>OX422213.1:242308659-242738659 GCA_949130495.1 Sambucus nigra | reverse complement strand
GGACCACCAGAAATCCCTACATAGGTCCTTATAAATCTTGGTATCATTGGGATGTGTGCTGAAGGATGAGTGATGGGTCTCTACCATTTCCTCATCCTGATTCTCTTCGATAATAGGGACAATGAATCGACCCTTATGTCGTACCTAGCCATCCCTATCCACGGTACGAGTGTCAAACACTTACCTATTCAGAATACGGATCTGATACTGAATAAACTCGAGATCACATGGCTGTGCACTAAGGATTTTTTACTAAATAAGTGGACTAACTACCACACCCCACAAGTATGACCAATTAAACCCCACTGGACATGTAAGTCAAACTTCTGCAAATCCTTAACCATTTTCACCCTATGGCATCTCATCATTTCAACGGTCAGACTAGACTTCCTGCTAAGTTCACCGACCACCACATTGGCCTTATGGAGATGATACTCCAATGAGAAATCCTAGTCCTCTATTAATTTCATACACCATCTCTGGCGGAGATTAAGATAATGTTGTGTGAAGATGTACTAGAGACTCTTTTGATAATAAAACACCTCAAATAGTTTCCCATATAGAGAATACCTATATCTCTTGAGTCCAAACACCATCACAACTAGTTCCAGATCATGGGTGGGGTACTTCCTCTCATGAACCTTTAACTGGCGGTATGCATAAGCGACTACCTGACCATTCTACATCGATATTACTTCAAGCCCTGACCTTGAAGTGTCACAATACACCATGTAACCTTTACCTCTCACTGGGAGGACAAGAACTGCTAAAAAAGTGAACCTAACTTTCAGTTCATGGAAGGTTGACTCACAGTCCTTGGACCACTTAAAGTGCACATCCTCTCGATCAACATCGTAAGGGGAAATGTAATCCTCAAGAAGTCTTACACGAACTTACAGTAGTAATTGGTCAGACCTAAGAAACTTCAAACCTCTTCAACTGTCTTTGGTCGTTCCCATCCTAGGATGGCCTCCACCTTAGAATAATCAACTAAAATGCCCTCACCAAAAGATGCATGGCTAAGGAACTTGACCGCCTCCATCCAGAACTCGCACTTACTAAACTTAGCATATAACTAATTCTCCTTTAGCACTTATAATGCCATGTGAAAGTTCTCCTCGTGGTCTATATTCGACGTCGAATACACCAGTATGTAATCTACAAAGACCATCATAAATTGTTCTAGGTAGGGATGATAATTATTGTTCATCAGATCTATGAATGTCACTAGGGAATTGGTAAAATCGAAGAACATCACTAGGAACTTATAGTGTCCATACCGAGTTCAAAACATAGTCATAGGGGTATCCTCCTTCCTGATGCATAACTGGTGGTACCCAAAACAAAGGTCAATCTTTTAAAACTTGCCTACCTCGCGCAACTAATCGAACAAGTCATTAATATAAGACATATGTTAATTATTCTTTACCGTTACCCTATTTAACTTTCTAGTAGTTGATGCAAGGTCGAAGAGAATTATAAATTTTCTTCATAAAGCAGGGTGGAGATCTCCACAAGGATAAACTAAGGAGAATAAGGCCTTCATTGGTCAACTCCTCCAACTAAACCCTTAACTCCTGTAATTTTGATGGGGTCATTCTATGAGGTGGAATAGAGATGGGTGAGACATCTTGATGCACCTTTATGGCAAAATTCACCTCCCAATGTGGGGTCATCCCAGGGAGATCATTAGGGAACACATATGGAAACTCCTGCACCACCGAGTAGTCTAACACCATACCATCGGGTTCATCTTGAGCCACCAAGCTGCTGAACTAGCCAAAATATTGTGTCCCCTCGCAAACTATAAAATACTTGTAAGGATAATCAATGCCCTGCTCGATGCTAAAGCGATGGTGAAACCTGTCTGAAAGTGATATTAGGACACTGTATCGGTGGCATTAGATGGTAGCTTCAAAACATGATAGCCAATCCATACCAAGGATCGCCTCGGACTCATTTATGTCCATAAGTATCAATTCATACTCCAATACATAGTCTTCATCCATGATCCCACATTTACGATAGATCCTATTAATAAATATACTGACACCAATCAAAAGTCCTTTGAAGATAGGAGAACAAAATAAATCTACCTCTAGTCCTAAACTAAATGAAAAGGAATTGGAAATAAAGCAATGCGATGTGCGAGAATCAGATAATTCTATCACCCATGTATGATACGAAGAATAATACCTTCCATTACCAATGGATCGCCAAATGGTGTAGTAAATTGAGACCTAGCATAAGCTCACCTGGGGTTCCTGTTACGCTGAGTGTTTGGCACCTGACCTAGTCTGCAGATACTCTACCCCTGGCTTGGATGGGAACTGTCCACACTATGCCTCGCGAGTTGCTGATAGCGTGAAGAGAATTGTTATAGATGCTATTGAATAGGGCTGGTATAACTAAAACTATGGCCCATCATAAAATTATCAGTCTTCTGACTTCCCTACTAACTGACTGAAGCTTGCTATGTTCAATCCCTCTTAAAATGACCAACGTCCCACAATAAAAATAGGTCCTCTCTATAGTGGCTATGGGGACCTGATCTCTAGTTCACTACGATGATAAAGAACCAACCCCATGGTGACCTTAAGCTTCACGAAAAAGATTTAATCCCCACTTCGGTACTTTTTGTGCCCACCTGACTGGGACCCCTGGGCTCCCTTTTCTTCTCCCGAATTGCCTTGATATCCTCAGCATTAAGCTCCAGCGGTGTAGCCTTGTTCACTATAGTCCTCAAATTAGGCAGATTCATACCTTCCCGAATTCTCCAAATACCAAGGTTGTGGACCTTAACAAATAACCTCATACTCTCTGCCTTATCGTCTGTATTATATTAACATACTTGCACAAATTTTTAAAGTTCACCAGATACTCATTAACAGAAGGTCTTCCCCTATAACAGCTGATTGAAATCATCATTCTTAGCATCCATAAATTCCTACGAAAATTCCTTTTCAAGGAAGGCAACCATGAAGTTACCCCAGTTAATCATCTCAGTGGTGCTGATAGAGTAGGCGCTCCACCAGCGATGTTCTTGTTTCGTGAGCTGGAACATAGTAATTTTGACCTTGTGCACTAGTGGAACATCCAAAATATCCCTTACCCTGGTGACTTCTTCTAGATACTCCTTAGTTGCATTGGGGTCAGCTATCACGTTAAACCTCTTAAACTCCTTAAGGATAGAGGTGAAGGTGATGATCTCAACGGTTCCACTACGGTTGGCCCATTGCTACTGCATGAGGGAGCCGGCCCCTACTTCACACTGCTACACTCATCAGTGCACAACCCACTAGCTATGTTATGATGAGGATGAATCTACATAATAATGGAGAGTTTAATACACAACGATACGAGTAAATGCAATAGCAAAAGAAATTTAAACGTTAACTAAAGGATTAAATATGTGAAACACAAGAAGAAAGATAACTAAGAAAAAATAAACACTCCGTCACACCGAGGATCCTATTTCTCTGATACCATTTGTTATGCCCCGACCTAGATTTGAGTCACCATTGGGTCAACCCCCACCAAGTCAAATGATTAAAAGGGAAGGGAGAAAGTTCATTTACTTTAATTAAGAAAATCATTTAATTACATCATTGATTAAGGACACAATTTAGCGGTTTTAAATTGAGATAAGAAATAATCATTTTATGTAATTAGTCAATTTATAACATTTATTTATAAAAAATTAATTTCATCCACATTACTAAATAATTAGAATTAAACCAAAATCAACCATGTATTATTACATACTATGGACTAAGGCCTGAATAAATGTTTACAAATACCAAATTAAATATGTTTCAAATTGTTATTTTAAATTAAATCTGGAGCCTTAAACGATGCTGGTTGTCATTCAGGGCCTTACTACACTCCTTTTCGACGTCCCTACTCAATGTACCTAACATAACAGTAGGGGTGAGAGAACGCTCAACAGGGTGAGCAATATTAAGTTATATGTTTTATATAAAAAATAATATACATTTGACATGTGTTTTAATTAACTCATAAAATGTTTAACATTTAGCTTGTATTAACGCAACTCTCGAGCAATGAAATCATTATCACACTTAACCGTTTCGAACCAACCTTTAGAAGGTCTAGAGACTATTCATCATATTTTATTGATTAGTATCCACTTACACATTAGATTAAGTTGTCTTACTTACGAATTATCAAGTACAACCGTTATAATTTCTTTTTCCCTTTGTCTTTTCTCGAAATCTTCCAATAACTGTATACTTGAAATTTTCCATCTTCTGGTCATTGACATTTTCCATCTTCAGTCTTGGTTGGGTCGATCTGAAAAGCTTCCACTACGGCAGTCACCTTCTTGAGTTCCATTCTAATGGTATTGCCCTGAAGTTGTTTGAGGTCTGACGTCCCATGAATGACTATAAACTTGTGTCTTGTGTTATTATCGAGAATATTTTCTAACCTTTGTTCGCTATTGGTTGCGACCTTTTCTATTTTCTTGGCAATGTACTCGCTAAGGTTCCCTTCCTTAACGAGCTCTTTCAGATGTGACTTCAGAGATTTTCAATTTTTGGTTCAATGACCACCCTCCTTGTGGAATGCGCACCTTAGTGAATTAATTCTCTTGGTTAGATCTCCACCCATCTTCTCGGGCTATTCAATGAAGGGCTCATCCTTGATCTTGATGAGAATCTTGTAAATGGGCTCCTTAAATACTCTATTAACCGTCTGGAACTCCTTGGAGGGGTCATTCTTATATTCACCTTTGGATCCATTCTTTCCCCTATTCTGGCTTCCCTTTTTCTGGGTGTCATTCTTCTCTGTGACCTCGTTCGACTTTTCTCGACCATTAGCTCCCTCATTAGGATGTACCACATCCTTGACCTTGGCGTATTTCTTGATACAGGCCATAAGATCATCGATGTTTACGGCTTCCTTTTTGGTGAGTGATTGTTGAAGCAGGGAGGTGGTAGGCAAGCTAATTTTGAAAGATGCTACGACAAATTGATCCGACCAGTCCTCGATTTCATTAAAGATCTTCCAGCATCTTTTGGCATAATCTCTGAGGTTTTCTTGAGTCTTTTTCTTCATAGTGAACAGTGCATCCATCTCTTAGGACAGGAGCTTCTCGTTATGAACTGTGCCATGAAAACCTCTACCAATGTTGCGAGGTTCTTCATCGACTTGTAGGGGAGCCTCTCAAACCACTTTTATGTTATAGCGTGTAGAATATGGGGGAATATCTTTCACATCAGTGCGTTGTTATGGATTCATAAGGTCATTGCCTGTCGATACTGCCTAATATGATCTATGGGATCTATTTTCCCATCATAGATCTTGAACCTGGGGACATCAAATTTCTTAGGGGGCTCATCGCATTTGATTTCCCTTGAGAAAGTGGTCTTTATCTGAGAATTTAAAGCTCTTATAGCAATCTCTCTAGTCGATCTGGCTCCTCGGTACGCTCGATGTTGGTCCATTTCCCTATGGACTAGAATCCTCAAATATTCACTTGGTCAGTCATTATTCCTTTGGCACCTATAATGGTGGCCATGATCTGATCTATCATGTTCAATTCTCTCCTGGTCACACCTAGGGATCCTTCCTCTGCTTGGGAAATTTCCCCCTCTGAGGAATATGAGTCCTGTCTCGATGCCGCCTTGTGTTTCTGGAGATATCTCTCTCGATTATTTCTAGTCGCCTCTTGAGGCGAGCATTCTCTTATTCTTAGAGGTACATAGCCTGTTTTTATTCTCGAAGTCTGGATTCATAGGTATCGACCACCCTGGAAATCTGAGTGGACCTTGGAGGTCCATGACTCTCTTCTGAGGGTTACCTTTCCTGGCGAAACCTTGTGTTTGAATGTTGGAAAATTTTAATCCTGACCCTAGGAGGGGAAGGCTCTTCCAAAACATCATCGGCTTGTGAAATGTTGCTTCTATGGTGAGACATTGATGGCTTTTTGGTAATGAATGGTTTCGTACGAACATAAGTCGATTCGCACATAAGGCACCAATTGTGAGTGTAGAAAAATTCACAATGAAAAGATTCACGAAAGAAATCACAAAAGGAAAAAAGAAACGCAATCACACAAAACAACGATGTACGTGGCTCGACAGCTTGTCGACATCCACTAAGATTTTACTTATTTTTTATTAAGTGTCTCTCAACGATTATAATTTTTCTGTCCCTTTGCCTTGGGTCAGGGAGTACAATTTATACATATGTTTGTTACAGAGTTTGAATTGTTTAAGGAACTCCACCATCATACGTGGGTTGTCCATGAGGTTCTTGAATATATCAATCGAGATTCTTATCACCTAATTTGACCATATCTATGATAATACTTCTCTAACTAAACTAACCGTGCAGGAATTAATCCATGATTTGTTCCAGACCAAATAACTCAAGTTATCTTGGTTGGATACTTTCACGTGCTTGTAAAAAGTGGGCTCCCACAAAGACCCTTAGGCAGCTTCATGTATACATTCATGACTTTCAGTTTGAGAAATTCAAGAGCTACCTACTAGAGACTATGATGGCCATATTCCATTATCTCATTCAAAATATTGTGGAATTTTATGTTGATGACCTGATGATAAAATTCGATATGGAGGTTGCTCACATGGAAGACTTGAGGAAGGTGTTCATGCGATGTGAAAGTACAAGTTAAAAATCAACCCTCTTAAATGTTCATTCGAGGTGAGAAGTTGGAAGTTCCTAGGGTTTTTGGTGAATTGGAAAGGCATTGAGATGGACATTGATAAGGAGAGGTCCATATTTAACATGCCACAGCCAAAGTCGGTGAGGGAGTTAAAAAGATCTTGGGAAAAGTCTCCGACCTGAGGCGATTTATTCCTAGACTTACTGAGGTGACCCATGCATTAATGGAGCTTTTACGAAAAGGGTCTAAGTTTGAATGGGAACAAAATCATTAAAAATTCATGGACAAGTTAAAAACATTCCTCATATCTCCTCAAATAGTGATTCCCCCAAAGGTAGGTATTCATTTGCATCTATAACTTACACCTACTGAAAGATCCATCGGGGCAGTATTAGCCCAATTAATGGATGGTGTAGAGAAACCTGTCTATTATTTGAGCTGAATTATATGTGGGCCCTAGGATATATATACTAGCACTGAGAGGCATTATTTGTCTCTCATATTTGTAGCATAAAAACTTAGACATTATATGTTTTCCTTTATAGCTCTTATTATAACTAGGTGTGATCCTATAATGTTTTTTCTTATTAAAACTGTACTAATTGGCAAAATATCTAGATGGTTCCCGATACTTTTAGTATATATGATTTTAAGTGTGTTGCCCCTAGAGCCGTCAAGAGCCGTGTATATGAGGACCTCTTGGTCATCTTCCCTTTTAGGATGTTTGAGCCACTTCTGGAAGAGATCCCAACACATGATCTTTAGGCCAATTTCTTGGCAGCAAGCTTAGATGAATAGAGAATGGAGTTTAATGGCTCCTTAACTACAAGAAAGGGAGAGCTAGCATGATTTTGGGAATAAATGGGGAAGAAGTTCGATTATCATTCAAGATATATTTTAGTTTCTCAAATAATGAAGCTGAATACGAGACACTAGTGTTAGGGTTACTAGAATACCTTTGAAGAGTCATTAAGGTGATCCCAATAAAAGGGGGCTCAAACCTAGTGGTCAAAGAGGTGAATGGCGAATTTTCTCCAAGGCACATGAATTGGCTCCTTATCAGACGATCATACAAAGGCTTCTCGGGCAATTCTACGAAGTAAACATTAAAAGGCACCCCAATACAAATCGGCATGCTGACTCTTATGCCACAATTCCCCAGAAAATTGATTTTAATGGGGAGTCAACGGTGGTTTGAATTACTAAGAGGATAGATCCCTCTATTATACTCGAAATTCTATCCATCGATGATAACAACGACTGGGGAGGCAAAGTAAGGAAGTAGCTGGAAATGGGGGAAGGATCACTAGGTTTGGTTGATCTCGCACTGTATTTCCTTACTAGGGGAAACTTGTACTGCAAGAATGAAAGGGTTTGGTTATCCAAATCTGTGGACCCCGAGGAGGCTGAATGAATATTGAAAGAAATACATGAAGACAGCTACAAGACCAAAAAAATCCCTTCGTACCGACAGATCCAGCGAGAAGGTTATTTATGGAATTTGATGAGACAAGATGTTACGATGCTATAGAGGGAGTTTGGGAAATGTCAATTATCTTATCAAGATGCATAATGCAACTTTATTGACCAACCTCACGATTGGAGGATCCACATATGGAAATGTTGATAGATGAAGTGATGCCGATAGAAAAAATTGATGCCACAAGGCTAAAATGACGAGTATCTAGGTGCTATATCCGGGAATGATAGTTTTATCGAATATGCTACCATAACAGGCTTTTGAGGTGCATCGGGATGGAAAAAGAAGAAGAAGTGTTGAAACAGACCCACAAGCCAGGTCACATCGGGGGAGCCAAACTTTATGACCAAATTATGACTTTGGGGTATTTTTTGACAATGATGGAAAAATATTGTATGAAATATATTCACTAAATATGATTCATTCTCTTTCGATGAACCTGGATTATCTTTCTCCCCCATTCCATTCCACACATGGGCGTTCGACTTGGTAGGAGAAATAAATCCTTCCTCAAGAGGAAAGATCTGGATAATCATAGCCTGTGAATGTTTTACCAAGTGGGCAGAAACCATACCATTGAAGGAAGACACAGCAAGGTTAGTTTCTCAATTTATGAATGAGTACATTATCTATTATTTAGGTATAGTAATGTTCTTTCTCTCCGATAATGGAACTCCCTTTTATAAATAGTGTCATATGGTTTATCATAGACAAGTATTCAATTATCCAACACAAATTGATTGTGGCATATCCCAAATGCAATGTGCAGGAAGAAGCAAAACAAGACCTTAGTAAATATTCTTTCAAATGTGTTAGAAGATTTTATAGGAACTTAGGATGACAAGATACCAGAATTTTTGTGGGAATACAAGATGACTAATAAGAAACTTATAAGATACACTCCTTTATCCTTAATCTTTGGTACTGAAGCAATCCTTCCAGTGGAGCTCGAGGTACCTTCTGCCAAGTATAGTTTACAAAGTGCAATGCTTCCCTACTGCCATCATGTACAACTTGAGGCACTGGAAGAACATAGATAAAATGTAGCGAGGCACTTTGAAATGTATCGAAAATAACTGTGCAGATCCTACGATTATCTTGTAAAGCCGAGGAGGTTCAAAGAGGGAGACTTAGTCCTAAAAGCTTGCGCGAGGCACATTTGGGGACTCTCATTACCTAAGTTTGAGGAAAATTGGGAACGCCCTTATATTGTTTGAATAGAACATGATTTGGTCAATTGTGAGAATCTCAAAGTTTGAGGATGAAGCCACGTTCAAACTAAATAACAAATGGCTCGAAATTTACCACGTTTAATAGCATTTGTTTGTTTACCCTCAATGGTTTATTTAGTTTTTTTAAGCTTTTATTCACACATTCTCTGACATGAGGTGTAAGGTACTTTCATGGGAGATTGTTTATCGCAGTCAATGGTGGCATAATCATATGGGTATAAAAAGATATTTTTTTTGGAAATTATAGTCCATTTCTCTCCTTTATTTTCTTGCACAATGTAATAGAAATTGCATAAGTTTTATATTTCATTCATTATAAGTAAAAATGCAACGAAACCATTTTACATAAAAAGTTGTGCAAATCAATGTAACTGTTGAATGACAGAAAAAGAAAAAAAAGAAAAAAAAATTAAAAACAAAAAGGACTTACTAAAAAAAACCATTAGTCGGTAGTGCCATCCATGATGAACCACAGGTTAGATGAGTCAAGAATATGATGGTGGTGATATGGTAGTAGTCTCTCCAATTGGTTTTTTCATTGGAAAAAGCATTTAAGTCCTTCTCATGACGTTCCTTTCTCTTCAACAAATCATCCACCTTGTTCCTCTTCAGATTTAACAAGTTCTTCTTCTAGACTTTCCAACCCCTTAATAGTGTCTATCTGCGAGCAGTTGGAGGCTTGTAGATGAGCATCAAACTTAGGGCAGATGATCATTCTTAAAATCACAAAGAAGTTTAACCAGCCAAGAAAGGGAGAATTCATCGCTAACAAGAAGTTCGATTGTCACCAAAAACTCCTTAATGGTTGAACTCAAAGATTTCAAAGGGGTGTTGATAACCTCGCCCAAAACACTAGCTAGTGCGATAAATTTACACGCTAACATCACTTGTAATAGTTGGATGCTGCGAGGACCAAAAGTATAAGGGAACCAGTCTAAGAGCCTTTCAATCAGCTTACGTGGGGTAACAGTTAAAATATGGGGGAAGTCATTTAAAATTTTCCTCACAAATGATTGGGGGATACCTCAAGAGAATGCACACTCAATGCAATATCAATCGCAGATAGATGTTTAGTGTTCGAGGCACTATCACCTTCTTAAAGTTCAGAAGGACTAGCTTGAGGCACCTCTCCAATAATAGGGACCAAAGGCAATGTCTGCAAACCCATCGCATCGCCAAGAGCAATTGACTCGACCACAGTATCCTCTTAAGTAGTTGCCCGACCAGTAACCTCAGTCTATTTCTCGTGAGCAACTTGCTTTCGATTTCAACCTGAAAGAAAAAAAAATACAAGTCAATAGAAATATATAATCCGTTATAAAGGAGATTTAATGTCCTATACTACTAGGCACGACTGACCTATGTTTGTGGGAGATTTAAAGTACTAAATTACTAGACATGTCCCTGTTAAGAAGGATTTAAAGTCCTATACTACTAGACACACCTGACCCACGTTTATGGGATTTTAAAGTCCTACATTACCCTCATTTACGGGAGATTTAAAGTCATACCATTACTATTCATGACCTTTTTAAGGGAGATTTAAATTCATATACTACTAGGCACGCCTGACCCCATTTATGGGAGATTTAAAGTCCTACATTACTAGGCATGACCCTTTTAAGGGAGATTTAAAGTCCTAAACTACGAGTCATGCATGTCCCTCATTTGTGGGAAATTTAAAGACATATATTATTAGGCAGATCTAATGATGTGTATTGCAAAAGTTATTTTTTTCAAAGGATTGTGAAATCATACTTTTTTTATAACAAGCAACACTAGCGCAAGAGGAGGCATAGAGGGAACCAATACTGTCATCAAGTGTTAGAATTCCTCTAAAAATTTCCTAGTAGCCAAATGTACCACATCCTCTTCCTTATTATGGGATTTCTGAACCAACGAGGGAGCACTCTGATTAACCACATGTCGATGCTCTTGATTAGTCGCAAATATTGTCTATGTTGCGCCCGTTAATTATGCACGCACGCACACTTGTTGCTGTTATTTCACGTATTTAACCTCTTGTACTGTATAACCTTTGGTCTCCATATATGTATGCTATGCGAGGTGTATTTGAGCTTTTATAGCGATTGGCGTGCTAAACGGTGCAAGTGTGAATTATCCGGGAACGTTCAATGTTTTACGCAATTTGAGGGGTAATTTTGTCATTTCTACATTCGAGCTTTATGCTCGAACCCTTCACGGATGTTGTAGCTATCCTAGACAACTTCGAGTAGCCCCTAATGGTTTGTCGATTCGATTCACGAGGACCAAGTTATGGTCATTTTCCCGAGGCCCCTTGTTTATGTATCAAAAGAGGAAAGGATCCAAGGTTTTGCAGGACCGATCGACCGGTCCCATACCAGCGGTCGATCGGGGTGTAATACCCCGTACTTTTGGCTATATTTATTTTTGGGATTAATTAATTAAATGTGAATTATTTGGAAATTAATCCGGGTAAAATACTAGCGAGTTGTGAGTTGGTATTTGACTATATTGAGTATATATGATGTTATATGAATATTGAATTATGAAATTTGTCGTGAGATTGATATACGGCAGTTTGGTCATTTTATTGGGACGCGTGTGACAGTCGCGTCGGGATATAAATATTTTGATTATAAAAGTGAATTTAAATTCTATAAACCGTATGGTCGTTTTGAGTGCGCCAACGCGTCCGTAAGGGTCGAGATAGTCAGAAAACACTAGCCGGGGGTGTAGTTTGGGTTCCGGGGTATTTTTAGGCCATACCGGCAATATAAAGGGTATTTTGGTAATTTCGTATTTTTAGGAATTAAAAATGACGAAAATTAGAGAAGTAAATCTGATTGGGAATAGACCCACTAAACCCACTAACCAACCCTTAATGACCCAATAAGCTACGGAGGTTATCATTTAGGTTTCCAACTTTCCCAAAGAAAACCCTAGCCACCTTTGGAGAAGAAAGCTTAGAGAGGGAGAGAAGGAGAAGGAATTCTGCAGAAAACCTTTACAAAATCAACACCAAATTCAGAGACTATCGAGGGAAGTGGTTTAATATCATTTAATTTCAGAGAATGCTCTTTCCATGTATAGGAACTTAATAAAATTGATTTGTTCTTGGTGTAATATGAAAACCCATGTATTTTGGAACTTAGAACTTGAAATCTCGAGGAGAATTGCATGTAGAATGATAGGTAGATGATTATACTGAGGATATTAGTGATTGGGTGAAATTAAAACGGATTTTTATTGGGTTAATTCATGAATTAAAATTTTAGGGTTTGTGTTCTTGAATAATTGGGGGAAAGTGATGAGACTTGATGATTTAATGATGATTGGGATGAATTAACTCAGTAAAATACGTTAGTTTATAACCTTGTTATGTTTAGGAGTGATTAGGGACCTTTAAACATTGTTGGGACGAAGTTTAGAGGAGATTTTAGGAGTAAGAATTGATGAAAATCGTAACTAAGAAATTCTGGGCCGAAACTGGTCCCTCGTTAGAAGACCTTCCCAGGTCGTTCGAACGAGCTCATTCGAACGAGCTTCTAACGAGTTGACCAGTCGCTTCTAACGAGGGGAGACTTCGTTTGATACCTTCGTTCAAACGAACTGTATTTCGTTTGATACATTCGTTCGAACGAGATGTCGTTAGAAGGTACAGTTCGTTCGAACGAACTGGAATCTCGTTCGAACAGCCTCGTTCGAATGAGACTTCTAATGAGCTGGCAGTTTAGGCCTTTTTGGCCTGTTTTGATTTTGGGAGTACCGTAATCTTGTTCGAGGATATAGGTAACCTTCATATGATGATGTATTGATAGGTTTGGGACGTTTGTGTTATTTTGAGGAGTAAATTATATATGAGCGATTTAAATTAAAGGGATAGTTGGGTTGAGACGTAAGTGTCTACTACGACGTGAGAATAAATTATGGCGCGTATGATTATAAACCGGAATCGTATAAAGTGTGTAAATTATATATTGGTACTAGAATGAGAATAGTACTACGATTAAACTACGGGATTACTAAGACGTGTGTTTACTTAGTATTGGTATATGAATTGTGTGTATGACATACCTACCATACTTGCTATCACGGGAGGTTTGCGTTCGCTTAGGGCCCTCTAATCCTTGTGTTGCCCGGATTTAGACTGGTTACATTGATGAACATAAGTCATAGAAAGACTTATTAGGATATTAATAAGTCCGCTGATCGTGGGAGCGTAGGTATGTGCGTGACCCATGTGATGTGACTGTGTTCGCCTCCATTATTTGTGATGTTGTTATCTGTGAACTATTCCTGAGAGATTCGGAATATGTAATCCTTATGTACGTGATGTACCGGGATGGATAGCAGAGTATGTGTGCACCGCAGCTTAGTTCTCGGGGTGCTTGTATTGTATATTTATGATGCGAATAATATACACTTAATTAATGGGAACCTTCATGTTAATGTTGTGAATATAATTACGGTATTGTTTAGAGAAAAACATAACGGGTTAGCTGATAGTGAAATATATTGCATTTTGAGCATCTGAGTTTACGTTAAACCCCTATTTAATTACGAACGTTATAATGTTAATATAACCGAGTAATAAGGGTAGGACCTATGACAGTCTAGCTAGATATGATGTCACTTAGCTAGTGGTTTGTGTCGTTGTAGATGGGTATTTACGTTAGGAGTGCACAGTTAGACAAGAGGTGAGAATATCATGTGAGTGCACGTCCTAACATGTACTTTTCATTTAATGTTTTAAATGTTTTTAAAGCACTTGCAGGTTTTTAAAATATCTCCACATTCGGGCTCTGACCCGTTTGCTTTCAAATCTATTTTTTTTGTAAACCCATTTTAGGTGCCCAGCCACAAGGACACCAAGCATAGGATACTCATTCAGGTGACGAGCTGTAGCTGTTTGTGGAAGCTACAGGGAATTGCTTTTAGATGCTTCTACCGTTTGGATTCCTGATTCAGTATTTATCAGTTGTAGGGCATGTTGCCCATTTCTATTAGAAACATCTTTCCATTTCAGTTTTCAGACTTTGTCATGTATTGATTTAGTATTCAGTATTTTCATTGCGTATTTCAGTTGTAGGATTTGTAGTGAGGAGTTTTCCTCCAGACTTTATTTACATTATGTGATGGTTATTCTATTTATTTCAGTATGGTGAATGGTATTATTTATTCTTCATTACACTTGTTGCATGTTAATCAGACTTAAATTAAAATTTGGCAGCTTACTTTTTAAATACTAGGTGGTTAGTAATCGTTAAAATGTTTTCGACAGTGATGCTATTAATTGGACCAACTTGGCATCTTGAATTAATTTAATAAAGGAGTAGCTACCCGGTATTTAATTAGTCGGGGTGTCACACGGGGTTTCACCATTTTCCTTTGAAGTGAGACAGTGTGCTTTCTCCCATACTAGCGGTCGACCGGTCCCTAACCAGCGGTCGACTAGTACCTTAATTTCTGCAAACCCACCGTAGTTTTGGTTTGATTTTTACCACCCTTGTTTTGTGGTTTTCTTACACTTAGTATATATTTTTAGTGGTTTGATTTGTTGAAAGGATCTGATCACAATTTTGTGCAAGGAAATATATAAAAGATAGTTTGTTGCTTTTTTTCTCTCTCTCCTAGGGCTTGACAATTTTCCTTGCCATTTTCATCTTCCCCTTCATTTATTGCAAGTAAAGTTCCATCTTAGTTGTATCTTGTTGACTATTGGTATCATTTTGTGCAATTAATATTGTGTTTGTGTATTGAATGGTTGCTTTCACCATAGTTATTTCACTTGTTATTAATTTAATGGTGTGTTTTAATATGGTTAGTGTTATGAGTAGCTAATCTCCTTAGGTTGGGAGCATAAACCCACCTTGGAGGGTTCATTTCTTGACTTGTTCAATGATTAAATCCAATAAATGGGTGTGTGGGTTGATATTGGAGTTTCATAGGATTTTATCTTCTCTTATCATGTAAGGGTTGTACTTTAAGACTTAACTCTAACATCAACGCATTTGTCAAATAATATATCATTACCTTCATCTTATATTGTTGGGTTGACATCCTTCATGTAGGATTGTTGGTATCGATATCTTATTCCCATTTGATTTTGATTTAATCGGAAGAACCCGTTGAGTTGTGCACATCCGAGGTTGGGGAATGCTCCTGAACCTTTTGTTAAAGAATCTTTTCATAACCCTGTTTATAAATCACCATTGTTCTTGTTACTACTTTGTTTAGCGTTCCATTTATGCTGGTTCGCTTTGGTTTGTTATAACACTCAAAACCTAAATCATCTTTTCTTTTATCTTTCATTCTTGTTTATTGATTTTTAACTGGAATAATATCCTCGGTACTTCATATAATTCCCTACGGAAATCGACTCTGGTCTTACCGGGCTTTTATTACTCTCACGATTAGCGTACACTTGCACTATACAATTTTCTGAGCGAGTCAAAGTTTTTAGCGCCGTTGACGGGGAATTATTGGTAACGACTATATTGATTTAGTGTTGTTTTGAAGGATAGGTCTTCTGTACTAATGAACAACAATTCGAACCAAGGGTTCTCCAGAGACTACAGACCACTATTTTCTTCTGAAGGCTCAAATAATCTCTACAATAACTTTGGGGAATCATCTCAACATCTTTAGTCTCTTAATACGGCGCCATCCCAGAAAGATTTTCCATCCGTATCACAATACCCTAGTGCACCCCCCTCGGTACGATCTTTTGATCCTCCTATGGAGTATAATTATGCACCCCGCGGGGTGCTGCCCCTGTGCCCCAATCATTTGGTGATTACCTCCGACCGGAGACAGTCTTCGTACCCTAATGTATTACATTCTCGTTTAACCATGGAGCCTTCCATTTCCGGAATGGCATGATTAATCTGTTGCCTTTCTTCCATGAAATGGAAAATGAAAACCCTTACCATTACATTAGATACTTTGAAGAGATGTGCAACACTTTTTCTGACCAAAATTGCACACCCGATCTTGTGCAGCTTAAGTTGTTTTCATTTTCCATTAAAGACAAAGCAAAAGATTGGTTAATTACACTTCCCCCCAACTCTGTTGGGAATTGGCAATAGTTGCAAGACCTTTTCTTAAAGGAATTCTTTCCCATACATAAGACAAATGCGCTAATGAAACAAATTCAAAATTTTCAACAGTGTGATCATGAGACATTTTACAAGTGTTGGGAATGCTTTAAATCTTTAAAGAGGTCTTGCCCGCATCATAATTTTGATCAGATGCGATTAATCTCAATTTTTCACAGGGGTCTTAATCCTTTGACCAAACAATTGGTCCAGACCATGTGTCAGGGTAGTCTTGTTGATTTGAGTAGTGAGGAGGTAGAAGCCCATTTCGAGTTTGTCTCAAAGACATCTCGGGGATGGAACACATCGAACCCTTACGACCGCACTATTCGTGATAACACAATTCTTCGCGGACAAACCAGCGGTCTGAGTATCTTGTAGGAAAATTAGGATACCCAGACCAAGTACGATCAGTTGTGTGGTAGAATCGATGCAATGCAACTCACACAACAACCCCCACCCATGGAAGCCGTTAAAAAGGTTTCCATTGAGGAGGAAGTCATGTGCATTATATGTGATAATATTGGCCACCCAATGAGGGAGTGTCCTTCACTCCCTAGCATTAAGGGCCAGTTTCAAGAGCAAGCTAATGCTATAAGAGAATATAAAAAACATACTCAAATGCTCCGTTCAATCCTAACAACCCTCCCTACAATCCTAGTTGGAGGACGACGCATCCTCTTATGAGTTGGAAGGATCATAATTCCAATTCCCAAATACCCCCAACTCCGAACTTTCCAGGCTCGTGTCCGTCCTCACAATTCCACAATAACCTCCCCGATATCAATCGCAACAACATCTGCCCATGGGTACTCCCGCTTCGTATTTGGCTCCTCAGAGACAGCATAATGAGGAAAAATTTGCGACTATTCAAAAAGTTTCACAACTTAAATAGTCTATCTCGCAAATGGTGTGGTCTATTCAAGAGATGAAAATCTCTCTTGCTCAATTGGTTCAAAACTCCCAAGAAGTTGCGAGACCCCTTCTATCGGCTCAACCTCAACCCAACCCCAAAATCCAAATGGGAAATGAGGGCTCCACCTCTAATACATCGCACACCGATCACGCTAAGGGTATTGCCACCCTTAGGAAGGGCAAAACAGTTGACAACAAAGTTGTGAGACCCTTACCGGAGCCGCCCATTCACACTAAATCCCAAGGCAAAGCCATTTCTACTGAGGACGTGCCATTTCACTGTCCCGCTAACATAGACGATGACATCCCCAAAGAGGGAGATGATCCTATTGTTACGAAGGACACAATTTGTCCCATACAGGCACCTTTTCCTCAATGGCTAAGGGAAAAGACCATAAAAGCCTCCACAAGTGAACATGAACATACCCCTCCTTAAAGCTATCGAACATGTTCCCAAGTACGCCAAGTTTATCAAAGACTTGTGTACGATTAAAAGGAGACAAAATGTGCGCACAAAGGCATAAATGGTTGTCCAAGCTAGTGCTATCATAACTAATGAACTAGCCCAAAAATTCAAAGATCCGGGTTGCCCCACCATTTCATACATGATTGGGGAGACTAGAATTAATTGCGCCCTCCTCGATTTAGGAGCAAGTTTAAACTTTCTTCCTTATTCGGTATATCTCGAATTAAAGCTCGGTGATATTAAATCAACTCCTGTCACGTTACAACTAGTCGACCGTTCGAGTAGGATACCTAGAGGAGTTGTGAAGGACGTGATTGTCTATGTTGATTCCTTCTACTACCCAGTATATTTTATCATCTTGGACACTCAACCCATATTAAAAGGGAGTGCACAAATCTCAATCATTCTTGGGTGACCGCTTCTCGCCACCATGAATGCGAACATCAATTGCAGAAACAGGGTGATGAAACTTTCATTTGGGAACATGACTGTCGAAGTCAATGTGTTCAACCTCCTTAAACAACCCCAATTTTGCAATGAGAGTGAGGCAGCGGTTGAAACTGTGGCTTGCATCGACACTCTTGTACAAGAGTATTTTGACCTCTCCCATTTTCAAGATCCATTAGAGGCAATTATTGCTAACTCCTTGGAAAGGGATTTGCTCCCCAGCGATAAGGGCTATAAAGATGCCATTTATGCAAATTGTTTTTCACTGAATGGGGAGTTAATGGACATATGTAATTCCCTCAAGTACTTTGAGGAGGTGAATGAAGGTATGGAAGGTAATAGCATAAATGGTGACAGTAAAGTGACCTCACGCATGATGAAAGCGAGGGGGTTATCAAAGACTCGATGTGGATATTCCACTTTGAGAAACTACCCCCACGTAACTCTTTTCCTTTACCGTCGAGTGTTTCAATGCCCAACCTCGAGCTCAAAACCTTGCCCAAGGAGCTAAAGTATGCTTTCCTAGGCAGTGAGAACACGTTTCCGGTGATTATAGCGAAAAACCTTGACAATTGTCAAGAGGAGGCTTTACTTGAGGTGTTGAGGAAACATAAGAGTGCTATAGGATGGTGCATTTCTGACTTAAAAGGGATAAATCCCTCCATTTGCACTCATAGCATTTACTTAGAGGAAAATTCCAAACCCACCCGTCAAATGCAAAGACGGTTGAATCCAGTTATGAGTAAGGTGGTGATGGCGTAAGCGATCAAATTGTTGGATGTGGGGATAATCTACCCCATTTTCGATAGCGAGTGGGTGAGCCCGACGCAAGTCGTACCAAAGAAATCGGGTGTCACTGTTGTTGAGAGTATGGAGGGTGACCTTTTGCCCTCGCGCATTTCGATCGTCTACCGTGTTTGCATTGATTATAGAAAGCTTAATGCGGTCGCAAGGAAAGACCACTTTCCATTACCCTTCCTTGACCAAATTATAAAACGGGTAGTCGGACATAGGTATTACTATTTTCTTGATATATATTCAAGGTACAATCAAATAGAAATATCCCCCAAAGATCAAGAGAAGACCACGTTCACTTTCACGTATGGCACTTTTGCCTTTCGGAGAATGTCAATTGGTCTTTGCAACGCACATGGCAACATTTCAGTGACGTGGTTGAAGACATTGTAGAAGTATTCATGGAGACTTCAGTTTCTTTGGTAATACGTATGAGGATTGCCTAGCCAATCTTAAAAGAGTGCTAGAGAGGTGTATTGAGAATAACCTTATTCTCAATTGGGAGAAGTGTCACTTCATGGAGACACGAGGGATAGTTTTAGTCCATATCGGCACCAATGACGGTATTCAAGTTTACAAGGCTAAAACTGAAATTATAGACAACCTTCCCGCTTCGAAAAACCTCAAGGATATAAGGTCCTTCCTTAGTCACGCCGGTTTTTACCGACATTTTATTCAGGATTTTAGCTCGATCGCACGCCCCATGTGCTCTCTTCTTGCTAAAGATGCTCCATTTATATGGAGTAGTGCGTGTCAAGACTCTTTTGATAAATTTAAATCCATGTTGACCGCTGCCCCTATCATGTAAGCTCCCGATTGGACCCTTTCATTTGAGCTTATGTGCGACGCAAGTGATTATGTCGTGGGGGCGATGCTCGGTCAACGAAGGGATAAAAAACCTCACGTGATTTCCTATGCTAATCGTATGCTAGACAGTGCACAAATGAACTACTCCACCACAGAAAAAGAGCTACTAGCAATAGCATTCGCTTTAGATAAATTTCGGGCATACTTGGTAGGATCACCCATTGTGTGTTTCACCGATGATGCCTCACTTAAGTACCTTCTTTCTAAGAAGGATGCGAAAAGTAGGCTCATTCGTTGGGTTATCCTTCTCTAAGAGTTTAACCTCTCTATCAAAGATTAAAAAAAAAGGTGGAGAGTGTAGTTGCGGATCACTTATCCTCACTTACATTCAATCATATCGATCCCATCCCTATCCTAGAGTGCTTCCCGGATGAACAACTCATAGCCATTGCTACGTTGCCATGGTTTGTCGATATCGCCAATCTCCTTGTCACCGAGGCCTACCCACCGCACTTTTCGGCCAAGGACAAGGACAAGGAAATACTTTTAATGGTGGCTCGGTTATTCTTCATAAATGACCCATACATGTACAAACTATGTCCAGACTAGATCATTCGCAATTATGTCCCATATGATGAGATCACAAGTATCTTGTTATTTTTCCATGACGGTGCATATGGAGGACACTTTTATTCCCAAAAGACCACCCTCAAAGTGTTACAATGCGGTTTCTATTGGCCAGTGATCTTTAAAGATGCGCTATGTAAAATTTGTGCCTGTTGCCAATCTATTGGGAGGATAACCAAAAGGAACATGATGCCCCTTGCCCCTATTCTTGTAATCTAAGTTTTTGATAGTTGGGGAATATACTTCATGGGTCCTTTCCCTAAGTCCAATTATTTTGAATACATTTTAGTCGCAGTCGACTATATATCCAAATGGGTGGAAGCAGTGCCTACAAGGAACAATACCGCAAAGGTGGTGTTGAAATTCCTGAAAGAGAACATCTTGGCTCACTTAGGCACACCCAAAGCATTCATAAGTGACCAGGGCATCCATTTTTGTAATGATATATTCCGTCACTTGATGTCGCAATATGGGGTAACCCATAAGGTCGCCACCACTTATCACCCACAAACCAACGGCTAAGAAGAATTGGCAAATAGGGAGATAAAGGGAATTCTTGAGAAAATTGTGCATCCGTTGACCAAGGATTGGTTATGTAGGTTAACCGACGCGCTTTGGGCATATCAGACGACCTATAAGACGCACCTCAGAAAGTCGTCATTCCATTTGGTTTATGGGAAAGCTTGTCACTTGTCGGTAGAGCTTGAGCACCGAGCATATTGGGCCATCAAAAAGCTCAATGTTGATATTAATGAAGGCGGTGACCTTCGTAAGTTCCAACTCAATGAACTTGAGGAGTTGCGAAACGATCAATACGAGAACTCTCATATTTTCAAGGCCAAAACCAAGGCCTTTCATGATAAAAGTATAGTGCGCAAGCACTTGGAGGTGGGCCACAAAGTCCTACTCTATGACTCCCGCCTCCATCTTTTTCTCGAGAAATTGAAATCCCGATGGAACGGATCGTTCGTGGTTCAAAAGGTACATGATCACGGTGCCATTGACATGTTGAACCTAAGGACCGGAACCCTTTCTAAGGTGAATGGGCAGAGGCTCAAGCCTTTCTTTGAGGGTTTCAATCCCGAACTAGCGAAAATCCCTCTAAAGGATCCACCCCCTGCGGGCCTCCCAGAGGGTGTCGCAACTTAGGCGTCGGATTGTCCTTGCTTTTTTTGGATTGCCTCACTTCCTATTGATTTTGAGGCAATCATGCTTATGTACACTCGGTTGTATATTTATCGCCCTGAGAGCCTCCCTTTTCTAGTGGAGATATATTATTGGTTTAGGTGGGCTTTTAACAGAAGGTGGGGAGGAGTTGAGGAAACAGAGTCGCGGTCGACCGGTCACCATACCGCAATCGACTGGTGAAATCCATACAAGCACACTGTCTACATTTAATTCCAAAGTGCGGTCGACCGATCACTAAACCGCGATAGATCGGTTTTTGTTCCTCGAGTACATTGTCTCAACTCCTAGGCTTATTTTTAAACAGCGATCGATCAGTCCAAGACTAACGGTCGACCGCACCCATCAGTTATTTGGGCCACGACATTTCAATTCCCCCTCACTTCTCTTTTATTCTCCCAACTTCTCCCATTCTCGCTTCACCCGAAAATACCCAAACTTAACCCTAGGTCCAATTTTCTCTCCCCTTGCACCTCCAATACCCTCATACATCTTCCAAGGTATGAACCACTCTATTATTTTCATGCTACATATGTTGATTATGAATATTCTAGGGTGTATTTCGTGATTTAGGGTTGTTTATATTTAGGAATTTTTGTGATTGTTTCTGATTCCTTGTTGATTTTATAGATGTTCTTCTGATTTTCTCTAACACACACATACATTCCATTGATACATTATCCTGGTTGTGTTACTAAAATGAATGAACATTGTATGGTTTATGTTTTTGCCCCAAATGTGTCCACACCCATATCTGTTAACCTTGCCAACTGTTTTTGATGTTGAAACCCCATTCATGGATAATGTTAGTGTTTATTCTTGAGATTGCCATGAATGAGGGATCCTTATTGGTGCAAATTTATCCCACACCCCTGTTTTTCCCACTTTGCACACCAAGAATTTGTTCAAATGCCTCAATGACCTTATTTTCATCTCTTGGACATTTTTCTTTCTTGCAATTTCATTCCTTGCCATTGCGATTTTAGTTTCAACTACACTGTTGTACTAATTTCTGTTTTGCAGGTATAAATGGGTGACGTTGACAAATATGAGTTGTCTCGCTGCGTACCTCCCAAGGGCATTGATGGGTTCCGTTGTGCTCAGGAAAAATAGTGGTTTGAGGCGTACTTCGCCACTTTAAAGCGCCCTTTTGCAGTCAACTTGTCGTGGAAAATGGATGACCTCCCTCATTCAGTCTTAGACATTCTCAAGCATTACAATTGGGACTCTTTCGTGGGAAGCCAGACTACAATCAATGAAGAAGTTGTACACATGTTCTATGCCTCGCTAATCAAATATAAGGGAGAGAAGGGTGTTTTCAAGGCGTTTGTATGAGGAGTAAGGATCACGTTTTATCGCAAGGACTTGGCCTGGTAGATGGGAAATGTGGCGAACCCGTTCTCATTTATGAGACTCTCAGATGAGGCAACCTTTGACCTGGACATGCTTATCGAATTTCTTACCTCGAGTGAGGTTTGGACTAAAAAAATGTTCCGATCGACCACTATGGCATATTTGTCGAGAGTCTTACACTACGTGAACATGCATTGCTTGATGGTGACTAATAACAAATACGAGGTTCTCTACAAACATGTCATCTTCCTCTACACTCTACTGAAACATTCGGGAGACATCAACCTCCCTTAATACTTCCTGGAGCAGATGTACTTGGCATCAAAGGAAAAGGTTTGGAACGTCTCCCTTCCTTTTCCTGGTATTGTGACTCAGATTTGCCTTCAATCCAAGTGCCCCGAGTACCCTTCTGACAAAAAAATGGACTTTAAGGGCGTCCTAACTAGAGACAACATCAGGAGGTTCTTACAGCACTATTGGGGTGAACCGACAGTTCAAAAGAAGCCGAGGGTGGTTGTAGAGGATGTGGATTAGGAGACAGAGTTGAGGAGGGCTGAGCAGGGATCAAGACAGCAGGGTTCAGGCAAGCACGCTGAGGTCCCTACCGCACTTACCAACGCCTACTTTGCGGTATTCGAGGCACGACATGAGCACATATGGGAGGAGGCCCAGATACTGTTGTCTACTTTGGAGTCACGATTTGACCAATATGGGATTGATCAGTGCCAGGACCGGACCGAGCGGCATCAGAAGTTTCACATGATTCAGGCCATGATGCGTGATCTGTATATCCAGCAACATGGCCCTGATGCACCGATTCCGTCGTATTTCCAGAGTCCGTACGACCCAGCTTTTTGGGATTCGTCCAGCAGTTTGGGTCTCTAGACTGTTTTGTGGGTGGTTTTTTTGGCTAATGATATGTGTCATTTTTTGGGGCGATTATGAGAACTATGTATTTTTTATTTTTCTTTCTTTACACTGATTAAGTTGTTTGTATTGAATTCTATCAAATTAGTAATGACAATTTAGTCGTTGTTGATTTATTAGATTTTGATGTGTATACATTTTTTTCAAATCCTATGTCCACCATCAATTATCTAGTATCTGCATTTCAACCCCTCTAAACTATTGCGACTCGTGGCATATTTCTTTTTAACTTAATCATTGTGGTACATATTTTTGTTTTTCTTATGTTGGTATAGGGCCCGCGTTGACAACCTCCGAGTTCACTCCAAATTGGGGTGATTCATTCTACTCCCTCTATTTCTCATATTTTCTTTAATTACATTGAGGACAATGTGCAATTCAAGTTAGGGGGTGTGTTTAGGCATCTCATTTTCTTTTCCATCCCTCGTGTGCCATATATATATATATATATATATATATATATATATATATATATATATATATATATATATATATATATATATATATATATTAAAAATTAATCCAATTCAATTCAAAAATTATTTTCTTTATTTCTTCCCTTTCTTGGGCATTTTGCCCTAATTTCCTATAATAAACTTAATAATTGCCCTATCCAATTGCTAATTCAATGATGCATGTTCTATTTCTTTCATGTTATTATACTCTAGTCCTTATATTATGCAACATTGGGGATAAATGCATGAATTAAACCTTGAAAACCCATGAGCACTTGAGCATATTTTCTAAAATCATTCAATAGGACAATTGTAGCTTGGTATCTTGTTGTTGCTTTGTGTACACTAAAAACCTAGCGAGTTTCGTGTTTTTCTTCATTTCAGAGTGTTTATACATTATTCTTTCTCTTTCTTGAATAACGTATCTTGCTGGCGATCTCATTTTCTTTTCATTGATTGCATATTAATTGAAGTATCACATGAGCATGTTTTTCAATGGTGTTGAGTCTCGAGAATCACATGAAGCTTTAGGAAAGGATCATAGGCCCTCGTTGATGTTTAACCCTTACGACCTTAACCTTACCCTTATACATGTCCCTAGTCAATCCCGTTGGGCCCTATTATGACCTTTCTTTTCGTCCCAAATCCCCTAACCAACTCCACATTGGAGTTAAACCATACACATTACCTTTCTTACCTATGTTTGGAATGATATTTGGGATTGAATGATGTTGCATAGTGTGGTTTCAATTTAAGCATGAAAAGAGTGAGAAAAGAAGAAAATGTAGTGAAAAAGAGAAGAAAAAGAGAAAGTTGAAAACAAAAGAAAAAAGTGAGAAAACGAAGAAAAGAAATAGAAAAAGAAATTTGTATATGTTGTTTATAGTGATTCAATAATCCTTGTTACTCTCTCAATTGATATATTTAATTCTTGTTTGGAAATCATTTTCCAATTTTGAAATTTCTTGCTATTTTCCATTATCCTAAGTTATTTATCTCCGAACATCTTTTGTATCCGTAAATACATATTTTCATTTCGTACCCCTAACCCCAAGCCTACATTACCACCCAATAAAGTCCTATTTGATCCTAGGGTAACGTGATTCAAAGGTCGAACATTAGCGATAATCTTTTTATGTGCATTTCGCATTGATTAATAGCGATATCCTTTCATGAGATTGTATTTTTCACTTTTATATTACGTTCTTCATCAATGACTTGTGCGCGACTTTATTTACTTTTACAATTACTCTTTATGACTGCATGCCCCGTGTGTTACACCCTATTCCTAGTGCTTCTATTTATTGAGTGTGATATCCGGAGAGGATTGAGTGGAAGCTGGCTTTAATGGTTATCCGGGTTGTAGGCATTTTTACCGAATCAAAACTCTTTACATGTGCATGCACACCACTCACATTTGAGGTTTCAATTCCAAGTAGTTATTCTTCTAATGTTAATAGTTTTGGATTATTGGGCAAAACCTCTCCTTTGCTTTGTTAATAATATGTTGAAGTATCTAATTGTTGTTGAGTTTGGCTTGGTTGTTTGGCCATGCATGTTTTGAGGAAATTTGATGTTTGTGGGTTTCATCCCTGAAAACCTTCACGAGACAACACTCGTCCACTAGGGTAACCTAGCGGTTTAACGGCTTGTTGCATTCGCTAAATGTAACCATGCGCCCATGAAAGTCGTACTTTGTCTGTGTATATATTGTTGTTATACTTACCGCTCTTTGAGGCGGGTTTTGTTTTGTTTCATAGCTAGGGACTAGCAATGTGTAAGTTAGGGAGTGTGATTAGTCGTAAATATTGTATATTTTGCGCCCGTTAATTATGCATACACGCACACATGCTGTCGTTATTTCACGTATTTAAGCTCTTGTACTGTATAACCTTTGGTTCCATATATATATATGATTTGCGAGGTTTATTTGAGATTTTGTAGGTATTGGAGTGCTGAACGGTGCAAGTGTGCGTTATCTGTGAACGTTCAATGTTTTATGAAACTTCTGGGGTAATTTTATCATTTCTACAATCGAGCTTTGTGCCCGAACCATTAACGAATGTTGTAGCTCTCCTAGCCAACTTCGCGTAGCCCCAATGGTTTATCGATCTGGTTCACGAGGACCAAGTTATGGTCATTTTCCCTAGGCCCCTTATTTGTGTATCAAAAGAGGAGAGGATCCAAGGTTTTGCAAGACCGGTCAATCGGTCCCATACCAGCGGTCGACCGGGGTTTCACCATTTTCCTTCGAAGTGAGACAGTCTGATTTCTCCCATACCAATGCTCGACCGATCCCTGACCAACGGTCGACCGGTACCTCAATTTCTGTAAAATCCCCGTAGTTTTGGTTTGATTTTTACCACCCTTCCACTTAGTATATATTTTGAGTGGTTTTATTTGTTGAAAGGATCCGATCATAATTTTGTGCAAGGAAATATATAGATGATAGTTTGTTTCTTTTTATCTCTCTCTCCTAGGGCTTGACAATTTTCCTTTCCATTTTCATCTTCCACTTCATTTATTGCAAGTAAAGTTCCATCTTAGTTGTATCTTGTTGTCTATTGGTATCATTTTGTGAAATTAATATTGTGGTTATGTATTGAATGGTTGCTTTCATCATAGTTATTTCAGTTTTTATTAATTTAATGGTGTGTTTTAATATGATTAGTGTTATGAGTATCTAATCTCCTTAGGTTGGGAGCATAAACCCACCTTGGAGGGTTCATTTCTTGACTTGTTCAATGATTAAATCCAATAAATGGGTGTGTGGGTTAATATTGGAGTTTCATAGGATTTTATCTTCTCTTATCATGTAAGGGTTGTACTTTAAGACTTAACTCCAACATCAACGCATTTGTCCGATAATATATCGTTACCTTCATCTTATATTGTTGGGTTGACATCCTTCATGTAGGATTGTTGATATCGATATCTTATTCCTATTTGATTGTGATTTAATCGGAAAAACCCATTGAGTTGTGCACATCCGAGGTGGGGGAATGCTCCTGAACCTTTTATTAAAGAATCTTTTCATAACCCTATTTATAAATCACCATTGTTCTTGTTACTACTTTGTTTAGCGTTCCATTTATCTTGGTTCGCTTTGGTTCATTACAACACTCAAAACCTAAATCATCTTTTCTTTTATCTTTCATTCTTGTTTATTGAATTTTAACTGGAAGAATATCCTCGGTACTTCATATAATTCCCTGCAAAAATAGACTCCAGTCTTATCGGGATTTCATTACTCTCGCGATTAGCGTACACTTGCGCTATATAATTTTCGGAGCGAGTCATCTCTACCACAATAGGAGGGGCATCCATGGTAGCAACAGTCTCCTCTCTGCCTACTTCTACATGCGTAATCGCAACAGTAGCCTCACCCCCTCTGCGTTAAGGATAGAAGGTCCAAACAAGTTAACTGAAACTTGGTCATTTGTTGGGAGCCACTAAAATAGCATCAAATAAATTCAACATAAGGAGCAGATAAAATTAGAAGGTAATGGAAGATATTTCAAAAGGATAAGTGTTACCGTGGCAGATGGTGCACCAATAGGAAACTTCATAAGTCCATACTCAACAAACCCTTCATCAATTCCTTCCTTAAGGGCATCCTGAATATGCAAGAAGGAAGAGTCAGGTGAATATCCACTACTAGATTCAACAACATAAATTTTAACAACTGCCTTTAGGGGAAATTAACGGTTGCCTTTGACCTTGTAGCTGAAATTGCTCCATTTAGGGGAATGTTAGGAGAGGCGGACAAAGATTCCACCATCTCTAAGTCTTCCAAGGGAACCTTAACACCACCACTTTCCTTAGTACCTCATGGGGGACCAACATGTACACTAGACTGCATCCAGAGAGGCAATGAATTAATACTTAAATAAAGAAATTAGAGAAGTTACAAGTACGAGGAATAACTATGCCTCTTATTCAAAAAGAACATCTTCCAACACAGTATAGTCACGAGGGGGTGAATTGGTCTTCAAAGTAGAAACCATTGTTCAAAGCTTACCTCTTCAAACAATGCTTGGAATCCTCCTCCTCTTACTCTTGTACTTACTATTATTCTTCTTCCTCCTCATCCTCCTTATCAACCTCTTCCTCAGACTTCTCTTCAGAACTTTCTTCTTTAGAGTCCTTGAAAATAACCTTAACATGACTAGCTAACCCCATAGAAGGACCGTTATGCCTCCTACTACCTTCAATAATTTTGGGAGTATAAGAAAATAAATAATAACCATGTGATCTGGCATAAAAACCCTATCTTCCACTGAGAAATTATCCTAAGTTTGTCGTAAGTGTTAGAACATTTAATCAACCTTTTTGGCTAACTCAGGGATAGGAGACACTATAGGAGAAACCTTTTTAGTTGTTTTGGATTTCCTCGAGGAAAGTTTTATGTTAGCTGTCACAGCTTCCCAGTTGAAGAAATATAGGGAGTGTCCTCCTCTTCAACCACCTTCGAAGAACCAGGGGAAACAGTTGCCTCTTCGCCCAGGTTCAAAGTTTGAGAATTTTTTTCTTTTTACCTACCTCCTCATCCAAAGTTTACAAGGGAGGAAGATCGACTGGAATAAAATTGTTAATGGTTTTAAGGAGGAACTGAGAGTTTCTAGTAGAACAACTCCTCAATCCTAACTCAGTAGGTGGAAACTTCTCAACACTAGGGTAATGAGGTTTTCGAAGGATATTACTTTGAAACCTGTTGAGTTGATTCATCCAAAACATAAACAAGTACATGGCCGATCTCCCTCCCCAAGAATATTTATTCGAGATGATAGGATTGGCAGTGTAGTTAGCACAAAGGTTCACAACAATGGAGGTTAGAAAATTGTTACAAGGAAAAGAAAAGTTAGTGGGCTTCTCGTGGGTGAAGTGATTGTACATAGGAGTACCTTGATCGTCCCCAAACTACATCACCACATGATTGGGTTGTACGCTGAATAAAAATATGAACACTCGATGTAGGATGGAAGATATGAGGGGACAAGAATCAAGAGAATGTTGCTTATAAGGAAGTTCTTCTTAAATGCTTCCTCGACTGGAGTAATGGATCATTGTACCTCCCCGAATAAATTATTGGTAAAAAACTTATCAACACCACGTATGGGTGATAAATAAAAATCTTGACATTAACAATTAAAGAGTGTAAAGGGTTCTTGGATTATTTATTATTCAAACATCATATGCAGGGCACTCTAATCTCATGTGCCTAGGGATAAGTACCAATGGGAGCATACTCGGGGAAGTGGGCATAGAGAATTGTTGTTAAAAGGATGTGGTTGGCATAATTGGAGACGTCAAACCTTCTAATGCTACGCGTAAAGTTCGCATGAACCTGCTCGAGCCAAGTATAGAATGATCCAAGAGGTATGGCAACCGAAGGGAGTTTGACGTCATAATCCATTTAAACGACCATATTTATAAAGTTCTTCCTGGGGCAATCATGGGGCTTGTCGTGGAGGATAATTTTGGAAAGAATAACCCATATATATCCTCCCAGCTCGATATTTGAACCATACCCATTACCAGTGGGGGGAGCCTTAATCACGTGCTTCCCCTTTGGATTTTTCTTCGCAGCCTTGCAAAACTTAGGTCTCCTTATCCTCAATGTAGTAAAAATAACAAATTACCTCAGAGTATATACATTTATTAGAGATGACCATACAATATTTCACCACAACTTCGAACTCTTCTCGAGAAACGTTTCAACGCTAGAAATGGCCTAGTTAAAAAATGTGTCGAAACCAGCAAACTCCAACCCCAAAAGTTCATAAATGTATCCAAGTGTAATCGTGAATTCCCCCCAAGATGCTACAAAGGTATGATTTCAGTGACTCCACCTAGATACAATGGTCTATATAATGTTGTTATTTTTCACGGGTATGATCACCAAGTCAATAAGTTGAATATAAACCCACCAAATCCAACTTCACAGCATACTTTCCATGAATATAGTCCGTCCAAGATCTCAGACCCTCACAAGCGCCACCGAGTCATTCAAATTAAACCTTAGAGTGTAGGTACTCCACCTTTCGATCTTAATGTGAGTCACTGTGCTAGTGGGGATGCAGGCAAAGTCATTGGCATTATCACTCTTATCCATTAGTAAGTTCACCTTTGTTTTCGAGGTAAATTCCCTCGATAAATGTTTGGCGATAGACTAAAATTATCAGGTTCACTGAAATAGAGCGCACGATGGTAACGTGCCCATTGGTTTTGATAGGTGTGAGTGCGAGGACACACACTTATGGAGGCTAGAGTTCTCTTAACAATGGGGGCCATGAGTGCTGAAGAATCAAAGAAAATCTTGAGTTGTAGAGAAGATGAAAGATGAAGTATTATACTCTCTCTCTCTTTCTGTAAGAAAAAAAAAGTTGCAAAGAACCCAAAGGTAAGGATTTGAAGTGGCTAAGTATGCCCTTTTATAGGGGCAAAAAAGGGTAAATGTCACACGACTTATGGCATTTTAAAAAATGTGGCGACGTTTGAAGTGCCTCGCATTTCTCACACTCGCATGTAGGGGCATAAATATAGTGGTAACGATGACAAATAAAGAGCCTCGTGTGAGAAGCATATGCTAACCTAGGCCGCCACCCATAAAATTGGGAAGCAAGCGCCAGCCGCATTAAATGAAAAAGTGGCCATAATAATGATAGCGGACACAAAAAATCCCCAGCCTGGGGAGATGTATCATTTTGGGGGAAAACTTGAAAATAAAAGTATCCACCCCCCAAGAAAATTATCTCACGTGCAATTATGATGTGCTATCAATGAATATTCCCATATAATGAGGTAACAATCCAATCAAAGATGAAATGGATCGAAGGGAAAATTAATATAGTCCCTTGCTCACACTTCTTTAACTTGACTAAAAAAATTTCATACCTATTATGATGTGTTATTTCTTTGTTAAAAATAACCCTTCTTTGCAGATGGTTCGAAGGTCATCAAAATATTTCGTATAGATATTTCTTCATGAAGTAAATAAATATCTCTACGAAGGGGAAAATATGGGGGTAGTCCACACTTAAGATTGTCTAGCTGAGACAACTTTATACTTAGGGAATGGCTAACAAAAGAGTGAAGACAGAGTTCGCTCGAGAGACCTCTTACAGAGTTTTTAATAAGAAATGTGATGTAATTTGTCTTATATTTATGATTGCTTGTAAAATTTCACTTTGTAATATGTGCGAGGACATTTGGTACCCTCGAGGGACCATGCCTAGCAGGGCATGGGAGAGCTTACATGCTCTATCAAACGACCTCCTCCTGGGAACGTTGCATGTATTTGGTTTGGGGGATTAGGAGAAAGGCAACGTTAGGAAAGTAATATCCAACCTTCTTTGCACACTTAAGCAAAACCTTGTTTAACAAATACAATTGCTCGAGTTACCATATATTAATGGAACTCCTCGAGGGACCTAAATCCTAGACAAACATTCAAAAATAATCCATAGTCAATAAACAGTACATGAGATGCTCGATCAACTTCCAGTTGAACAACCTCAACTTGACAAATTACCTGTTTGAATGATGTGACAACATATCTGGTGTAGTTCACTATTCACCTAATTTCTGACGTCATGGCATTTTACATTTAGTAGCTCAAAGTAATACCACTCAAGTGGGTTTATCCTTAAGATGGAAGGATCATTTAATGAATTTATATCATCTAGTCATTTTAACATAAACATGTGAGGTGTCACGTCACACCCTCATTAATGCCACCATGATTTTGATTGGTAAGGTAGTTTCTCGCCAAAACACAGTATCTCATGCATTTAATGCAATATCTTTGACATTAATGACATAGTACCTTAAAATTTAATGCCTATCAATCACATTGTAATTTTAGAAAGGTCAATCGAGAGACCTTTCACTCATATAAATACACTAACTAAACTATTCATAAGGACAACAATTTGAACCTAGAATTGCTTTTGGTTTCCCTCATACATGAATATCAATGTGAGAATGTTTATTGCTTGAACATCCCCTTTTTCTTCCATTGATACTGCTATCATTGAGCATTAACTATGCCTTAGGTTCCAGCCTTGTCTTTATTGTGATAAGAGTGCTTGCTCTTTCTCCCTTCGACCAGGTTATATGGGGTTTCCACTCATTTATTGTATTCCCAGAGCATTTATGGTGTAAAAGGTCCCATTTAATACAGGATTAAACACTGAATATTGTTGTCTCTTTCACTTTTATTTATTATCACTGTCATATACAACCTTGGGCATTAATCATGGTCTTGACAAGGGGTTAATCACCACTTGATACTAATCATATTCCAAGAACCCACATCTTGCCATTTATGTTTAGAAATGTCTGTATTATCTAATTTTGGTAATAAAAAAAAGTTAATTATTAACTTGAAAACTTTAATCAAGATTTTTCAAATTAAAATATGACTTAGGTTATTAGATCTTTGATTAACACATGTTGTGTAATATTGATTAATATTCCAAGTTATAATCAAAAGAAATTATTCCAAAGGTAAGTGTTATTTAAATTAAAATTTCACTAAACAATTTGACTTAAACAATATGTTTAAGTTAGGAGTTTATTAGTTATTACCATAATATACAAATATCCACACTAGAGCTTCTACCACATCACAAATATCGCCCAATTCTATTATATCAACTCAATATCCCACACAATGCTAACAAATCACATATGGAAACTCACCTCAACATCATAATCCTACTCTAAAGTTTCCACCATTCAACTACGTCGTCAACATTACCATTTCTATTTAGTTATACCAGTATGTTATCTCATTCAATTTATTCTAACACATCTCACACCCAATTGCATGTCACAATAGTAGGATAGATTGGATATGACACATCAAAACTACATTTCCTTACTCTCATATGATACATCAAATATAATATAAAAGTATAGACTCTCCTTTAAACTTATCAATCCATTTACATACGACTAACCCACCCCGTAGCACATAACGTAGACATACTTATGATCAACACACACTCACACACACACACACAGATAAAGTACAAGCTCATGCGTCCTAAATAATATCGTGTATCGCATAATATAGTCTTGTGAACTATTAATATCATCATATAACATATGGTAGTATAATGAAAACACACTTGACACAATCAACATACATAACTACCTCATCACCACAGCCAACTAGTATATGATCCACATACCTTCCAAACTCTACACATAAATACATGGCATGCTATACACATACAACATATATTAGAACTTTACAGAGATGATCATCCACATAACCATGTCTAGTATATTCACATAAACATAGTATAGATATACACCCATAGATATATAAGGTTGCAATAATTAGGTATTCCTCAAATAGTTATGCTTAATACACACATATAAGAAAAATCACTATAAGGATGATACACATGAATCATAAACCAAAAACTATGGTGATACATGCATACTGTCATTACTTTTAAAACTATAATTATCAATGAGAATTATCCTTATATCTTAATCTTTAATTTTCTTAAATCACCCTGGCACACACATTCTTTTGGGGTGGTATCGTGTTAAAAAAATAAGTGCCCAATGAAAAACACTCGAAGAACAATCATCTCATGGCTCGCACAAAAGCGTCCTTTACCTTAGATTCCCATTTGCGAGTTGAAGATCAACAGCCATCTACGTTCCTTTTATACCAAATACACATCCTCCTATGTAAATATATTAGAAAGGCATTAGTCAATGATTACCTACATTCCTACCACATGAAATTATTACCTCCGATAAAAATAAAGACTCATATTGAGAACCTTTCCAAAGCCTCGGACCCTACCCAAGCAAATACTAGCCTCACTACTATGAGCACCCATTTAAGCCTCAGAGATAGGGTTAACAAACCTATCTAAAGCCTCAAAGACCACCTAGCAAACAAAAGAATCACTACCCTTAGCAAGTCATGTAGGCCTCAGACACCACCAGATCCAACCACTACAAAACCTTAAAATCCACTAAGTAATCCTCTCTAAAGACTCATTATCCATCCGGGCTAATAAAAGCCTCACTACCATGCAACCCAACCTAATCCTCACACACCGCTTGAAAAAATCACTATAAAGCCTCACACATCGCATGAGAAAACTAAAATAAAGCCTTGGATACTAATCGAGCAAATAAAATCATCCCCGCATGTCGAATCCGCGTATTCTATGTTTTTAATGGTAAGGAAGCGGAAGAATGAATATAACAAATAAATTAAAGGCGGCGGAAATAAAAATGTTTTTATTGGGAAGATGCCTAGCATCTTATTGCATAGCGGAGTCATGAAATAAATGGAAATACATAATTATTTGTACATGTCATATATAAGGTAAAACTCGTAGACAACATTCAAGAATCAAAATAACAGATAAATTGCAATGTATATATTCCAGTGGGGACTACATCCTTGTCTGCAACAAACCATAAATATGCAACCGAAAATATTTTTCGATGTAATATAGAATAAAAGTCCAAACGTGCGGGAGGTATCTCATCTTCCTCAGGATCGTCGTCTATATGGAATGAAAAAAAAATTAATAGACATTCCAAGTAGATAATTTTATTTCTATACACAGCACGTGAGAAAATGTATTGTTAGAGAGTCACTAGATTTAATATAAATATCATAAAAATCTGGAGACAGACTGAAATATCATAAATTGTCAGGGGTATACTGGATTCTAAGGATATGTACATGAATAGTATGGTGACGTGTAACTGGATAAGTTTTCTATGAAGTTAGCAAGATAAGGGTTTATGCTATAACAAGATGACCCATAAATTATCGGTTGTAGGGGCTTTAAATGCGTAGACATGACATTACAATTTCGTTCAAAGCATATATACACTCGTCCAAGCAATCCAAAAAAATTTGAGAAAAAATAATAAAAATAAAGGCTTGGAACACTTAGATAGATTGACACTCATACATATGTAGTAAATAAAAACTAGGCACTCAACATCGGAGTCCTACGTGCCAATTATAATAGATGTGGTATCCTGGGGTCTAATCCCTGAATCATAAGGTATGCTACTAGAGGTTTCACTCATAACGGTCATAAATAGCAATTTAATATGAAATTATTCTATTAGGTTGCAGGGATATACCATAATTAAGGGTAAAAAGAGTCCAGTGACTTCTACTGATGTCGTAGGCTATAACTATTTTTTGGGTTTAGGGATAATTGAGATATCGATAAAATCAATATACGGGATAAACATGAACTACATAAATGAGTTCGTAATTAAAATATGAGTTAAACATTATTAAAGAGTGATATAGTAGTAAAAAATTATGAAATACATAAGATCAATTTATTTAATACTGAAATTAAAATCACTTGCGTTGAATTTTTGAATTTTTGGTTTCTGCATCTAATTCACTATGGTTGATTGGATATTCTGAAATCATGGAGAATATAAGTATGTCATATAGCAATAATCGTCCTAGAATACCCCTCATTTACAAAAGCATTTGAGGATTCAGGAGGCTTCAATTAGCTATGGGGCCTTATAAGTACCGTTCTCAGATTCAGGATGCCTCAATATGCCACGAGGGATTCAAATGCTCGTTCTCAGCTTTTGAATGCTTTAATTAGCCATGGGGGCTTATAATGCCCATTCTCATATTTAGGATGCCTCAAGTATCCCCGAGGGCTTATAATCTCAGCTTTTGGATGCTTCAATTATCCATGGGAGCTTATAATACCCGTTCTTAGCCTTTAGGATGCTTCATTTAGCCGTGGGGGCTCATAATACCTAGACAGAGATGGATTTATATATATATGATTAAACTCGTGGCTAGCTTGATAATGAACCCAGCCTAGGAAGGTTTGATAGTTCCCCAAGAAAAGAGAAGATGGTAGATAGATAAGGAGCATGTGCCAAAGACAGATGGTTGCGACAATGGAAGATAATTCCCAAATGCCCACTCAAAAATTCGTTTCTATCCTCTTTCAAAAAGTCCACAGAAGATAACAAGCAAAGAAGCTTCTGCAATAAAATTTAAAAATGGTCAAAGACTTAATCATCCATGACAAATGAATATGTTCCCTCCATTGCAGAATTTCGGTAGTAAAGTTTCAATTGGACATGATAAGCCTATGGCCACAATCTTTTTTGGGCCATAGCTGTTTACAGTTCCTTGATCCATCGTAGAAGCAATAAATCAAAGGTCACTACAAATAAAATATTGCTACGCAATAAATATCCAAAGTTCAAACAAATTCAAACCAGTAAGGGACAAAAAGAAACTGCAGCAAATGAAAAAAGTGAGCCAAGGACTTTAATGGTTGCGACAAAGGAAGTTATTCCTCTCAATTCACTCAACATTTTTACAGAAAAAATTATAATCCTAGTTCAAATTGAGCAAGATTATGAGTTTTTTCCTAACATTAGAATGCAAACCTTATGTCAATTTCAGTTGCAAAAAAGTGCACATTTAAAATTTTAGTATTCAAGTATAGAAAGTAATGCAAATAAATAGTCTGGAGCCTCACAACTATCGTTGTAGCCAATTTAAGATTCTATAGATGTCATTAATCAAAGTTCGTGACATGGTAAAGAAAACTTGGACGCATATAAAATGGAGAGCATGGAAATTGTTTAGGAGAATAAAAATAGCCCCAGCCTCACAAATATGGTCGCAACCCCTGTATAATTAAAAGAAAGTTAAATATTTAGTACCCCGGAGGGTATAAGGAAGATTGGAGAATTATATTCAAATTTACAAGATTCAATCAATATGGCCACAACCCAAAAAATATCACAAGAGAATTTTCAACTATGATGTTGTATCGTATTCATCTTCATATTAATCTCCATCACCTGTTGTGGTATTAGTTCCTTCATCATCTACCCCATTCTCCTCCTCAAGTTGCTTCTCCGCTCTCTCCTCTATCGCATCCTTCAACTCTACCATGCACTCATCATGCTAAACATCATTTAGCTTCCAAGACATGATTTTCTCTCTTGATTCAAGGAAGTTTTTCACCACCATGTACGTAAGTTCTTGGAAGTTGAGGAGATAGGCTCTATTATTGGTGAAGATGAAGTTCCTAGAGGTCTTGTAGGCAGCCACAGCATCATTCACAACCTTCTTTAAAGATGAGGCATATTCATCTTCTTTTTTCTTAAGATGTGACATGATCATTATCTTTTTGTTTGAGGTCAGTAGTATTCCTTTTCCCCATCCCATCATACTTTTACTGAACAAGGTTAAACTTTTATTCAAAGGATGAGGCTTGTTTGGCTGCCTCCGCAGCCTTGGCCTCAATAATCATAATAGATTATGTGGCCTTGGTAAAATTACGTTCAACCTCATCTTTTGCCTTAGTCCCATCCTCTAACTCCATTTTTTCCAATTGAAGTGAAGCAGGAGAAGATTATTTTCTAGCTTCAAAAGAAGAGGTTCTGGTAGTCTCCAGGTAAGTCTTATGAATAAACTTCGCAGCCCTATGGAGTTTGAAGAGACCTTCATATTTTACCCGTTGGGACATAACCACCTTCGTAGCAAAAGTTTCAAATTTTTATTAGTATAAATAAATAATGGAATTAAGTAGAAAATAACTAATAAAATGAAGATTACCCGCAGGAAACTATGGAGGGCATATTCCTCCGAATCTTCATGGTCCTCTTTCACCAGAGGATCAAGATCAATAGCGTCTGTAGCCCTTCTTGTCTTAGATATCACCCTAGCAGTTTTATCCCATGAGGATTTGGGATCATATTGCCTTAACTGAGGCCGCAGATGACCATCGGGACACACTTTTGCTCTACTTTAGGGAGTTGGAAAGTTGGCATTAACTACCACAACATTTTGCGAAGGAGGAGAGACATGGGGTGAGACTTGTATGGGGTTGTGTTCACCTTGGAAGTCCCCATCAGAAGACATTTAACGTGCCACGACCAACTAAGGATCTATGTCATCATCAACACCATCCTTCTTATCTTGGGTCGTGGCATCACTAATATTGGCCGCATCCCTCTCAGTTGAAGGATTGACCTCTTCAACCCTAGTAGCAGCGAATTAAACCGCATGAGTTGTCCCCTTAGGTGATATATTTATCTTCTGTCCCTTCTTCTTGGGGTCTTGATTGAGGGTTTCTGCATCCTCATCCATTTCAGTCAATTAGGCAGCGAGGAGTTCACGGTCAATATCCTCTCTAGAGGAAAAAAATATGCCAAGTTGAAAATAGAAGTGTCAATTAAATAGTCGTATTCAGCAAAATAAGGGGTGGAGAATTACCTTCCGCAGTCATTTTCTTGGGCACTTGTTTGTTAGTAAAATAACCTTGCTTATAAATTCTCGCAAAAGTGACCGACGCACTAAATTTTTTCACTTTACTGCTGAAGCATGTCACGTCCTTAACTCCTTTTAGTTACCTGCTGCTAACATATAGAATGTTAAGAACTGTACATAAGTATTAATGTCAGTATAAGCCGTAGTAGGTGAAACAAAAATATTGGCCAAGTTAGAGGGTTGCAGTAGAGGAAATAAATTATCTATTTTGGAATAGCACCCCCATGTCTGCAGCCTCCTATATGTTTTCTCTCTCTCAGATTCCTCTGGATGAATTCCTCAACTTTTCCCAGAGACAAAGAAGAATTTTCCTTTCCAGATTTTAATACTGGAAGGCCTCTCACTATACAAAAATTATTTGTTGTTTAGCAGAGTAACATAGTAATACCATGGAAACTCCACAGAGTTCTCCTTTGGCTTATAAAAGTGGAAGAACTCGACGGGAGTAATGTGCCTTCCAAATTTCTTCTGCCAAATCACTAAGACAACAAGAATGGCCCTCCAAACGTTTGGATCAAATTGGGATATAGGGCCAAATGCATGGTATCGAATATTCTCATAAATGTGCTAGGAATTAATAGCCATAGCCCAAGGAGGAAGGCATGTAAAGGAAAGTAGATACCCTCATTGGGGACTGTGGAACATGATCTTTGTTTTTCACAAGGAATTGTGTAAATAGTAGACTGAGGAAATTCAAAATCCACGAAAACATGCATGATCCACTCCTCATCCATTATGGAACGATGGTTTAATGCCGCAGGAGCATTCTGAGTTCTGTTAAAGGGTCTATTTGGGATATTTCTAGTCTCTAATAGGACAGTCATAGACCCAGTAGCCGTCATAACAACATTCTTTACGGGAGGATTATTATTGGAGTTAGTATCCTCCTCCATAATGTTTGTAGCCTCACTAGTATACGAGCATTTTAAGGCATTTGTGGAGTCAGAATCTATGGTGATGCTGTTGGGGCAGTCTTTAAGCAAATAAGGCCCAATAGACTCCCAAGGCTTCACAGAGGGAATTTCAGGAGGAGGAATGCCAAAGTGAAACTTCCAGAAGTAATCCAAAAAATCTGAGGAGTTCCAACTCATAGGGCTACAGCAATATCTGAAAAGAAGAAGAGCTACGCAGTTAGGTGTCGCAATCACTATGGTCAGAGAAGCCTCGTAGAGGCAGTGACAGATGGAAACAATACAATAAAAATTATTGAGAATGCGTGTGCGATATTGATTCAAATAGATTCACAATTTATAATTAAGACTTATTTAATTGGATGTCTAAATTTGCTCAAACCAAATATCAATTAAATCAGCCCCTAAATATGCAACTACGTATCAAAATAAATCAAGTAAGCATGTGACACAATAATTTCAGGAAAAAAACCCTTTCAGGTAAAAACCTTTATTTTTAGAACTTTGACAAGTTTAGAAGACAATTTAATTACAAACAACTTGATAATCTCCCACAAGTGTAACGCACGGTGCCTTCGTCAAACCTTCAAAGTATCGGTCTAGAAATCTGTAGTGGTTCACGTGCTGCTATACCATAAGGACACGCAGTCCTGGACATGCAGTCCTGAAACTTTGCAGAGTCTCCCTCCACTATAGCAAGCAGCTCTCAGTTTTATAGATCACCCAATAAAGGTTCAATTAGCAAAACACCTAGAAAAACTATTTATTGGGTTCCATAAAATAACTCACATAATAGCACTGGGATTTATGAAGTGTAAAACAAGTTTTGAACCCTCAAAGTGGTGGAGAATAAACCAAAAACACTAAAAACGTATTCTGTAAAAATAAGTGTTTTCTCCACACGAAAATCAGTAGCCTGACAACCTTTAAATACTAAAATTCAAGGCGGTGACAAGTCAGCTAAAAAGACCTGTCGTTCGAACAAAACATGACGTCGTTCGAGTGAAACTCCATCTCGTTCGGACAATATGTGACGTCGTTTGAACGACCGTCACTGCTCCTCTTTAAAAAACTTTTAAAAATAAATAACCTGGAATCCTTAAAAACCAAAACTATTTACGGGATCAGGAGTATTTATCCAAAACTTTTTATGATAAAATCATTTAAAAAAATTTCAAAAATTATTTTTCATAAATGGAAAAATATTTTATGTTTGGCAAAAAATATACCAACACTTTTTATGTAAAATGAAAATGGAACAAAAACACATTTTACCAAATTCGTCATTATTGGGCACGATTGTTGAAAACGTCTTGAAATTCGGATTGTTGATTGTAGTTGTAAGCTTCCCAATTCTTCGACAAACTTGTAGCGATATACGACATATTAAATGTAATGGACAATATTCGTACAATCTTGCAGAAAAATACAAGTCAAAGTTGAAACCATTTAACCCATAGGTTACAAGGAAACTTTTTCACAAGTAAAGGCTACAGCCGATCTAACAAGTTGCATCATGGAAAAACTAAATATCGCAGCTAATAGGTATTTTGAATTTATAAGGATTGAAAGAATGCCACAGTTATATGGTAGAAAAATACAGTTTAATCTCAAGGTTGTAGAGACTGTTTCTAAAACTACAACCAAAGGAAACCTTGAAGATTTATCTAAGGGGATTCTTATCAGTTATAAACATATAGCCGCAGGAAGCTAGTGCGGATTCACTATCCGACCACGGACAAAAGCACAAACAAGTAATTGGAATAAAATATGTGTTATTAAAGATTGAAAACCCAATACTCTAGGGTTTTGGCCAAGAACATTAAGAACATATTCTTAGTGTTCTTGGCCAAAAAACAATTGTCCAAAAAATACAAATTCTTAACCTAAATCCAATTTAAACACCTAAGATACCCAAAAATCCAACAATCCAACTTTATCTACCCAAAAATCCAAAAACGGTAGCAAACAGACATTAAGGATTACAGTGTTTTAGCAATGGTGTGAAAAAAAGATACAAATCTTACAAAAAGATTCAACATCAATCAAACCCTTAGTTTCAACAACTAGTTCAGAAATCAAAATCAAGCAAGATGGATTCACAGTAGATGTCATCCAAGCAGATTGCACAAATTTGAATTTAGCAAACTTGGATTGAAATCACCAGTTGAAGAAAAATGTAAGGTCAAAAATGATAGGTCCCTGGAAATTAGTGAAATGATGATTGCTCAGCCTCAAACCACCAACAAAACCACTTGAACCGCCACAGGAAGTCACTGGAACACTCAAAGGTTGGATTAGAAGAGTTTGTCTCTTGTTTCGTTCCCAAGGGTTTGGAAATAGTAATGAAGTCCATGGATGAATAGAATTTATATAAAAGGGAATGGGTAGGTGAAGGGTCGCCTTGCAACTTCCACGAAAATCTTTAGATACAAACGGACATTGAATTCATCCGCAACCCCAAATCTCCACCTATTGGCCCTACGGATTGGGGTTTATTGATATGCCCAATATAATAACTATTTCTTCCAAATATTAACGACAGGACACTGCCTGGGAATAGACAGGTTGTGGCCCCTTTCTATTTACTAGGCCTCATCCCAATGGAGGCCTTTGCCAGAGTTAATCAATGCCTGGGCACACACAGGCCTCATTACCCATTCAAACAGTTGTTGTTTCCTAGGTTCACACAGGTCGCGGCACTTATTATAGCGTTGGATGATCGACGGCTTCCCAGCTTCTAGAAGGAGTCCACGCTTGTCTCACTTACCCACATGTCATGTGCTCCAGGAACGTGACACACATTTATGACCTCTATAAATGGAAGTGTTCACCTCACTATTGGGAGGAGATTAGGTGGGTGAAGACCTGTAAAACTCTCAGCTCACTCTCTAGAGAACAACATACCTGGGGGATCACCCCCTTCCACAGCTGCTCTACTCAACTCGGACTACATCCATACTTTCCAACTTATCTAATCTCATGTACTCGCTTACCTTATCAATTTTTTATGCTTCTAACGACAACTTTGTATAATAAAATGCATATAATGAGAATAGAGCACCAAAGTGGATGTAGGCTTATTTTTATAGCCGAACCACTCTATATTTTGTGTTATTTTCCTGCTTGATTTCTTTACTTTTATTCTACACTTGACATGATGCCTGAAACGACTTGTGTTCGATCTCTCGTACCATCAGTTTACATGATCCAAGTTTACACTTAACATTTGTGTGGAGATCATCATTTTGTCACCGGGTCTCATTCTCTACCCCAAAAGAGATAGTTTCCTATAGAGGATTCCGTTTTGTGTTCATGGTGTGCATATAGAAGTGGATTCCCTATGTTTGGTAATAGCTGTGTCCCATCGACGGACTCCAAGATGAAGGTGGAGGAACGAAGAACGTTAAGGCTTATGAGGGATTCTAATCATTGATTAAGTATTCTTTTCATGTCCTTTGTAAAACCATACCTAGTGGACTTATGGCTAGGCCACTCGAGGTTTTTCCCATGGTGGTTTTTTCTCGTACATCGAGGCATTTTGTTGTGTTTATTTTTATCTTGTAAAAATCACCTAGATGCTTGCTGAGGGTTAACAACGTTTAATTTGGGTAAAGTTTAGTTAATTTAATTCAAGTCAGCTTTAATTAATTTGGCTAAATTCATTTTTGATTTGTTTGGCCTATTTGAGAACTTGAATTAATTTTGTTTACGGTAAATTTAAATATTTGTTTAATTTTATTTAATTTAAAATTTTGTTTATTCTGTGAACCATCGCATATGAACTTAAAATTTTGATATTTTATAGGAACTTCCGTCTCCTACAATTGGTATCAGAGCGGGAACATAAATTTATTATGTTAAGATCATTTTTCGATTTAAAAATGGAAAATTTGTCATTTTTGAGGCTTCCTATTTTTTATGGTTCCAACTATGCACATTGGAAAACATGTATGAGGTCATCACTTAAATCGTTAGATGAGCTATTTGGTTATCAATCGTTAAAGGTTGGTCCCCACCAATGTGTTTAGTTGGAGATGTTCAAGTTACTAAACCCATAGAAATATGGAGTGAGAATGAGCTTAAGATAGAAAATTTTAATTCTTAAGGTTTAAATTCTCTTTTTAGTGCGGTCACACCGGATGAATTCCACGGAATTATGACGTGTGAAACGTCTAAGGAGTCATGGGATATACTCCAACTCACCTATGAAATTACAAGTGTCGTTAAAGCTTTTAACCTTTAAAACCTCACCACCCAATTCGAAACCATTAAGATGTTTGAAAGTGAGTCTTTTGATGAGTTCTATGCAAGATTGTTCAATATTGTGAATTCTTCTTTTAATTTGGAAGAAAAGAATACCCAATAACCATGTCATATAGAAAAGTTTGAGGTCATTACCCGAAAGGTTTGATCCAAAAGTGATCATTTTAAATTCTTTAGGAACTTTAACTCCATGAAACTTGAAGAGCTTGTAAGTGACTTACAAACCTATGAACATGAAATGTTTACCACCAAGGATGTGAAGAAGAATGATAAGGTCATAACTTTGAAAGACCATAAGGAGGAAACACCTATGTTGGATGATGAGTTTGATATCGACTCCGATGATCTGGGTATTTTTGCTAAGAAGTTTAGAAAATTTTTTAAGATTAATAAAGAGAATCTTAAAATGATTATAAGAAATTTGAAAAATCTATGTATAACAAAGCCGAGAAACTTCCTAAAAGCCATAATGAAGATCTTTATAGGGACGAGTCGGATAAATGTTATAGTTGTGAGGGTTATGGCCAAAGGGAATTCGAGTGTCCCACTAAACTAAGGAGGGAAGGCAAGAAACCGATTTCATATAATGCCACCGTTAGTGATAGTGAACCTAAAGAGGGACCCGATTCCCCATTAAGCGCAATTTTACCACGTTCATGGCTAGTCATGTGAGCAATAGTGAAAAAATTTCCGTTGATGATAACTTAATGAATGATAGTTTCGAGGCATTGTTTGTGAATCCAATGAGTTTGACGGTAAAGAGAGTGGAGAAGAAGGTGATAATGAAGAAGAGGATGCGGAGATTGAACTCCAAGTTGCCTTTCGTGATTTGTATGCAAAATTATTGAAATTAAAAAGGGCTAATTTGAAGTCATAAACTAGGATGAAAGAACGTGTCTTAGGAAATGATGAGAGTGTTTTAATTGATGATTTGAAGGTGCATGAGAGAACGTTTCGAGAGAAGATAAAGAACGTTGAAGGTGAGAGAGATAGTCTTTGAGGTTTAATGGAGGATATAAAGTAATATCTTCTTGAGTTTGAAGAGACTAGGAGTTTACTTGAGTCTAGAATAGTGAAGCTTAAAGAGATATTGAGAGACTGAAGTCAGGTCAAATTTAATTTAGAGTTTAGGCCGGAGAAATTAGATAAATTTTAGGCACCATCGAAATCAAAGATGACATGTGTGGTATTGTCTGCGATAAGCAAAATGCTTCCTCTAATAAGACAAAACCATGTTTTTGAGAGAATTATCCAGGAACACTAGAAAACATGAATCCTTAGGTACTAACTCTCACTGTGTTTTCATTTGCACACATTGTGTTCGGAAGGGTCATCTTAGGAGGGTTTTTTTCAACCTTAGAAATGGTTCTAAGAAGTTAAAGGGTAGAGTCACCAAGGTCACCAAATCCCAAGAGTGACATGTTTCACTCATGTGGGTTAGGAGATCTGATTTGGAGGATTTTGCATGATAGAGTTTATGATTCTCATTTTCTTGCACATGATTCCTTCCTTGTTGAATATAAAGGTTGATTGTGTTAGCTTTGTTTACATACACTAACTTTTGTGTTTCATGATATATTCTTTCTAGTTGTACGTTCGTTTGCCATTTTCTAGTCTATGCTTCATCATATATGTTTTGCTAGAATTATGACATGTTTATCTTTTATATTTTAATTTTTTTTATTGGGTGTTATTTGAAAAATACGAAAAGATTTTATTTGTCTTTTGAGTTTTCCTTTTTGTTTGTTTTAAAAATTTTGAAAAACTCAAAAAGGTTTTTTTGTGTACTTTAGTTTTACACATTTTATCTGCCATATACTCGTGTTTGAATCCTATATCATTCCCTCGGTTCCATGTGGCTAGAACTTTTGGTTATGAATTTCAATTCTTAAAATGTTTTTTATCATGCTTGCATGGAAAATTTTGATTTTGAGTTGCTTAATAGATTCTCTTTTTATATGCCTCTCACACCATGAGTTCTTTTGAAACTTAACTTCACATGTATATTTGAGATAAGTGAGATGTTCTCCTATCAATTTTGTCATCTACATTTTTTTGTGACTATGGAGGATTTGTGCATGTAAGAACTGTTGTCCGTGAGATTTATTTGAATTGTATAAAAAATATAAATGAGGGTGAATGGAAAGGGATACGAAAGGATCAAATCTCCTTTGTGTGAAAGCCACCGTTCGCAAGGGCCTAAAAAAGTGTGGCATTGTAAAGAGTAACCAAGGCCAACATAGATATGTTCATTCAAAATAAGAGAAAATAATTATTATTTATGAGGGAGTTTGGATGGAAATATCAACGGTTTTGCACAATTACAATGAATTCTAATTATGCTTATTTTGTCATGACTCTATTGGTTTGTAGAATAATTAAAATTCTAGGCTAGTGTGCATTGTGTTTGTTTTTTCTTTGAGTTAACTTTCTATTTTCACATGAGGATAAATCTTAGCTGATAAATTTTTTTAATCAAATAGAACTCCTTGAACATGTTTAAGTGATTGGGTCATAATTATTTTGTCTCTAGTTCACTCCCCTTCACTATGTTTACCATATGTTTATTTATACACATTTATGCCATGTGAGTGTGGAAAACTTATTGTGTTTAGTTTCTTGTGGTCTTTATATATATATATATATATATATATATATATATATAATAGTACATGACCGTGCCTGCAGGCATGATGAATATTAAAAGACAAAAAATTTCAAAGTATGTAACTGCAAAACGACGCACAATACAAAGTGTTACAGACAATACACAAAGTATCAATATTAAAAAAGTAGGAACCTATAAGAATGCAATAAAAAACGTAGATGGGTACCCCCATAGTGTTACCGACAATACACATAATAATACCATGAAATTTGTAAAACAAAGAAATGTTACTTACAATTTATTCATTTTTTAAGAGTTCGGATATTCCTGGAAAGTACGGGTATTCCCATAGTATCAACATAAAAAATAATAAGAAAGTATTTGAACATAATTTACTTAATGGAATTCCATTTTGATGACTTCACTAACTTGTCTTTGGACTTAGATAAATTGTATTTAAAGAGAAAAATACACCATCACACCCATCCATGGTATCTCTTCTCACATCTACATCATAAACATATGGCTCAAATCAATAAAACTAAAAGAAACCTCCAAAAATAGTACGAATCTCTTAATCGATTTAAGTTCAGCAAAAATATACATGATTTTTTATATATAAAATGCAATTGGCCGAACTCGAGAGCAACCACCAAAGATTACAATAATGCATCATATGGTTCATGGGTGGGAAATTGGTTGGAGAGAAGAAAATAAACAAATTTACTATCCAAAAGATACCTTTGGGAGCGGTTGTTTCTTTCAGCAACTTTAGGACATCTACTATAAAAAGAGAGATTCTTAAAATATGACACGAAAAACTCTTATCACTTTTACACATGTAGGTCTGAATATGACATGAAAAACTCTTATGCACTTTTACATATGTAGATCTACTCTAGTTTTTAAGACCCTCATGTGAGATCGTTCTCCAACTAACTTTAGGATATTAGTAGCTTTCAATTCTCTACACTTTCAGGTTTTAAAAACAAAGTTAAATAGAAAAAAGTGTCAATTTTCTGCATTATTAAATAAATGTTACTGATAATACCAATTAAAATGTCATTATACCTATAAAAAAGAAAACTCACACGTGTTTCTTAACCACTGTTATTATTCTATCTTCAGCATTCATGTAAATATATAAAAACTATTCTTGTTAAAAAAAAATGTCTAACTATTAGGTACTTAGCTTATCCAAATTGATCATTTTTAAAAAAAACAATGTTACACTGACAAATAAAGTCAGATACGGATTTACGTAAACAAAGTCATCATCATAATCATTGTTCACATATTATCCCACTCGAATAAACTCTTGGACCAAATAAGAGCAGGTTAACAGAACCACTTTCACACGAATTATATCTTTTTCCAGCATCTCTAAAGGATCTAGAGGGTCTTCCTAAAGAATAAAACAGAAAGTATCAACTTTTACAGGACCAACAAAGACATTTTCTAAAAGTTGGTCATAAGATTCATTAGCAGCAGAGCCAATATAGGGGGTTTCCATTCCAAATCTTCTTTTCAGGGAGTAATACAGTCATAGGAGATCTTGAACTGGAATGGGGCCAGAAATGACATCAGATTATCCAAGACAGTCACGTTAAGGTGACAACACTCATTAAAGAAAACTCAAAACCTGAACCTCACCTCAAACAACTTTTGAATCCTCCACAACGGCAAATGCACATGTACTCCCACACTCACTACAAAATATGGAGATGAAATAAATAGAATAAAGATTAAACAAAATTTGTTAACTCTGTACAACAACTTCGTTAGATTCATAAATAGAATAAAGATTAAACAAAATTTGTTAACTCTGTACAACAACTTCGTTAGATTCATAAAATTAACTTTGTTAGATTCATCACTACAAAAGTGAGGAATGGGCTACATCAAATTCGTTAACTCACTGCAGCAAGTAAAGATTCATAACATCCACTGTTGGTATAATGTGTTTGAAAGGGTAGAATTTTTTTGACTGCATATTTAAGATGATTTCTAAAAACGAAATGATTTCCTTGTAAATTACACGATTTTCCAATTTTAAGCTTCTGAGAAGAGGAAAGCATGCCTCAATGTCTCGTGTACGACCTATTTTAAATAGAAACTTATAATGGGATGCTTGAAAATTCAACAAAAAAGTTGCTTAGTAATTACATATAATCCCATCAAATAAATTAAGCCAATAATTCCCACCTAGTATTGTGATTAAAATACCCCCACCCATAATACCACACAAACAACCCCCATAATACGAAAGTAAACTATGTTCCTAATCACTATTATAAAATAATATTTTTCTAGTAAACCCTTTAAACTCAACAGCATTTTAGGAGTATCATAATATGGATGTGGGAGTTGTACAATTAACAGGCTTATAATCATTGTGTATAATTGGTAGACAAATAATAACATACACTACGTAGAAAACCCCATAATTCTAAGCAATTATAAACAAATGAATTCAATTTTTCAAACAAACAAAACAGTCTATGACTCAAACTTAAAGACATTAGCTTAAATGTAATGACCACAAAATGAGAAAATAAAATAAAATGTAGAGTTCAACAAAAGCACGTATGTAAACAGTCCAATGTTAACTCACATATTTATTACCGTGACATACCTTCAACCCAAGACAACATCGAGTAGTCTATGAAACAAAGGCATGATCACACGAAACACTTGAACATCTTCAACACCACACGTGGAGACACAACACTAAAACAAATAGAACATTAATTTTCTTCTAAAAATTATTGAGTCAATAATACAAAATGCCAAAAAAGGATAAATCAACAAATTTACTCAACCAAAACAGATACAAAAAGGATAAATTAATGCATTGAGTTGCAAATCAAAAACTTACATTAAGGGCCAAATTCCATACCAACTTAATTATGCCCATTATCATTCAAGCATCCTTAGTAAAAACAATATAACCTATTGACAAAAGCCAACAATCGAACACAAATGTCCATCTCAGTTAAGGAGAAAGTGTGAAACATGACTCATCATTAACCATTTGTACAATTACAACTGAATTTTAAAAAACATCGAGTGTGACATAAATGATCGTTTAAACTCTAAAACTATTTCCATATTCCTTGACGCGTCACTTATACACATCATTTTTATATAAACACTAAACGTTTACATATCTCTAATGATACACGAAATTAAAATGAAGTGTCAATTGTTTTCACTTATTTTGATAAAAAAATCGTGGGGGAGCTTGTGTCGAATATGTGTCAACAATTAAACTAATAGCCTTGATCATACATAAATTAACAATCCACATATTTAATATATACAATTTAGACACAATGTATATGGGCATAGACACAATGTATATCCACCATAACTATTGGTTTGGTTTGAATTTTAATAATTCCCATGAACCTCAAATTAGTAAATCTAAAAGACATAGGAGCCCACTATAATCGTCCTAAAAATATGGTAGCTTATTTTTTCTTCCCGAAAATAATATGGAATCATTGTACATTGTAGGTGGACATTAATATAAATGGACTCATTTGATGTGAATCCTTTTGGACTAGTCATTCCTATAACAAAGTTTAGATGTAATGAAGAGGCTATCAAGATTGCAAATGACTCAAAATATGGGCATGGATGCACTATTTTTCTACCAACCAACGTCATGCTAGATAGATAGATTCAAAGTACACTTTGTAGATACTCCAATCAATGGCTTTGAATCAAATTGCATGCCTCAAGTAATCTGGGAGAAATGAACCAATAGTAGTACAAAGGTTAGAATAAGTTCAAACTAAAATTAATTCACACACTTTCTATATCAACAAACATTTAGAGAGAAAAGAACCCAAAACATTAGATCTTAACCAAGAACAAGTGATATCATACCTGATAGATTTTGGTAAAATGTATTAGATATGAATGAAGTACCAAAGTTGGATATGCAAACCCCAATACACATATTACTATAACTCAATAGATGCAGAGGCCTTAGAGCTCGGATAGTGAGTGCGGCATGGAGAGGAGAGCCGGTGGTGCCGAGAGGAGGAGGAGAATGCACTATTTGACATAAATCAACTTGATTAAAAAGAAAAATATTAAAAATAGATTGAGAATTCATACAGTAGATCATGAATAGAAGAATGAACACCAATGCACACAATTGTATATTGTCAAAATTAGGGAAAATTGGAACCTCTGCTCGGAATTACGTCCTATGTAAGCCAAAGTTTCCATTTGAAACATCCTACAAAGTGGATTACTGTTTTGAAGAATTTAAATTCAAACCCTATAAATTAGTAAAGAAAATACATAAAACATATAATGGGAAAACCTAATGAATATTGACAAATTAAATTCTCTAAATCAACCACAAATACATAATAAAAATCAACCACAAAGTTGTGTACACCAATACAGGATACAAAATATAATTAAAATGAACACAAAATATAATTAGCATGAACACATAATATAATTAAAATGCTAAAAATCTAACGTAAAACTCGGATTTGAAAGTTCCCACTATGTATACCCCTTTCAAGCTCAATATACCTCTTGAAAGCCCAATATACATGTTGAAAGATCAATATTGTCAAACCCAAACCAAAATCTCAACTATGTTAACTCAAAAACCGCAAATTGAAATTTCAAAAAAAAAAAATCAACTATGTTTATGACTACAAACTAAAATTGAAATTTAAGAAAAACCCAAAAATCTTATGATATGTGGTTATGTGTGCATGTGTAAGAGGGTGTGAGAGAGAGGCGGAGGAAAATGTAAATGCATATGATGGAGTGAGGCATGTAGGGTTTCCATGTGTATGTTTGAAAGTGTGAGAGTGTATGCGTATGTTAGAGGGTTAAAGAGAGATTACCTGAGGACGGAAGCCTTGGAGCGGAGGGCGACAACAATGGATGTTAAGGGAGGCAGTGTGGGGAAGGTTTTCATTGGGAGAGAGCCGAAATCTATGAAGGGGAGAATAAGGGAGACAGGGTAGGGTTTGAGGGTTCAAGGGGAATTTTTCCATTTTCCATGTCATTAGTCTCCCTTATGTCATGGCACAATATGACACCCTTAAATCGTAAGAGGAGGTTAAATTTCAACCATTAGATCAATTTACTATTCAAGCACCCCTCTCCCATTATATATATATATATATATATATATATATATATATATATATATATATATATATATATATATATATATATATATATATATATATATATATATGTGTGTGTGTGTGTGTGTGTGTGTGTGTGTGTGTGTGTGTGTGTGTGTGTGTGTGTGTGTGCATCATTATTATCTTATATATATGGAATTGTTTATTTTTTAGTCTTTCCTTTTATATCTAGTTCATGTATGATTTTGTTGATACAAGTATCTATCTTGTTAAGAATTTTGATTGATATCCCATGCTTATCTTAGTACATACTAGTGGGTATCGTTTTGTTATCTCATCTTAGTTAGTATCTATTATGATTTATGTGGATTAGTTGCTCTTGAGTTTCCATCTTTCTTTATTGTTTCTTGTATCACTTTAGACCATTGTATGGACTAATTATTTATCATTTATGCTTATCCCTTGTTTCATTTAGGGGGCGGGGCGAATTGAATTATTAGGGAGAAATGGGTTATTTTATGCATGTTTGTTTTTGTTTATTCCTGAACAAAAAGGGGGATAAATGGTATCTATCTCTTTTAATTTGTGGAGATCTAACTTAGGGAGAGACGTCTTTCTTAGGTAAATCATGGACTTAATTATGCAATTTTTATTGTTATATTTCCTATGCATTTCATGGTGTGTTTAAGTGTGCAGGTTCTCATCTTGAGCTACAAATTTTTTAAGCAAGCAAAGCTTATTAACTATTTGTTAGTCAAGAGTCTGTATTTTTTTATTTTTGGGTGGGATTGTGTCTTTCAGATGAGCTTGATGACCCATACGATTTTTATTTTGGTTTTATGCCGGAATAGCCAAAGGGCGAGATTTGTAAGGACAAATTTCAAATTAAGTCAATTTGTAAGTGTTTGGCTTAATTTTGGATAAAACTCTTTAAGTCATAGGATAGAAGTCGTGTTTGTGACCTTCCAAGGATATGATGTTTTAGTTAATGACATGGTGTCCAAGAGATTGAAGTTCACATCATTGTTGTGTTTTCGTGCCACATTTGCGTCATTAAATTTTCAAGATCTCTTAGGTATGAATGTGTATGTTATATAGAGACTTGGATTTTTTTTAGGGTGTCAGATGTAACACCAAGTATTTTGGGGGATTTTATTAATTAATTAATTAGGTAAATTTTAAATTACGTGTGTGTCATAATTTAATTGAATTAATTATTTTTATATTATTTAAATTTTAATCTGGTGAGTCGACGATTAATATTCATGGGATTTAAATTTACTATGAGTATAGTAATAATTTAATATTTCAATAGGTGAATATTAACTTTTAGTAAAATAATTTTGATGGCAATTCTGAGTGTACGGTTGAGTCCGGATGAATTGAAGTAGTTGGAAAAGAGTGATCATTGGTAGTAAATTGGTCTCGGGATATTTTTTAGGCATATTTGAGCCCACATAAGAGTGTTTGGGCCATTTTAATAAATCCCACAAGCCTGAAAACGGGATTGACTTAATAAATCCCAAAAATGAGAGGGTGTGAGAGCCATAACTTATTTTAGACAACCTAATCAAGTGGAGGACAAAAGGGGGAGCAATTAGAGAAATTTTGGGAGCCTAAATTAAGAATAAGGGTGTACGTTCTTCATCAAACCCATCATCTACAACAATAGATTCAAACCCTACAAACCCTAGAAGGCAAGTGATTAAACTTGCTTTTAAATTAATTGCAAATTTCAATTCATATCATGGTAGGTGTAATAAGAACACATGATTTTGGGTTGATTTGATATCTAAATTTGATTTTCAATGAATTTAGATTTAAAATTTGTAGATGATTTTGAAATTTGATTTATTAATCTCCAATCTTTGTGTTTTTTTATTTATATTAAGGGTCTTCAATTGGTAGGTTTAGTGTGAATCTTAAATGGTTTAATCAGGTAAATCTGAGCAGAAATTGGGTTTTAAAGTTACCAATGGTGGACAAATTTGGGCTGACGAAGGAAGAGGAGAGAGCCCAGGGTCATTCGAATGACCTGGGTATGGTTAGAGCGACAGCTTTTATCGTTCGAACGACACGATGCTTCGTTCGAACGACGTCACTTTTCCAGCTGCCATTTTTCCTTCCCCTATTTTAACTCTTAGTTCATTGGTTTTCCAATTTGCTATTTCGGGGTCTTGAATTTGGGGGATACGGTATGGGTTTATTTGTGGGAAATATTAATGTATTAATTAGTGTGATAATCCCAAAGGAAAATTAAGGTTTGAATGGAGTGACATCATAACCGTAGATTAATAAGTGTGAAAGACTTATTGAAAAGAATTTTGAATAATAAATTTTGATTATTTTATTTTTGGACCAAGTGAGAAAGTCTGAGTATATTGGTTGAATGATGCCAAGGTAATAAAATTAATTAATGCGTGTTTAATTAAATTTAAGTTGGAATATAGACTCGGGGATAAATTGGGGTAGTGCTACAGTTTTTGTGCATGGTAAAGATGGGATTTAATTTAATGTGTATATATACGGTAGTGAGATATTGTGTGTGTGTGTGTGTGTGTGTATTGTGAGATCATAAATATTGGTGACTAGATATTTAGTAAAAGCATACCCCCTCTAGTGATATTATAGGAGGTTGTCTTGAGGAGAAGCGTGAGTATACTGCCTAGGTCATATCCTTCGTATTTAGAATTGAGATGTTTTGGGTATGATTCGGTCTCATTTCCGGAGGAAACTATGACTACCTCCGCTGCGTTTATTTTATTTCATTGATTCGGGAAGCTAACCATGTCAGGGTGTCTAGGTGAATGAGTGTACCTGGATTGATAACAGTATAGAGTACATCCGGTGAGTGCCTACTCGGAAGGATGGTTATATAATTATGGCATGTGCGTGAATGTTGTAATATGATATATATATATATATATATATATATATATATATATATATATATATATATATGTTAGAAATAATTATATACGGGTAAAATACTTGATGGGAATTGTATTCTTTGTTATATAACTCGTGAAATGTTATATGGCCTCAAATGAGAATAATGATTTGTTAAGTTTATGTGATATACAACTTAAAATCATATATTAAACATATTCGGGTTAGAGTAGGGTGCCAGGAAGGGACTATATAACAAGAACTAGTTACGGGGTAGATGACTAGGTGGGTCATATAGAAAAATGGAAGGTGTGCACATTAGTTGAGGGGTGAGTTGGTCCTCAAAAGAGTGCGACACTAGATTATATATGAAAAGAATTCATGCATTTTAAATTACTGCAATTTAATTCACTTGATAAATATTTTCAAAATGTTTTGGGTTCTAACCCTTCCTATCAAATATTTTCAAAACCCTTTTAGGTGTCCGACCACAAGGGCACCAGACTTGATCCTATTTCAGGGTATGTAGTTGTGGTACATGTGGGTGATGTAGGACTTGCATTAGACGCTTATCTTATTAACTCCTAGATTGGGATAGTATCTCAGTTTTACTTTCGAGCATGTTGCTCATGGCCGTTGTATATTTTATTTCGGATAGCATGTATTGACTATATTCTCTATGTGTCAGATTTATTTTGGTTTGGCTGTTTGCAATCGATGTTTATTCGGATAGAACTTTATTTAGATGCTTGTAATATGTTTAGAATCATTTATATTGTGATGGTTTTGTTATTGTCTCTTGTTGTACTTATTGACTTGTTTATTTAAAAGATAAAATTTGACACCGGATTAATTAATCAATAGGTGTTTAGTAATTAATAAGTTCGACAGTGATGCTAAGAATGAACCAAATGGAAATCCTGATTAATTTGATAAAGGCTTGATCATGCGGTATTTAATTGGGTGGGGTGCTACAACAAAAATTTTGTAAACATGTTTTTAAAATGACCTTTTAATATTTTTCTAAGAAAAATGAATTTACTGAAATTTCATTTGATAAGGTCATTTGAACGAGGCCATTCGAATGAAATTTCAAGGTCGTTCGAACGAGACATCTAATGAGGCTTAATCTTGGTTTTTCTGAAATCATTATGGATAAGTTGTTCAAAATGTTGTTTGAATGAATTGATCATTTGAATGACATATCAAACGAGTTTTTTTTCATGTATTCTCATCTGATACGTCGTTCGAACGACATAACAGAGTCATTTGAACGACATTGCAACTTTGGGAGGTTTTTTAAAAGTTTTTCCAAAAACAACCCACTACCCCATTACTTCTTACCTGCTTTTAAGAGTGCGGGAAAAATAGTTTTGGAGGACTTTTGGACATTTTCCAAGATGTTTTAGAGCCAAAACATTTTCCAAAAAGTCCCCTTTGATTTTGCAAATCAAAATGCTTTAAATTCAACACAAAAACATGTATACACCCATATAGTTTACATGATCCAAGTTTCAACTTAACATTTGTGTGGAGATCATCATTTTGGCACCAAGTTTCATTTTCTACCCAAAAAGAGATAGTTTCTTATAGAGGATTCCATTTAGGGTTCGTGGTGTATATACGGAAGTGGAGTCCATGTGTTTGGAGGTAGTTATGCTCCATTAGTGGACTCCGAGATGAAGGTGGATTCCTGAGTTTTCGACTAGGAAGAAGTGGAGGAAGAAAGAGAATTAAAGCTTGTGAGGGAGTCAGGTCATTGAGTAAGTCTTCTTGTTGTGTCCTTTATAAAACCATACCTAGTGGACTTGTGGTTGGGTCTTCCGTGGTTTTTCTCGTTGAGGGATTTCCTCATGCATCACCTTTGTGTGTTGTGTTTATTTTTATCTTGAAAAAATCACTTAGACGTATGCTTAGGGTTAAAAAGATTAAAATTGGTTTGATCAATTTAATTTGGATAAAGTTTAGTTAATTTAATTCAAGCCGGCTTTGATTAATTTGGCTAAATTCATGTTTGGTTTGTTTGGCCTATTATAGAACTTGAATTAATTTTGATTACAAGAAAATTTAAATATTTGTCAAATTTCATTTAAATTTAAAATTTGGTATATTGTGTGAACCATCGCATTTGAATTTAAATTTTTTATACTTTTTAGGAACCTCCGTCTCCTATAGTTTTAGTTGGGTCCACTTGTAGTCCTACTTCAGTGACTACATATCTAAGAATATTTACCTCTTTCATGAGGAAACCACACTTACTCTGCTTTGCGTAAAGCTAATGTTTACGAAGGGTTTCCAACACTATACATAAGTTCTTTTCATGTTTTGTCTTGTTCTTTGAATAAATTAATAAGGCATCTACAAAGATGATGACTTATTGATCTAGGAAATAGCATAATATTCTATGTATTAGGTCCATAAAAGCGGTGGGAACATTGGTTAATCCAATGGACATGACTAAAAATTCAAAGTGGCTATGTCATGTTTGGGACACGATTTTGGGTATGTCTTCTTCCTTAACACAAAGTTGGTGATATATCAATCTTAAATCAATCTTTGAAAATATTGTTTACCCATGAAATTGGTCAAATAAATCAACTATCCTAGGCAATGGATATTTATTCTTGATGGTCGCTGGGTTCAATTTTTGGTAATCAATACATAACCGAAAATATCCATCTTTTTTTCCTAAGAATAATATTGGAGATCCCCAAGGTTATGTACTCGGGAATATAAATCCTTTACTGAGTAGGTCATCCAGTTACGATTGGAGTTCTCACAATTCTAAAGGAGCCATATGATAAAGGGTTGAAATAGGGGAGATCTTTGGTAATATATTGATAAGAAATTCAATTTCTTGATGTGGGGACATTCCATTTAAATCTTCGGGGAGCACATCCTTGTAACTGGTAAAGATGTTAGAAATGGAGGATGTTTCTTTTTCACTTAATACAAAAATTAAAGGTTGGTGAGGATTTTGTCCTTGGAAATGAAATGGTGTTTGATGGGGCGGTTTGAATGTCATCGTCTTTACATGATAATCAATGTAAGCAAAGTTCAAGGATAAAAATTCCATTCCGATTATTAAATGGAACTCTATTAAATCAAAGACTATTAAATCTATGGTTAATGTCATGGGTCCAAAAAGTAAAGTGTGATGTTTAAAAATCCTATAGGTAATGTCCGTCTTTCTTGTTGTCATTCTTGTAGTAAAAGGGGGAGCGAATGGACTAGAGTATATTTATAAATGAGTCATACATGAACGAATAATGAAAGAATGTGTAGATCCAGAATCAAATAATATATGTGCAGAAAGATTACCATCGACCACACCGTGAAAATTTTGATTTTTTGCTAGGAGAAAGGAGGAATTCCGACCCTGGTTTCTATTGAGTGGTTCTTGTTTTCGCTTATGAGTATTTTGTTGTGGTAAATGGTCAGAGTTATGGGTTGTATTTTTTTTATAGGAGATCTGATAGAGTTAGGGGAGGCAGAAGGATAATACATTTGTAGAATAGGGCTTTGAGGTCTAAGATGTCTGATTTGGTTGCATTCATGACAATGCATCAAAGGTCTATTGTGAATGTGTTGAATCTAACTAAATACATGACCATCCTTGGGCTTGTTATAATGAGGATCTCATTTGTTAGGCAGGTTCTTAATAACATAGGGATTTTGGGACATAGTAGAGATTTAGGTCGCATTAATAAAGGCAGGGTGTTTTTCTATAAGGGAAACTATTTCTATCATTCGATTAACCTCTCGGACTTGTAATGGAATGATGAAGGATTTTATGTTTTATCATAAACCTCATTCAAAATGCTTGCACCTTTTGGGTTCGGTTTCTACGTATTCTTGAGCATATCGAGATAATTTCGTAAACTTGGCCTCATACTGGGCTACAATCATGTTTTGCTATTGTAGGATTGGGAAATCTATTATTATTTGATCTCTTATGGATTCAAAAAAGTACTTATTGAAGATTAATTCTTCAAACTGCTCCTATGTTAGTTCATGTAAGTTTTAAGAATGTAAATAGACTGACACTAGAAATCTGCATCTCCTTCGAATATGTATGAATCTAGTCTTACCCTATGTTCAAGGCTAATGCCTACCCCATTAAGTACTTTAATTATTTTATGGATCCATCTTTCTACTTCAACCGCATAGGGCTTCCCAAAAAATGTGTGGGTTTTTTGTCTCTGAAATTCCTTAAGGGCGTTAATTCTCCGAGTCTCTTCTAATGGGTCATTGTTAAAGAGGGGTGAAGGTATATTTTGTTATCATTGGGTTATTATAGTTAATATTTGTAGAGAACATAAAATTACTTCATTAGTGGTAGTTGTATTAGACATTTGTGGAATAAATAGTTCCTCCTTAGTTCCATTGGTAGTTGCCCGAGTATTAACCATGATATACAAATAATATATCGAGAAATAAATTACAAGTAGATATATAACAACATACTTCTTATTTTATATCACACTAGTACATAACCCGCGTGATGCGCGGGCGCCCTATGATATCTTAATTCAATTTTTTATATTTCAAAAATTAAGAAAATTATGATATAATAAATTGGAAATAGATCAAAATTATGGTACCTATAAATAGAACATTTGTTGTTATTAATTGGTCATTACCACAACGACTCTTTCGTAATTTTTGTTATAAATATACATACATATAAAGGTACATATTACGGTAAACTAAAATATGGGTAGCTAAATGGAAGAACACATAAATTCATTGAGTCTTTTAAATTTCAATTAGAAACCCAAAAAAAAAATTGATTTGATTTTTTTTTATAAATACTAAATGAAATATTAGTTAACAATAGCATGATTATATCTATATATAAATATTAAAAATAAACTCTCGAACAACACATGAAATCGTATTTTAATATTGTATACGTATGTGGAATTGAATGATTAATTTCATATGATTCCATATTCTAATTATCTTAGAAAGGAATTAATATAGTTTAAGAGAAACCTGGAGGAGTCACAAACAAAACTGGGTGCTCTCTTAGCATAATCTAATGGACCACCCTCTTTCAAAAATACTTATTGTTATACTCATGCATTATAAATAGAAGGATGTAAGGGTGCACACCAATATCCCCCTGGTGCCAAGGCTCCTGCAGTAAGACATAAAACGTACCTACAATATACAACTCAGATAACGAGTACATATTCAAAAGTATGAGAATATAGTATATGGATATTAGATAAAGGTAGAAGATTATACCTTATCGCTCGCCAAATGATCCAGGATTACCTGTAACCCATCATAGATGAAGGTCACCTTTAATCCCTAATTCGACGATCGTCACCTCCAAATTCTAGGCCATATTGCCAACTCCTTTCTCTTGATGTATACCAAGTCTCCCCAAACTTATTATATTGGAAAACCATAATTGGAAAATCAAGAAGTTATCAGTGCATGTAAGGACACAAATTTCCAATTGAGTCCATATATAGTTTTGGCTCAATTTCGGACAAAAACATTTTTCATAGGATAGTATGTTATTGTAATACTCTCAAGCCTATGAAGTGTGTGTTGAAGACGTAGAGGCAAAGAGTATAAAGCTTCATCAAATGTGCCGATTTGCGTGCCTCGTTTCTACGTCATCAACTATGGTTCCATGCTCCCAAGGTATCAATGCAATTATATTTATATAGGAGCTTGGAACAAAGTTTATTGGGTGTTAGGTTTTATAAAAACTGCGTTTTTTTTTAAGAAAGAAATTATATAAAACTTTAAAATAAGTTCATAAAGTTTTCTGGACCAAAAATAGAATTTTTCAATCTTTCTGGTCGTTCGTTTGATATGTCGTTCGAACGAGTTTTTTCGTTCGAACCCGATGTCGTTCGAACCAGATGTCGTTCGAACGAACCTGCCAACGAGTTCCCACTAAGGCATACTGGTATGTCGTTAGAAATGTCGTTCGAACGAGATTGTCGTTCTAACGAGATTTCCAACGAGCTTCTAACGAGTCCATACTAGAGCGTCGTTAGAAGTCTCGTTCGAACGAGACTTCGTTCGAACGAAATGTCGTTCGAACGAGCTGTCAGGCGGGAACAGTTTTTGACAGTTTTTCACCCACTTCCCCACTTGGTTTTTAACCAACTTTTACTGACTTTAATATGGACGGGAATGACATTTTCCAATTTAACATTTCCATAACTTTTCCATTCTAATTTATCTCTTAGAGAGAGTTTGAGAGCAAAAATGGTTTAGGAAAATGTTCATGTTTTGAGTGAGATTTTTAGAGAAATATTTTCATCACTCTAGTGTTTACACCCAATTGAGTTTATTCCAAGTTCACATATACATATCAAATTGCTTGGAGTTTGGCACCGGTTTATCTCTACCGAAATTCAAATTGAAGAGAAGTTTTGGTTTGCTTCTACATCCATCAAAGAAGAAGACTTTTTGTTGCAATTCTACCCACTTGGAGAAAGGCTCCTTGCTCAGGTGACGGTGACCATAGAAAGCCCCATCGGTGGATTCCGAGATCGCGGTGGAGTTCCGAGGTTGTCCGCTAGGAAGAGGTGTCTACAAGAATAAGCGTCGAGGCTTGAGAGGGATCGAGTCAGTCGTTGTAAGTCTATCTGTCTTGTAATTGTAATTCCATATCTAGTGGACTTGTGGCTAGGGCCATCCGAGGTTTTTTCCCGTCTTGGGTTTTTCCTCGTACATCGCGGCGTAGTGTGATATTGTTTATTTTATCTTGCTTCATAATTTAGAACGCATGCTTAGAATAAATTCAAGATAAAATTCGGTTTAAATTATTACACTCAATTTAATTTGGACTTAAATTGAATATTGGGTAAAGTTGTTTAATTCAAGTCAGTTGCTAAAATTTGTTGAATAATTGTTAATCATGACTTAGGCAAATTCTAGGACTTGCTTTGATTAATGAATCGGTTTAAGTGAATACATTACTTGATATATTTTATTGAACCATCATCTTCCTAACGCTTCCGCGTTTATCTAAAAAGGAAATTAACAGCATTTTCAAATTGGTATCAGAGCCAAAGCGATAAATTATTTCGTTAACGATCTTTTAAATAATTTTTGGCTAAAATGGATTTTTCCCCATTTTCAAAATTTCCTATTTTCGATGGTTCAAACTACGCGTATTGGAAAGCGCATATGAGATCGGCACTAAAATCTATCGATGAACGTGTTTGGATGTCTGTTGTTAACGGGTGGTCCCCACCAACTTATTTAGTTGAAAATGAACGTGTTATCAAACCCGCCGATAAATGGACTGAAAATGAGTTTAAACTTGCTAATTTCAATTCCTGTGGTTTAAATGCTTTATTTAGCGCTGTCACACCGGATGAATTCCGTCGTATTATGACGTGTGAAACTGCTAAAGAAGCTTGGGATATTTTACAATTAACTCATGAAGGAACTAGTGTCGTTAAAGCTTCAAAACTCCAAAACCTCACCACTCAATTTGAAACTATAAAAATGAATGAAAAGGAAACTTTTGATGAATTCTATGCTAGACTTTCTGATATTGTTAATTCATCTTTTAACTTGGGAGAGAAAATACCTGACGACCGTGTTGTAAAGAAAATTTTAAGGTCCCTACCCGATAGATTTATTCCAAAGGTGAACGTTTTAAATTCTTTACCCACTTTAGCCTCTACGAAATTAGAAGAGCTTGTAGGTGATTTACAAACCTATGAACTAGATATGTTTCCCTCTAAAACTGAAAAGAAAATTGAAAAGGGCGTTGCTTTAAAAGCCCGAAAAGAGGTCAAACAAGTAGTAGAGAGCGAGAGTGATAGTGACTCGGAAGACATGGCTTTATTTGCTCGTAAATTTCAAAAATTTCTTATATTTAACAAAGATAAATTTAAAAATGATTTTAAGAAATTCGAATCTTCTAAGCATGACAAAGGCGAGAAGATTTCTAAAGCCGAGAAGATCCCTAAACCTAGCAATGACAATTTAGATAGGGACGAGTCTGATAAGTGTTTTGGTTGTGAAGGTTATGGCCATAGGGCTTATGAGTCCCCACTAAACTAAGGAAAGATGGTAAGCGACCCATTTCATATAATGGAACCCTTAGTGATAGTGATAAGGAAGAGAAGCCCGATTCCCCCACTAAGAAAAATTTTGTGGCTTTTATGGCTAGTCATGTGAGTGATAGTGAGACCTCATCGATTGATGAAACGATAGCACATGCCACTTCCAAGGTCATTGTACATGATTCTCTTGTTTTTTATGATAGTGAGAGTGAAGAATAAAGAGAGAGTGAAAATTAAGAAGAGGTTAATGTGAGTGAACTTCAAAATGCTTTTCAAGAACTTTATAAAGAATCTATTAAATTAAAAAGAGCTAATTTGAAGTTAGAAGCTAGTGTAAGAGAAAGTGTCAAGGTCATTGATGAAAATGTTTTAATAGAAGACCTTAGGACACATGTGAGGACTCTTCAAGAGAAGCTTGAATATGTAGAAGGCGAGAGAGATAGCCTTAGAGGTTTAATGGAATCCTTGAAAAAGGAGCTTCTTGCTTTTGAAGAGAGAAATGTTTTACTAGAATCTAACATTGTAGAATTGGAAAATAAATTAAAAGATTCTAGTAATGTCAAATTTGATTTGGAGTGTCGTTCGGAAAAACTAGATAAAATGTTAGGAACGGTCCAAATTAAAAATGACACTTGTGGTTTAGGCTTCAATACTTGTAATGAATTTTCTCATAATGCCCAAACCAACGTTTTCGGAGAATCTACTAGGAATGCATTTAAAGATCACTCCTCAGGTAAATCTTTTCGACATGCTCTTACTTGTACACATTGTGGTCGACAAGGTCATCTTAGGAAATTTTGTTTTGATCTTAAACGAATTTCTAGAAAATCCCCTAGTAAAGTAACCACGGTAGTGAAAGTTCCTAATCCCCAAGATAGTCATTCTTCATTAATTTGGGTTAGGAAATCCGACTTGGTTGCCTTGCAAAATAGGGTTGTTGATTCTGATTTACTTTCACATGCTTCCTCCCTTGCTAAATCTAAAGGATGAATGTGTTAGTGTTTGCATACTTTAGCATTTGTACTTTATGCTATATTCACATGCTAAATGTATGCTTGTTTAGTCATTTTCTAGTCATAGCCTTATTTCATATCCCATGCTAGAAATCATGACTTGTTTATCTTTTTGTATTATATTTTGTGTTTGAATTAACTAAAAAATATAAAAAGATTTTTGTTTACCATTTGTGTTTTATTTATTTTATTTAAGCCTAATGAAAAATACAAATGATTGTTGTTTATTCTTTTGAGTATATATCTTTATTTTTGGTTAAAAAATGTCAAAACTCAAAAAGATTTTATTTTGTGTGTATTTTAGTTTGACACACTTTATGTGGCATATATTTGTGTTTGAATCCCATCCTTTACGCTCCCACGTGGCTAGAACTTTTGGTGTAGATTTTCAATCCTTAAAATGTTCTTTACCATATTTTATATGGAGTAGTTGGATTTTGTATTGTTTAAATGGATTCTATTTTTATATGCCTCTTTTCACACATGCACGAGCTCTTTTGAAATCTTAATGTCACATGTTATATTTGAGCTTTTTGAGGTGTTCTCCTACCAATCTAGTCATCTACATATCTATTACCTAGGAGGACTAGTGCATGTCAAAATCCGTTGCACGTGAGCTTTGTGAGATAAAAAATTGTATATCTAAATGTGTACGGGGAAGGGGTCCAAAAGGATAAATTAAATCCTTTGTGATAGTAAGCCACCGTTTATTGGATCTAAAAGAAATACGTGATCCAAATGCCTAAAAACAGAGTATTTGGCATTAAAAATAAAACAATTGCCAAGGCCTATGTTTGTTTGATATATTCATTCAAAAGCAAAAGAATATATATATATGCTTATTGAGGGAGATTTGGATGATATATCAACGATTTGCACAATGTCCGTTTATCCTAGTTGTCTTTAATGTCATGACTCTATTTGGTTTGTAGAATCATCATCATGCTAGGCTTGTATGCATTGTGTATGTTTGTTCATTGAGTTCAATTCATATTGTCACATGAGGTTATATTTAAATGTGATAAAGTTTCAATCAAATGAGAACTCCGTGAACGTTTATTAAGTGTTCGGGTCTAAATTTAATTGTTGCTAGTTCACACCCCTACACTACCGTTTCCATATGACACATTTTTGCCATACGAGTGTGCAACCTTATTGTATTTCTGTGTCATGTGTGTGTTTATATCTATATATACATTTTATTGCCCATATGCTTTCATGTCTTATCACTTTAAGCTTCAACGTGCTTTTATGTTTATTAGTTCTTTATCCTTTGCCTATTCCTGAACAAAAAGGGGGAGAATGATGATAGGTGGAGAATGGTATCTAATCCTATTGTTATCGTTTCTTAGTTTGGGGGAGATTTATCTTAGGGGGAGACGTCTTTCTAAGTAGGTCATGTGTTTGATAAAGGGGAGAATTAATTTAGGGGGAGTAATTAATTAATTGCATTTAATACTTTGATATTCCCTATGCATTTGATGAGTTTGCTTAAGTGTGCAGGAATTCTTCTAAAGCGGCATCTTTCAATGGCAAAGCGTTTGATCCTTGGGTTGAGTCAAGTTTTGGTGGGTTATGTTTTGAGTCTAGTGAGCTTGACGGCCCTTTAGGATTTTTGTTTGGTTTTTGTCCCAGAATAGCCAAAGGGGGAGATTTGTAAGGACACAAATTTCCAATTGAGTCCATATATAGTTTTGGCTCAATTCTGGACAAAAACATTTTTTCATAGGATAGTATGTTATTGTAATACTCTCAAGCCTATGAAGTGTGTGTTGAAGACGTAGAGGCAAAGAGTATAAAGCTTCATCAAATGTGCCGATTTGCGTGCCTCGTTTCTACGTCATCAACTATGGTTCCATGCTCCCAAGGTATCAATGCAATTATATTTATATAGGAGCTTGGAACAAAGTTTATTGGGTGTTAGGTTTTATAAAAACTGCGTTTTGTTTTAAGAAAGAAATTATATAAAACTTTAAAATAAGTTCATAAAGTTTTCTGGACCAAAAATCGAATTTTTCAATCTTTCTGGTCGTTCGTTAGATATGTCGTTCGAACGAGTTTTTTCGTACGAACCAAATGTCGTTCGAACGAACCTTCCAACGAGTTCCCACTAAGGCATACTGGTCTGTCGTTAGAAATGTCGTTGGAACGAGATTGTCGTTCTAACGAGATTTCCAATGAGCTTCTAACGAGTCCATACTGGAGCGTCGTTAGAAGTCTCGTTCGAACGAGACTTCGTTCGAACGAAATGTCGTTCGAACGAGCTGTCAGGCGGGAACAGTTTTTGGCAGTTTTTCACCCACTTCCCCACTTGGTTTTTAACCAACTTTTACTGACTTTAATATGTGCGGGAATGACATTTTCCAACTTAACATTTCCATAACTTTTCCATTCTAATTTATCTCTTAGAGAGAGTTTGAGAGCAAAAATGGTTTAGGAAAATGTTCATGTTTTGAGTGATATTTTTAGAGAAATATTTTCATCACTCTAGTGTTTACACCCAATTGAGTTTATTCCAAGTTCACATATACATATCAAATTGCTTGGAGTTTGGCACCGGTTTATCTCTACCGAAATTCAAATTGAAGAGAATTTTTGGTTTGCTTCTACATCCATCAAAGAAGAAGAACTTTTGTTGCAATTCTACCCACTTGGAGAAAGGCTCCTTGCTCGGGTGACGGTGACCATAGAAAGCCCCATCGGTGGATTCCGAGATAGCGGTGGAGTTCTGAGGTTGTCCGCTAGGAAGAGGTGTCTACAAGAAGAAGCCTCGAGGCTTGAGAGGGATCGAGTCTGTCGTTGTAAGTCTATCTGTCTTGTAATTGTAATTCCATATCTAGTGGACTTGTGGCTAGGGCCGTCCGAGGTTTTTTCCCGTCTTGGGTTTTTCCTCGTACATCGCGGCGTAGTGTGATATTGTTTATTTTATCTTGCTTCATAATTTAGAACGCATGCTTAGAATAAATTCAAGATAAAATTCGGTTTAAATTATTACACTCAATTTAATTTGGACTTAAATTGAATATTGGGTAAAGTTGTTTAATTCAAGTCAGTTGCTAAAATTTGTTGAATAATTGTTAATCATGACTTAGGCAAATTCTAGGACTTGCTTTGATTAATGAATCGGTTTAAGTGAATACATTACTTGATATATTTTATTGAACCATCATCTTCCTAACGCTTCCGCGTTTATCTAAAAAGCAAATTAACAACATTTTAAGTGCAAGATCATGGAAAGAATACATAGTTCTGGCCTAAGGTATATCAAATCAAACCAACATGTTAAATCTATAAAGTCTACAAAATCCCATAATTTTCCCAATCCATTATGCGTGTTAAATTTGTCCACATATAAGCCAAAAATTTACATTAAATGATTATATATAAATTTACAAACCATCCGTGCATCCTGCGGGACTATAATCTATTACGTGGAATATTCATGACACTTGATTTCATTTACTCATATTGATTACAATTCATGAAAATAGATCAACCTATTGACTTGTACCCAAGATACCCATTATCAACGCCTCTCATTAGTGTATTTCTCTCATTTTGATTTCGACGTCACTACTATATGCAAAAATGACTTTTGTTTTTACAAACATTTTGGTGGAAACATTTTCCAGTTTAAAATTATAAAGTTGTGCATGTATTTATAAAATAAATAGAAATCAGATTTATTATTTGTTCAAGGTATTTTGTACTTTCTAAATAAAAATATGCAAAAGACAAATATGAGGACCCAATGCAAAAGGTTATTCATACACTTTTACTGGAAATAAGATCATGAAATAAAAAAACACCTAAAGTAAACTAAATATATCACCAAACAATTAGATTATACCATCCAAGAAAGGAAACATAAACGATCATTATCATTAAATTGGAAAAAAGAAAGAAATGAACATTGAAATAGAGGGAACACGAATTTTATAATAATTTTAACAAAATAAAACCCATTAACCAATTACGTTACACAATAAGAAAAATAGAAAAAAAAAATACATTAGAAATGTCTCAAATCTGACAAAAAACCCATTTAACATCAACCTAACCCAAATGCAAAAACTTTCCACCCAGTTTGTCCATACCTCCCTTTCCCTCTTATAGCCAGCAGTAACTGCCTTTGTCTCCCCATATCGATTATGAAAAATAATTCCACCCCTCCCCCCTCTCTCTAGAGGTATATCAACCTTGGATGTACCCCAACAATCTGCCGTAAGAAAAAAAAATATCGGCTAAGTTGATATCATATAAAGTCATGTATTTAAGCAAAAAAGTTTGGATGTTGAAACATAAAGAATAACTCAAATAAAAAAGGGTCTAGCATAGAGAGATACCAAAAACGAATGGTTGTTAGGCAGTGATGATACCAAAAGATGCAAAAAACCAAATAGAATAAAGAGCGGAAGAGAAAAGGGAGGGAGAGAGAGGTGAAAAAACAAAAGGAAAAGACCTTTGAGAATACAAAAAATATATGAAGATGAACATTAAATGTCATTTATACCTCTAATAATATCTTATTAGAGTTATAATATAGATTAGGATACATAGGCAAAAAACAAAGAGGATTACCTCGCCATTAAACCTATTTAACAACAAATTAACGCTTAACTAATACAAAAGAACTATTAGACTAAACTACAGTTATCATTTGGGAATATAGATTTCGTCTACTTGCAAATGCACACTTGATTTTATTTATTTACGACTATATTCCAACGATAGCCTTTAAATTATTTGAGGAACCGTTCGATTAAACTCGGGATTTGGATCATCTTCGAATGTCTCTGAATCATATGGGGATGTACTAGTAGTCGTAGGGATAAAGATAGTAGTTGTAGGAGAAAAAGAACTATAGTCGTCAAGTCAAGGGGAGTAATTGTGACTTAATTAGGTGGTAAGACATCCCATGCGTGACGTATTGTGATACCTCGCCTAATTAAATAACGGGTGATCAGTCATTTATTAAATTAATTTAGAATATCTAGTTGGTTCAGAATATGCATCAATGTCGAAAACTTTATTATTAACACTAACCACCTAATATTTTAAAAGGTTGATGTCAAAATTTTATCTTTTAATTAACATAAAATCAAATTAACCTATTACTAATCATACACCATTCAAACGTATCTCATATGAAATAAAATGACTAAGGTAATAAATGTGACCAGAGTAAACACTTCTAGCCTAAATCCCAAATACAATAATGTGACAAAGTAAACTAGCAACTGAAAGAAGTACTTAATGAATCCACAATCTCTTACTATCTGAATAAGTAAAAAGAGGAAACATGCCCTAACTGAAATAGATAACTCAAGATGCAGGAATGAAAATCATGTAGGCATCTACTACCAAGTCCTGTAACTTCCACAGCAGCTACAGCTCGTCAAATGAACGGAACTCCTATCCTTGGTGTCCCTATGGCTGGGCACCTAAAATTAATTTGACAAAAGAAAAGAGATTTGCAATAAAAAGGTTAGAGCCTGAGTTGAAAATATTTTTAAAATCAATAAGTGCTTAAATGAAAACAATAGCACATATATTGTACATGTTAGATTCTCGTACTCTCACTTGAGATACTCACATCTATCTAATGTGCACCACATCTATCTAATGTTCACACCTAACGCGTAGATTTAACCCACCCTAGTTATGCTACCCCGCCTAACTAGTTCGAAGATGACTATTATTACACCAATAATTTCATGCTTTTACCCATATCACCCGTATCATGTATTACCATATATGTTTAAAGATAGTTATTCAACTACACAACAATTATTCTCATAGGTATTACCTTTTTCACTAAGAATATTTTTAAATATCGATTATTTCCATATCTACGAAACACGCATAATAAAATAAGTAACAGGTATACATACATACATACATATATATATATATATATATATATACACACACACTAGGGCCCTGTTGGTGCAATGCATACTCTGCTATCATGTCCCAATGCATCGCACATTGCATGAAGGACTATAGGTTCAATCTCTCGCAAAATAAAAAACAAACACACATATTGGAGGTGAACATAGTTTCAAGCCTATGGGATACACACATACCTATGCACCAATATGACCGGTAACACTATCGTTCTCACTAATATCTCGTACCAAGGTTCTATGTTCTAGTGATATGAACCAAAATCCCCCCGAAGTCTCCTCAAGATATGATCGTCCACAATGCGCAACCTCCACCCGATAATAAGCAGCGTAGGTATGTAATACACACAATAACTCAACCAATAGGTACATACACAAAATCTATAATAATCATTAGGTATTCATGCAACCCAAATCCCCGAATTTATATGTAGTAGTATTATCTCTAATACTCACGTTACTCTATTTGTACAATTGATCTCCCTATTGTCTATATTACATAGAGTCCTCTTTTCTAAAATATTCCGTTTGTAGTTACACAATCATCTCACCACTAGACTATGTAATGAAGTCACTCAATAATAGTATAGGTCATTCTCTCTCACTCGAATTAACCTCATAAGATTTTAACTTGTTCAGGCAAAAATTAAAAATCTGAAATCTCGTTAGAAGTGGGGAAATTTTCATTCGAACAAAACTTCAAACAAACTAGGCACTGAATTTTCGTTAGAATCTCCTTCAAACAAGATCCTCAACTTCGAATGAAATACTCTCTGAATTCTCATTGGATAGGTCGTTGGAAATCTCGTTCGAACGAGATTACCGAACTTTGTTCCTAGCCTCCAAAACTTGCATTTTCCCAATTTTTTTCATCACCCAAATCATCCAAAACTCATCCTAACTCAAATCCAACGATTTTAACCTCTAAGCCCTAGTAATAGAATGCTTTCCAACACTTTTAAACATCAAATCTTTTAAAATTATAACATGAAATTCAAATTAATTCATCAAATCATCAAGAAGTCCTAAATTCACATAATCACCATTAATCATAACTAAACCTATATTTAAATTTGTGATTTCAACATATAAAATTCAAATTTCTAATCCCCAATATATTGTTATTCGTGTACACTCAAAACCTATACCACCATCATGAATTAACACCCAATTTCAGTCCCAAATTTCATAATAGCATGATTAAATCATCAACTAATCTGACATGGACATTATATCCTCTAAATGATGCAAGTTAAACACTTGCCTTTTGAGTAGGCATAAATTCTTCCAATTTATCCCTTTAATTTTGTTACTTTTAGCACCTCGAACAACGTAATCGATTTGATTTTATCTCATAATATTTCTATTGACTTATTCTAATGAGTACCCCAAGTTTCTGGTATTTCGTACTAATTTTGCAGGTACTTGATGACAATAAAGAAAGAAAGAAACCGAAAGAATAGAAAAAGAAAAGAAGGAAAAGTCAAAAGGGCAAAGTTACGATTTTTACCCTGAATTCGGATGAGGCGTCTAAAGAAAAGTTGAAGACATTGATCTCATGAGTGCATAGGAAGAAATGGAACCTCAATCGGAGTGGTGTGAAAGTTATGAGCAGTCAAAGATGGAAGAAAAAGTCAAAGAATAATCGGACCGATCCGGTCTCGGACCGATTCGAAATGAAAACTTCCAGTGAACCCCGGACCGAAGACGGATTAGAGCTGAGAGAAAATAAAAGAATCAATTCGTACCGGATCGATACTACCAGAAAAGAAACAAACCGATCCGGATTCAAGCTAGACCGAACCGAAGGAGGACCGGACCGATCCGACTATCGAAGTTTTGTTTTCTTACTCTTCCTCCAATGGAGAGTCCTGGTCAAGCTAAAACTCTTGGAGTCTTGTAGGATATTTAAACCCGATTTATTATCATTTTAAGGATGGATAATTAATCTAATTTTCCTTTATTTTCTGTAAAAATCCTAGTTTGAAGATTGATTACAATTTTAGTTCCAAGATTGAAGTTTGTTCAGATTTCTGTGATTACAAGTAATTATATTTGATGCTTTTAGTGCTTTGGTAAGATTAGTGATTAATTTCTTCTGTCTAATCTTCCTTCTGCATCATTATTCAATTCTCCCTTAGTTTAATCATGATTTCCTGCAATTCAAAAATCATTTTCGTTAATTTCAGCATGTTAGGCTTGGTTTTTAAAGGTCGGGATGCATGAACTCAACCTGATGTGGTAGTTGCATGTGTATAAAATTAATCCTCTAAATTTAATGATGTATTATGATCGTATTGCGTATCATCACAACCATTGTAGATCTTTGGATCTAGTTTTCTTTCGGGTAACCGAGATGCTTTAGAATGCAATGCGAGTGTCTCTATCGTGTGTACCGATTTACTCGTCCTTTGACTAAGTATGATGCGGGCTTAAACCTCATATACGTAATGCTTGGAAATACTAAATTTTGGGTCTAATTAATCACTTAAATTTATGATTAGTTTTATACCATCAATACTCTTGGGTTGAGGGATTGTATTCCCATCCCGTTTTCATCATCATATAGTTTAAATTTTAAGTCATTCATCATCAGTATTTTAGGTAATTCAGAATAGTTGCATCTCTTTCATAATTTCAAAATTGCATTTAGTTGTAGCCATTTCCCTAAAAACCAATCATCTTTTCTTTTTCTTTAGAGTCAAAGTTAGGTTTCCTCCGTCTGTCCGACATCGTCACAACCCTATTGTCCTAGTTCCCTGAGGATCGATACCTGACTTATCGGATTATTACTTGAGAGACAGGCTTGCACTTGAGCTTAGAGAGTACGCACTTCTGAGACACATTTTTAGTCGTGTCAAGTTTTTGGTACCGTTTCCGGGGAATTAGGTAGATTTAGGATTAGATTAAGTCAATCTCAACTTTGACCAAAAATTTCAAAAAATCCAAAAACATATAAAAATTTGAAAAAGCACAAAGATATCCATCATCATCTATCATAAGCTAGTTAATGAAAAATTCTGAACTCACTCCAACTCCCCATAATACTCCAATCCACATTCACAAATATTCTATAGGAGAATACAACCCTGATTGCCCTCACACTCCTAACGATCCACAATTCTGGGTTCCACCTCCCACACCGTCACACTCAATCGCAAATAACACTCTGTTTTCCCTCTTAGGACACACTTCAGAACACACCCCAAGCATACCAAGTGATGATACTGAGTCATCAAGAGAGAGAGACATGTTGCAACACGGTAGTGCAGCCTCCGGTGAGGAAGAGGCCCCGTACCTCCCTTTGAGAGAAATCTTATATCCCGAGCGCACTGTCATTCCGGGATGCATTATACTCCCGTATAATGCAGGGCAATTTCGGTTTAAAAATGGGATGATCAGATGCTCCCCCACTACCATGGGATGGAATCTGAAAAGCCATATCTTCACATCAGGGAATTTGAGGATGTGTGTGAAACTCTAAACTATCAAACTTGCACACAAGAGGTGATCTGCCTCAAACTCTTCCCATTCTCGCTAAAAGATAAGGCTAAGACCTGGCTATGGTCATTACCTCCAAGCTCAATTGCATCCTGGAATGAGTTGCAATCTAAATTTCTTAAGAAATTCTTTCCCACACATCGAACGATATCCATCAAGGCACAAATTCAAGCTTTTCGATAATTAGAAAATGAGTCATTTCATCGATGCTACGAGCATTTTAATGAGTTAATTACTTCATGCCCCCATCATGGATTTGATACACTGCAAATCATTCTCTTCCTCTATAATGAGCTGAACCTTAATTCCAAGCAGCTCGTTGAAACCATGGGCAGTGGTCCGTTTGTCGACTTAGACGCCTACGATATTGAGTTGCACCTAAGGTATATCGCCGAGACTACCCAATCCTGGGATATATCTGACCCTAATGCTCAAAATCGAAATCGCCAAGTGACTAATACTCCATCAGTGTCTGACCTATTTCACATCGAAAAGAATTATACGACGGACAGTTGATTGAATGTACTTCAGAAAGGACTGCGAGACCTACGTGAGGTATATGGAAGAGGACCAATTAGATCCATCCCAAACCCCGTTGAGAAGGTGTGTGTGATTTATGAGGCGGGTCATTCAACTGAGGAATGCTCGATTACAAAGTAATGCTTCAAGAGAAAGTCAGTGGTATAGGAGGATTCAAGGGTAATTTTCGTGCACCGCACAGGAATTCTTACAACCCTTCATGGAAAAACCATCTTGGTTTTAGCTATGGGCAACAACATGCTGTGATGAATCCTAATTCACATGTTGCCTCTCCTCCACCATCACACTTTCAGCAAGCTCCACACTTGCAAGGCCATGTGTAAGCACCACCACCTCAAGGAACATATATCACTCCACCGCGGAGAACTCTCGAGGATACGATGAACCAATTTATCAATAACGAGAGTTCAGCCAATGCTAGATATGATCGCCCGATCAGTGACATAAATGCAAATATTTTAAAGATACAATCATCGTTGAGTGTCCAAGAGAAGGGAAAGTTTCCTACCGAAGGCGAAAGACCTCCCCAAGGTCAAACTTGTGTTAGCAGGATCAATGTCAAGTTGAGACCACTCTTCGTAGTGGGAGAGTCGTTGATTTATCACCTCCCCCACACGACGCAACCAAAGATAAGGAGATTTCGCTCGACACAAAAGAGGCTGAAGATGTCACCTTGAAAGAGAGTGATAAAGAAGACACTAGTGAGCCCAAGGTAGTAGTGAAACCACCCACCACAGCACCATTTCCTCAAAAGTTGATTCCTTCCCACAAAGGAAACCCCCATGATGAAGTGCTAGAAGTACTGAAGCAAGTAAAGATAAATTTATATTTCCTTGATGCTATTAAGCAAATTCCATCTTATGCAAAAGTCATCAAAGACTTGTTGACGATAAAGAGGAGGATGAAGGTAAAGAAAAATGTCTTTCTAGCACAGAACGCGCGCTCCATCCTACTTAATGATCTCCCGCCTAAATTCAAAGATCCCAGTGCACCCACCATTTCCTGCATCATTGGAGAAAATAAAATTGAAAAAGCCTTACTTGACTTGGGAGAAAGTGTCAATATCCTCCCTTACGCCATCTATAGGCAACTTGATCTGGGCGACCTTAAGCCCACAAGGATCACTCTCCAATTAGCGGATTGCACCGTGAAGATCCCACGAGGTGTAGTTGAGGATGTGATAGTCCAAGTTAACACTTTCTACATCCCGGTAGACTTTGTCATTTGGGACACGGAGCCCTCCTTCACTTCGAGCAATCATGTTCCCATCATTATTGGGCGCCCATTTTTAGCTACGGCTAACGATATTATCAACACTCGGAATGGGCAGATGCAACTCACTTTTGGAAACATGACCTCAGAGACTAACATCTTCCATATAGCCCAACATACGGGGGAAGAAGATGATCTTCACGTGGTGAGCCTATTCGACGAGATCGTAGAGGGGTATTTTAAGGAAAATTATTCTAGAGATGCCCTCGGGTTATGTTTAGTTTCAAGCCCCGAGAGTGAGGGAACGTATACCGAATTTGAGAAGGAGGTTGAGGAGTTGAGCGAGTTACTTGATGAGAGAGCCTCAGACGAGGACACGAGAGATGTGAAGGTCTGATTAGTCGCTTGAAATTGGTATAGATGTGTTCTCCTCTTCCCGATCTGCACGTTGATGATGTTTTTGGTGAAAGGTGACTAGGTTTGGCCTTGTAACTCCTAGGAACCTCTTCTCCTTCTTCCTCTTGGCCTCTCTTTTGGGTTTACCAGTTATTTTCCCTAACTCTATCACATACATGCAGATATATTTCTCCAATTTTCGTCCATTAATTAATCCCAATTTTTTAAAAAATAAAAATACCCCTCTGAGGTGTCGGGTTGGCCTAAAGTTGCCCCGGACTCCAAACTAAACCTCCGAGTAGACTTTTCAGAATATATCATCTCTTCTGGACACATTGGTGTACTCAAAACATTAATTTGAATAACCAAAAATAAAATTACATTTTAATTTCTTATTTAAGTCCCGACACGACTCACACGTGCATCCAACGAAGTGTATTGTAACTACCGTATTTTTCACTCATGAAAACTTTAATATTTTCATAATCATATATTACTTTAGTCACTAAGTAATATTCAACATAATTCTCACCAAAAAATACTCATTCTTATCACGCTAGTAATTATTTACTTGAATCCGGATTAATTATAAATAATTTTCCATTTAAATTAATTAATCCCAAAATTAAAAATAAAATCTTTCAAAAATACAGGATATTACATTTATTTCTTATTGAAGAGTGTTAGGGTATTTAGAAAATCTCTGTGACTATCGGTTTGCTTGAGCCTCTCCCATAAGGTGACCAATAAGCAGATTGTGTTTGATCTCATGAGTCGCAACCGCCTACTCACGATCAATGCTCCTCATATGTTGACAAATCTTTGCATAGCCGACCTCTTTAATTTCTCGTTCAAATCTTTCACGAGTCGAATAATAAATATTAAGGTAGATATTGTCCCAAATATTCATCACTGCAAAAGTTTGAGTAACAAATTGTGATAAAGGAAATATTCATACTAATAATCGTATAAGTTGAAGGCTAAAGATTTTAGTATTTGGTCCAATATAGTCATAAAACCCAGTAATACTTTGATACCATGTCGTTGCATCCATGAATTCTATGTTTTTAATGGTAAGTAAGGCGTAAAATGAATATAACAAATAAATTAAACTCAACGGAAATAAAAAGGTTTTATTAGGAAGATACCTAGCATCTTATTACGTAGACCAGTCTTACAATAAATGGAAATACATAATTATTCGTACATGCCATATATAATGTAAAACTCGTAGAAAACATTCGGGAATCATAATAGCTGATAAGTTGTGATGTAGATATTCCAGCGGGACTACCATCTTTGTCTGCTACCACCCATTCGTAAGTAATCGAAAATATTTTTCAAGGTAATATACAATAGAAGTCCAAACGTGTAGGAGGAATAACATCCTCCTCAGGTTTGTCATCCATATGGAAGGAAAGCAATTAAGCAAACATGCCAAGTAGATAATTTTATTTATATATAAGGTACAAAAGAAAATGTATTGTTAGAGATTGTTGTATGTAAAAATTACTCTCCTATGTGGACCAATGAACAATAGACACATGTACTCCTATTTGGATATTCATCTTGATCAGCTGCAGAGATACCTAGTCGGCTAGAATGGTGACCATATCCCAAAATGTGAACCATCGGGAATAGAAAAAGTTACTCGAATGGAATGGCGGCCAGAACTGAATGTCTAGAGTCTTATTTATTGTATACATATCTAAATTCCTGGAAATATAAAGGTATTCTTTCTCTAGGGTTCCGGATCACTATTAGTATATAATTTCCCTTATCTCAAATGGACAATTCCACCAATCTCAAGCACACCATACTGAGCTATTGTAAACACCAATAGTAATACCAATAGTGGACGTAGGCTTTTTACAGTTGAACCAATTTAAAAAGCTTTTCCTCTTGTATGTTTGTTTTTATTGCTCTTATTTATTTATATGTGATTACAAAATTGGACCCACTCCATTTTTAGACATCAATAGATTGGCATCGTTTGTGTGAACGACTACTTGTCATTATTCTCTACCTATTGTGGTACTCCATCCATTCCCTATTTTGAAGAATGACCAATGTTCCGAAAAGCAGCCTGGTGGCTACAGGTAACGGCCCAGATACGTTTGTGAGATAGATCTTCAGAGAATTTTATTCAACTTGGCTATAAGACAAGAGGCCATGCAAAAGTGTGTTAGACAATTGTCTCATATAATGCACGATAAATCCTCCAATTCCAGGAGGAACCGTGCCACCTGTGCCTTCCAGGAAAAAGAGGAGTTATTACTCCAGGTCTTCTCGTGATGGATCATATCATCCTGGAAAAATATTGTCATTCCGATCAACTGATTATTATGATGGAAGATCTTTCTCTAACGAAAGACCAAGCATATTGGAACGGGTGAGTAGAGAATCCCTATTTGATTGTTTAGGTCCCCGAGCACCTAGAGGCTATCACAGGGAGCAAGAAATTCCTAGCGAGTACAGATATGGATCCATGAGATCTATAGCTATCATGAGGGGCTTGGTGCATTCCATCAGACTTCTTAGGAAGACAGCTTATCATATGTACACAACAAAGCCACTAAAGCAACTTCAACAAGGTCAAAGTCAGAGAAATAGTACTGGAAGGGTTCTATGCAATGACTAGAAGATCGGATTGAGGAAATGTCCAAAATAAAAAAGAAGTTTTGTCAAAGGATCAACTTTTTTCAAGGTATTGTGGATAACCCCTCACCTTCCAAATTCAAACCATCGGTTATTACTCCTAAGTATGACAGAAATATTGACCCATTCCTCCATATTGAACATTATTAAGCTATTATTGATATTTATTAAATCCCCAACGAGATGAGGTATAGGGATTTCTCTAAATCTATCGTAGGTCCAACTCAAATATGGTACAATAATCTGCTCAGAGGTAAAATTTCTAGTTTCCATAAATTGGCCGAATTATTTATTATTGACTTTTTCTTTAGGGATAAGCTAATTAAGAGTGTTACTTATCTCTTGACTGTGCGCAAAAAACTTGGAGAAAGTACTCGAGAGTTAATTACACGCTTATCCAATAAGAACTTAGAAGTGGTGGATTATAAAGAAAAGATAACCATTACATCCCTGATGAGTGGATTAGTTGCCAAGTATCACTACTATGATCTAGCGAGAAATACACTCAAAACTATGACAGAACTGATCGCTAAGTCTAGAAAGATTATGAACACCGAGGAAGCTATGGAAACAAAAGAAGTTCCCAAAATGAAAGATGAAAGTTAGAACAATAATTCATTCAAGAAAATTCAAAAGGACAAGAAAATTGATAGAATCCAAAAATATGACGAGTATACTCCACTCACCAAAGGTATCCATCGCATCTTGGAGGAAATCAGGGCCAACAAAGACTTCAAGTGGCCTAGAAAGTTAAAGTCACCTCCTAATAGAAGGGATAAGTCTAAATATTGAAATTTTCTTAGAGATCATGGACACATTACTGATAGTTGCATCACCCTAAAGAGTGAAGTGGAGACTCTTATTCGATGAGGAGAGGTAAATAAATTTGTTGATCAAAATGGTAGCCGAGATGCCAGAAGAAGGTCTGAGTTTCCTGGCCGGGGAAAGGATAACACGAAAGGTCATGCAATAATGACTATAAGGATGATCCCAATAAACCAACGAAACCTGATGAACCAGAGATGGAGGTAGGAATAATTTCCTTAGGTTGTCACTTCATTGCAAGAAAGGATGCTGGTGGAGGAGATGGACTTGCCGAAAGGAAAGCATACCTAAACGAAGCCAAAGCATGTCATACTATCAGGAAGATTAACATGTTCGAGAACAGTGATTGTCGACCTAGGAAAGTCAACAAGACCTATTGGTGATCGGCTTATTCAAAAATAATTCGAGTGGGGTGCTCTATCCTCATGACGATTCGTTAGTCATCACTTATAGGGTTTATCATAGTAGAGTGGCAAGAATTTTGGTAGACAATGGGAGTTCGACGGACGTGATGTTCTACAACTATTTCCAAAGTCTAGGTCTATGAGTCAATAAGCTAGAACCTTATCACGTCCCTCTCATAGGATTCTCAAGAAAAAGGGTATATCCCTTGGGAACAATCTAGATGGATGGGTTGGTCGGCACTTGGCCAGCAAGAAAAAAGGTTTGCTTCTTTATACTAGACAAAAATATCCCATTAGCTTACAATATAATCCCTGGTGGAGTGGGAATGAAGGATTTAGAGGTAGTGCCATCTACTGTGCATGAGTGTATGGAGTTTCCTACTAATTCTAGAGTCAACGTAGTTAATGGTAACCAGATGAAATCTAGGTAATGATACTATACTTGATCTGACCAACAGGAGAAATAACGGGGCACAACTAGTTTCCATATTGACACTTCGAATCCACGGGAAGTGGAAGATTTCATAAAAGGATAGATTATGGAAGAAATAAAAACTAATGTGCTTGATGACGAGAAACCAGAATGTGTTCTCCTGGAGCCATAAGGGTATGCCAGGGATTGATCCAAACTTCATCTGCCACAAGATCAACATTTACAAGGATACTAAACCAAACAAGCATAAGCATAAAGTTTTTAGTCCCGAGAATAATATGGCAATCCAAGAGGAAGTGGAAAAGTTGTAAAAATCATAGTTTATAGAGGATGTTAAATATCGAACCTAGTTGGACAATATGGCGATGGTAAAAAAGAAGAACATAAAATGGCGCATGTGTGTAGACTTCACTAACCTCAATAAAGAATGCCCATAGGATCACTTTCTTTTACAAATGATTGATCAATTGGTAGATGCAATGGAATTTTATAAGATACTTTGCTTCATGGACGCTTATTCTAGTTACAACCAGATTAAAATGAAGCCAGAGGATAAGGAGAGAACATCTTTCATCACCAGCCGAGGAATATACTGCTACAATGTTATACCCTTTGGGCTAAAAATATTGGAGCAACATATCAGAGGTTGGTTAATAAAGTACTTGAAGATCATATTGGATAGAACATTTAAGTATATGTAGATGATATTCTTACCAATAGAAAGTTTGTTGCCGACTATATTACTGATTTGGCCTAATCATTTGACTAGTTGGAGAAACACCAAATGAAGCTCAACCCTACCAAGTGTATGTTCGGAGTATAGGAGTGAATGTTCTTAGGGAATATTTAAATCAAAGAAAAATTTAAGCATTCTGAATAAAATAAAGGATTTACTGGAGATGGAGTCCCCAACCAATAAAAAGGACGTGCAAAAATTGACAAAATAAGTGGAAGCTCTAATCGCTTGTTTCTCAAGCTACAAATAAATGCTTTCCATTATCTAAGGTGATTAAAAAGACCTTTGTGTGAGAAATATTTTTTATACTTAAGGAAGTACTTGGGAATTGTACTTATGCTTAGCTGTTTCAGAGTTAGATGTTGGCTCGGCCTTCATCCGACTTGAGGGAGGAGTTCAAAAGCTAGTGTAATATACTATCAAAGCATTCCGAGGTGTAGAAATAAGATATCCACACTTAGAGAATCTGGTGTTGGATCTTATTAAAGCTTCTAGACAGATGAGACCTTACTTCCAAGTCCATGCCACTTACCTCTGTGACAAGCTTTCCATAAACTTGAAAGTCAGAAAGAATAATGACTTGGGAAATTAAGCTTGGAGAATATGAGATCGTTTATGAGCCGATAACTTCCTTGAAAGGGCAAGTGATGGAAAATTTTATAGTATAATTCACTTATGAAGATGTGCTAAGCAATCCAAGTTTGCCTACCGAGCAGACTTCTATGAAAGATAGCTCAGTTCAAAAGCAAACTGAGAGTCGTCGACCAACCAAAATCATTTCTTGTTCAAGAAAGATCTCAGTAACTTATTGAACAAAGTAATAAAGTGATCGAATATAGAGTGCTAGTAGAAGAAGACTTGAACAATGACATCCCAGCATCGAAATCATTCATAGATGGATATTCATGCACCACTGGCAGTGGGGTTGGACTCATCATCAATACCACAGATGATTTAGTTACGGAATCTGGATTGAGATTTCAATTTCAAGCCTCCAATAATAAAGATGAGTACAAATCATTAATAACAAGATTAAAATTATCCCCCTCACTAGGTGCCAAGCAGGTGATAGCGTATAGTGATTCCCAACTCATTGTCAATCAATTACTTTAAATATATGGAGTTAAAGGATAAACGATGGTAAGATACTTGAATAAGGCTATAAAGTTTATCTCTTCATTTCTTACAGTCAAGATGGTCCAGATTCCAAGGGTGGATAATGCCTGAGAAGATGCTCTTACTTAGCTAGCCTTGGCACCTCCAATGGAGCTCAAACGAACCATTTCAGCAGAGATTCTCACCAATAGAAGCATCGATGCATAATCTTTAAGTATGATTTCTATAAAACTGGGACCTTATATGATGGACCCCATTAAGGATTACATTGAAAAAGGTATATTCCCATCCAACTAGAAGGAAGTAAGGAAGATGAGATACAAAGCAACCAACTATGTCTTGGAGAAGGGTGTTTTGTATAGAAGAGGCTACCCAATCTCTTTACTTCATTATGTTCGTGCAACTTATTTTAATGATCTAATTAAGTAGATCCACAAAGACTCATGTGGCACATGTTCAGCTGGAAGATCTTTGGTATAAAGGATAGCCATGCAAGGCTACTATTGGCCAATAATGAAAGTAGATTGTGTTTCGTTTGCCAAGAGGTGTGACAAGTTCCAATGGTTTATTGTTATTCATAGAATACTAATGACTTCCCTAACTCATATTATCCTTGACCCTTTTCTATTTGGCAAATAGACTTGGTCAAACCATTATCGACAACCAAAGGATGGTTCAAGTACTTAGTCATCGCGGTGGATTACTTCACTAAATGGGTGGAGGTTGATCCATTTATCGATATGCCCTATCAGAAAGTCTCTCAGTTCATACAAAAGTAGATCATATGTCGCTATGGAATTCCCTATGCTTTCATCACTGATCATTGTTCTTAGTTGGATAATGAAGAGTTTGAGGAATATTGCATCTGATCTAAAATTTAGAAACTACATTCAGCATCTAGAGATCCCCAACGCAATGGTTAGATAGATATTACTAATAAAACATATCTTCATGGTTTGAAAAAAATATTAGATAATGTTAAGGGAAATTGGATCAATGAGTTTCACAACATCATTTGGGCTTACACGACTATGCCGAGAATGGCAACCGAAGAGACTTCGTATATGCTTGCTTTCGGCAGTGAGGCAGTAGTACCAACTGAAATAGGTTTGCTGACTCACAGGGTGATGAATTTTGATTCCCCTAAGAGTTATTAGATCTGGACATGGTTGAAGAAGTCAAACAGGATGTTGCAGTTCGAATAGTTGCCTACTAATAAACGGTTTCTAGGTTTTACAATCGGAGGGTGTAGGAGGCCAACTTGAAATAAGGAGATCTTATCCTTAAGAAGAATAAAAGGTTGGATCCCAATTAGCATGGTTTATATCGCATCTCGATAGTTATTTGGCCAGGAACATATCGCCTAGAAACACTAAAAGGCGAAGAATTTAAGAACCCCTGGAACGCCAACCATCTCTGCAAATATTACCAATAATTTCATTTTTTATGTAATTAGTTATTTAATTTAATGAAGTTTTGCGTTCCTCTCGATTATACTTTTTTTTATGTTTTGTTTTTGGAGTACGGTGTGATACCACCTTACTATAAGGTTCTATCTAATTTAAGTTCAAACTTTTCCAACTACAAAAGATTTTATCTATTTTTAGTTCAAACTTTTCTAACTACAAAAAAGTTTAGTATGGAATTATTTCTAATTCTAACTTTTATAACTTCAAAAATGTTATTCTTTAGAACTTACTAAAATGTTTTCTCTAATTTTGGTTCAAACATTTCCAACTACAAAAAAGTTTGGCCTGGAATTCTTTCTAATTCAAACTTTTCCAACTTCAGAAAAGTTATTCCTTGAAACTTCTTATATGATTTCATATTCGAAAAATCAAGAACAAGAAGTTAGTAAAACTTTATGTAAGACTCAAAGTCAAACACAAAAGGTTTTACCCGACTAAGTTAAAACGTAGGGATAACTGTGCATTCCTAATACACTTGGTTTCCACTGATAGCTAATGCTACAACATAGTTCAACAAAACAATTTACGATTTTATCTAAGAGCATTAGTTGAATCTAAGGCATTATAAATATATTCATCCATGAATTAAGCCTTTAACATTTAAGTAGATTACTTAGTCAACAAGTTAATGAACTAATCATAAGGCATGTTACCTAGTCAACAAGATGATTAAAATCAGTCACAAAGCTTAAATAAAAAGATAAATATATCACAAGCATACTTACTAAAAAATAAGTCCACTTTATTCCAAATACACGGTATTACAATCCAAAAAGAAAGAAGGTAAAAAGTCTAACCTACTGGACATTATCCTTTGGCTTTGCTCATACCAATAAGAGGCTCATTAAGGGTGCTCGGTAGGGTGGTGGATATAAAATCCCTTAGTGTGGAGCAGATACTATTGCTCGATTGATCTAGTAAATGTTGGGGGTAAACATACTCATCTTCTCCTTCTAGGCCATAGTCCCAATTATACTTTTTGATTTAGATCTGAGGAATGGCATCAGGAGGAATCCAGTTACTATTAATATTTAAAGGAGGATCCAATAATCCAATATTCCAAAATCATACCAATACCACAGCTCACCCTTAGGAATCTTTAGTAGAAAAAGCAAGTTCAGCCAACCCCATTTATATCCTTCATTCATAACCTGCTCTATGTGCTTATCCAAATAGGTCAAGGCCTCATCATTGATGATGCTGAGATTTAGCACCACCGGATAAGTGATAATGAGCTCAAACAGTAGTAGCCATGGCAGCCATAGAGATGCATAAGTGTATAAGTATGTAGAAGGGGATGAGTATAAGAGGAAATAAGACAATGATGTATAGTGGTTCAGCCAATTTGGCTTACCTCCACTGTGAGTGTGTGATCCACTAAGTATGGGACCTAATGGCCTTGGATACAATGCACATAAGCTCCTCTCTCTCTCACTACTGTGTGTACAAGCAGAGTTTTAGCTAGGGTTACAATGGATTGATCGATCCCCTGTAGGGTTGTAGGTGACAAGTATATATAGGTCTTGGGGGGTGTAGTGTACCCCCCAAGTATGCATGGTGCATGTGAATGATGATCTAGCCAATCCCCTGTTGACACCTGTAGATGCCAAATGATGACATAATATTCCCTCACGTGAGGGTGTGATTTTGTTATAACGGTCTACCACGTGTCATATGAGCCTCACGCGCACTGTTCCACGCGTCTCCCAAACCACGCGCTGTCATGATGTCACCCTCGGCCTATGAGCCGAGGCCGAGGGCAAAGTTTCTTCCGGTAGTGAGCCTGGCCCAGATCTGGCCTGGTACTGTCGACCCCTCGTAGGGTCGTCTGGAGCCTGGTGGGGGGTTGGCCCCTCGTAGGGTCGTTTGGAGCCTGGTGGGGGGTCGGCCCCTCGTAGGGTCATCTGGAGTCTGGTGAAGGGTCGTCAGGAGCTTGGTGAAGGGTCGGCCCCTCGTAGGGTCGTCCATTTTGGAGGTAATCCTCATCCAAGCCGAGGATATAAATGGGTATATCAATCACCCCCCAGCCCTTAGCCATAGATGTTGTTGAGATGGCTGAGGGATAGTGTTTTAAATGAGATGCATGTATGATCAGTTAGATGAGTGACACCTGGGCAGGTACTCATTGCTGTTTCAGTTCCTAAGGTCATGGCGGCTGCGCAGTGCACTTGGGGCCTTGTGCCCTAATTATACCTTTCTTGGTAAACGGGCCCACTTATTGCCAAAGTATTTAATGAATTTTTAAACTCTCTCTCCCCTTCTTCTTCTTCTTCACGTCTAAGCATTCTCTCTTTAGAAACTCATCAGCTTCCATCGCCATTTGCAGCCTTCAATCCTTCCAAGTCTAGCAGCGTTCTTGTTCTCTCCTCATCAGGTAACCTCTTTCATCCAGCGCTTTCTTTTGTCTTCATTTCTGTTTGTTTTTTAGGGTTGTAGGGATGCACTTTCTTTGAGTTGCCCCATAGCTTTTTTCGGTGTCCTCTCCGGTCACTGGTTCTTGAATCGTTCTTGACGAAACCTTTGAGTTCTTTATTTAATCCAAAAGTCAAACCTGGTCAATTCCCCACTTGTTTGTAGCTAGATTAGCCAAGTCTAGTGTAATTTCTCCAAGTGTAGAGTCTTCCCTTTAATGCTTAGGAGGCTTTACAGCTTAGTGTCTGAGTTCCCGTCCTTGAGAGAGAAACTCTTTACCGAGATCAGACGAATAGAGGAGGAGGAAGAGAGGAGATGAGGGGCCGACCCTAATTGGGTACGACCCATCTTTCCCATTCCTCTTGCCACCATAAGACCATCTGAACCCTCTGAGTCTTGTGGGTCGTCATCTCGTCCAGCCGAGACTCCCAAACCAAGTGAGATGGATGAGAGAGCGTCCTCGCCAACTGGTGCTGGAACTTCTGGTAGGAGGGACACATCTGACCTTAGCCCAGGTCGAGAGGCCGAGGGTACGGTCCCCTCTGAGGCTGACCCTGTGACAACCCTGTCCCCCAATGCCTTCCAAGTGGCTTTTCCTCAGGGTCCTCCTGCAGGTGATGAGGGGGAAGGTCATGAGGACGAGGATGACGATACGGATGACGAGGTTGATACCTCCAATGCCTCATCCTTTATCTCCTCAGTTAGGGATAGAGACCTTCTGATATGGAGGCATATTTACGGAGTGCCCTCTGGGGTAACTATGAGGGTTCCGTCTGATTCTGAGAGAGTTTTTGATTGTGAAGAGGGAGAGGTTGCAGTCTATGAACAAATGTTTAAGGTTGGAGTCCGGCTCCCTCTGCACCCTGCCATTGCAGATATTCTGTTTGCCCTCGGCGTATCTCCCTCTCAACTTCCCCCCAACTCTTGGAGGACGATCTTGGGCTATATCTCTTTGTGGAAGAATTCTTTCACCGACGAGCCCTCGGCTGCCCTATTTCTGGGCTGCTATAACATCACCTCCTCGTCCAAACAACCTGGATATTATCACCTGGGGGCAAGGAGGTCTGAGAAGAAACTCCTCCATGTGTCACAAACTTCCAACCACGATTGGAAGAAGCGGTTTTTCTTTATTTCTGGGGAATGGGAGCCCACCGCCGATGTTCCGAGGGTCCCCAGAAAATGGTCGAACCCCTCAATGAAGGCCAGGTCAGACCCTGGACTTAGTCTGGAGGAGAAGGACATCATAGATTATCTGAGAGGACGAGGGCGAGAGGGTGAGCTTGCCAAATTTCAAGACTTGATGACCCCTCGGTTCCTTAAAGAAGCTGGTCTGAGGGTCGGCCCTCTGACAGAACTATGTGAGTTATACTGAACATTTTCCATTCTTTACTTATTTTTGAAGTGTTCTCTCTTTATCTCTGAATTTTTCTGACATGTCGTCCTCTTATCAAATCGTCATGTAGGTACACCAGACTATCTTTGGGAAATGACAGCTCCCAGCTTACTGTCTGGATTGGCCAAGAAGAAGGGGAAGGAGCCTCAGCAGGCTCCGAGGAAGACAAAGGCCGCTGGGCCGAATGTGATGGAGCCGACCACTGACAGTAACAAAAGGAAGGAGCCTGAGGGCCCAGTTGAGCCTCGGCCTGATTTCCGGACGAGGGCCAGAGTCGACGCTTCTGAGGGAACGACCTCTTCGTCCAGCATGGGGGCCTTCTGGTCTCAAAATCTGGCCCATCTGAGGGCCGACCCCTCGTCACTGATCACGAACTTAAGGGCTGCCAAGGCCTCGATGTTCTCTACACCCTCGGCCTCTGACTTCGAGTTCTTAGCAAAGATGCCTCCTGCCAAGGTCTACGACTATGGTATGCACTCCCTTGCACAGGTATTGGTATTGACCTAACTCTTTAATTCCATTTCATTTTTTTCAATAAACTGTTCCCTCGGCCCCTCTTGATATCTGTTTATTTTTCGTGCAGTCTGTTTGTGCCCTCACCTCAGCCACCAAGTGGATGGCCGAGAATCAGGTGAAGTTCCATGAGGCTGAAAGGGCTATTCAGCATGAGGCTAATCTTCAGTCTGAGCTTGACACTGCAAGGGCCGAGTTGGAAAGTTCCAGGACTGAGCATGCAAGGATCCTGGACGAGCTAACAAGGCAGCACGATGAGGACATTAAGGCCAGGGACGAGGACATTAAGGCCAGGGACTTGCTTCTCAAGGAAAAAGATGAGGCCTTGACCAACATGGAGGCCAAGTACAAAGCTGACCTTGAAGTAGCCATTACGAAAGCCGAGGCCGATGCTGTTGAGGCTTATAAAGATTCTGATGAGTTTCAGGGTTTCGGCCTTGAGTACCTGGAGAGGGGAATCAGGACGGCCTGCCGATGGGTCGTCCTCAAATTCGGTGATGTCGTCTCCTCGGTTCGTCCTTCATTGGAGGCAGTCGGATTGGACGACCCTCTAATCGCTGAGGCCCTATCCCAGGTGGAATCCCAAGTGTAGGCTGAGGGGGTCGGCACATCTGAAGATCAGACGGTTGTGATTGTTGAAGAGACCCCCTTGGTTGATGTTGAGGCACTGCCTTCTGATGTCGTCCCTTAGGGTGGCTGTCTGTATCCCATACCCTCATTTTTGTATTTTCTTTTATAAAACACCTGGGACATCTTGTATTACATTTTTATTAATATAATCGTCTCTTCTTCTACTGTCTTCCATATTTAATTCTTTTATGGTTTGCCCCTTGCTGATTTGCTCCTTGTTGATGATGCTACTAACCCCTCCCTCGTCTTTTTTGAGGACCAATGTGGGGTCGTCCCCTCATGTGGCCTCATTATAGCCGAGAGTTCAAGTAACCAAATTAATGGTTTTGAATAAAGTCTACCCTCGTCTTTCTTGAGAACAGTGGTGGGGTCGTCCCCTCCACTGGTCCTCATTATAGCCGAGGGTTCAAGTTACCAAATTAATGGTTTTGAATAAAGTCTACCCTCGTCTTTCTTGAGGACAGTGGTGGGGTCGTCCCCTCCACTGGTCCTCATTATAGCCGAGGGTTCAACTTACCAAATTAATAGTTTTTAACAAAGTTTTCCTTCGTCTTTCTTGAGGACAGTGGTGGGGTCGTCCCCTCCACTGACCCTCATTATAGCCGAGGGTTCAAGTTACCAAATTAATGGTTTTTAACAAAGTCTACCCTCGTCTTTCTTGAGGACAGTGGTGGGGTCGTCCCCTCCACTGACCCTCATTATAGCCGAGGGTTCAAGTAACCAATTTAATGATTTTTAATTAAAGTTTACCCTCGTCTTTCTTGAGAACAGTGGTGGGGTCGTCCCCTCCACTGGTCCTCATTATAGCCGAGGGTTCAACTTACCAAATTAATGGTTTTTAACAAAGTCTACCCTCGTCTTTCTTGAGGACAGTGGTGGGGTCGTCCCCTCCACTGACCCTCATTATAGCCGAGGGTTCAAGTAACCAATTTAATGATTTTTAATTAAATTTTACCCTCGTCTTTCTTGAGAACAGTGGTGGGGTCGTCCCCTCCACTGGTCCTCATTATAGCCGAGGGTTTAACTTACCAAATTAATGGTTTTTTGTAGATTTTTCCATTCATACTAGAACTGATAACCACTGGATGAGGGGAAACACTGATATTTCTCATTAATTTTCCAAAGTGTTCTATTGGAGCAACTCTCATTATAATTATGGTCTTTCAAGACCTTACAACACTACTGATAGTATTTCTTCAAATGGTCTGCATTCCAGGGGTTGGAAAAAGGTTCCCCTTCTAGGTTTTCTAGTCTATAGGTTCCAGGGACAACTTCATCGATGACCCTATATGGGCCATGCCAATTAGGATGGAGTTTGTTGGTCTTTTGCCAAGTCTTCTTGAGGACCAAGTCCCCCACCGCAATAGGCCTCTGTTTCACCCTTTGATTGTAAAACCTTGCGGTCCTCTGCTGGTAGGAAGCTTGCCTTATCTCCGTGTCCTCCCTCCTTTCCTTAATTAGGTCTAAGTCGAGTCTCCTCTCTTCCGCATTTTTCTGGGGGTCATACATTTGGACCCTATGAGTAGGAAATTCAATCTCAGTGGGGATGACGGCTTCTGAGCCATAAGCTAGCATGAATGGGGTCTCCTCGGTAGACGTCCTTACTGTCGTCCTGTATGCCCATAGTACAGCATGCAACTCCTCGACCCATCTTCCTTTTTCCTCTTCAAGCCTCTTCTTGATTCCATCTAGGATTGTCCTGTTTGTTACTTCGGTTTGCCCATTGGCCTGAGGTCGGCCTGGGGTGGAGAAAAATTGTTTGATACTTACCCTCTCACAGTACTTCTGTAGAGAGGCATTCTTGAACTGAGTCCCGTTATCCAAGATGAGGGTGTTGGGTAGACCATATCTGCATATCACATTTTTCCAGATGAACTGGAAGGTCTTCTGCTCTATAATCGTGATCATCGGCTCGGCCTCCACCCACTTTGAAAAGTAGTCAATCGCTACAATGAGGAACCGATAGTTATTGACTGCTCTTGGTAAAGGTCCTACCAGGTCGATCCCCCATACTGCAAACGGCCATGGGGATGTACTGGAGGTAAGAGGCTGATGGGGTTGGTGAGGGATGGTGGCAAATCTTTGACATTTATCACACTTCTTCACATATGCTGCGGCATCTTTCCCCAAGGTCGGCCACCAGTAGCCCTGAGTGACCACCCTCTTCGCTAAGGATCTAACCCCAATGTGGCTTGAGCACGACCCTTCATGCACGTCCTGCAAAATGGAAGGGACTTCTGAGGGATGCACGCATCTAAGTAAGGGGAGCAGAAACCCCTTTTTGTACAGCGTGGCTCCGATGACAGTGAATTTTGCGGCCTGTATCTCAGCTTCTTCCTCTCTTGGCTTGCTTCTGGCATCTCTCCCGCTTTAATGTATTTGATCAGAGGGTCCATCCATGAAGCTTCTTGAGAAACATTCAGGAAATTTCTAAGTGTTCCCTCGGTATCTTCAATAGTTGGCCGAAGCAAGATTTCCACCGGGACTGTCCTCCTTATGTCTGTCCTAGTTGCTGAGGCCAACCTTGCAAGGGCGTCAGCACGGCCATTGTCGAGCCTAGGTATCCTCTTGAATTTTGCTTCTTTAAAGTCTTTCAGCAATGACCTCACCTTCTCAAGGTACCTAGCCATCCTCTCGTCCTTGGCCTCGTAGGCTCCTAGTATCTGATTCACCACCAGCCTTGAATCACTATGAACCAAAATCTGGCCGACACTAAGAGATTTGGCCAAGGAAAGGCCAGCTATCAAGGCCTCATATTCAGCCTCATTGTTGGAGGCTTTAAAATTGAATCTCAGGGCGTACTCGATGTCTGTGCCATCGGGTGCTGATACTATTAACCCAGCTCCGCTCCCGCTTTCGCAAGAGGACCCGTCGACGAAGAGACTCCACATGGTCTGTTCTTCTGAGAAACTTCCCTCGGAGAGGGATCCCTGTCTAAAGATGTATCTTCCCTCTTCGTTTTCGGTCTCTTTCCTCTTAGCGGTGCTTGTCTCAGCCCTGGCCGCAAGTGTGTCAGTGATCCTGTCTTGTTGTATATCTGTCTCCCCGAGGGTCTTACCCTCGGCTTCATCACCCTCCCAGGTAAATTCAGCCACGAAGTCTGCCAACGCCTGCCCCTTAATGGCAGTCTTCGGCTGATACACAATGTCAAACTCCCCCAGCTCTATAGCCCAGGTCATTAGCCTTCCTGATTTTTTAGGCTTGTGTAGGACCTGCCTAAGAGGAGAGTCGGTGAGGATGACCATTGTATGGGACTGGAAGTACGGTTTCATCTTCCTTGAGGCATGGATCAAGGCGTAGGACAACTTTTCCATCCTCGGGTATCTTTGCTCTGCCCCCTGGAGTGCCTCGCTGTTAAAATATACCGGCTTCTATACCCCATCTTCGTCTCTCACAATGGCTGCACTGATAGCCGACCCAGAGACGGCGAGATACACATAAAGTTGTTTACCCTGCATGGGGAGTGACAGCAGCAAGGGAGACCCTAAGTATGATTTTAGCTCCTTGAAAGCCTCATCGCACTCTTCACTCCATTCAAAGGCCTTCCTGAGGATCTTGAAGAATGGTAGACACCTGTCCGTGGCCCTTGACACAAATCTGTTCAAGGCAGCAACTCTCCCCATGAGTCTCTGAACGTCTTTAATGGACTTGGGGGTCTTCATCTCAATAAGGGCCTTTATCTTTTCGGGATTGGCCTCGATGCCTCTTTGATTGACAATGAACCCCAAGAACTTCCCTGCTCCGACCCCGAAGACACACTTGGCCGGATTGAGTTTCATCTTGTATTTGTCCATCGTATTAAAGGTCCTCTCCAGGTCTGCCACGTGATCTTCTGCCTTCAGACTCTTAGTCAGCATGTCATCCACGTAGACCTCCATGGACTTCCCAATTTGGTCTTCGAACATTTTGTTTACGAGTCGCTGGTACGTTGCCCCCGCATTTTTCAGACCAAAGGGCATGACCCTGTAACAGTATGTCCCCTTGTCAGTGATGAAGGCAGTCCTCTCCAAGTCATCAGGGTTCATAAAGATCTGGTTATAACATGAGTAGGAATCCATAAAACTCATGAGCTCATGGCCTGCGATAGCGTCTACCATCTGGTCAATGCGGGGGAGAGGGAAGCTGTCTTTGGGGCAGTGCTTGTTGAGGTCTGTGAAGTCCACACACATTCGCCACTTCCCGTTGGCCTTTGGGACAATGACTGCATTTGACAACCACTCAGGGTAGATGACCTCTCTAATAAATTCAGCATCTTCCAACTTTTTGACCTCGTCCCTGATGACCTCATACTTCTCTCTAGAGTAAATTCTCCTATTCTGCTTTACCGGCTTCACTCCCTCTACCACATTGAGCTTGTGGCACATGATTTTAGGGTCAATCCCTGGCATATCTACATGACTCCACGCGAAGACGCTTCGTCTCCTCCTCAACAGCTTAATGAGGTCTTCCTTGATATGGGGCTTCAGGGACTTGCCAACTTGGACGATTTTTCCCGGGTCATCCTCATCGAGGAAGATGGGTTCTACCTCCTCAGCGGCCTCCCCCTTCTTGAGCTTCGTCTCGTCCCTGGGGTCTAGGGTATCAATATTGTAAGTGGTCGTAGCCCTCTTGTGTGCCTCCCTTTCTTCTGCGGAGTTGTAGTAGCACTCTCTCGCTGTCGTCTGGTCTCCTTGAACTTCCCCCACCCCGTAGGGAGTAGGGAATTTAATCATCTGGTGGACCGTGGATGGCACAGCTTCAAACCCCTTGAGGGCCACACGTCCAAGTATGATGTTGTATGCCGAGAACACATGCTCATCCAGCACAAAGAAACTGGCCTTCTTGATGAGACATCTCGGCCATTCGTCCCCCAACCTGACATCAGCCTCATATATTCCCAGGGGATGAACCTTCTCCCCACTGAACCCAATCAGTAGATGATGGTATGGGACTAGTCTGGCACGACTGAGGCCCAAGGCCTTGAAGCATGGCCAAAACATCACATCTGCAGAGCTACCTCCATCTACCAGTATCCTCGGTACCTCACACCCGTGCACCCTGGTAGTGATGACGAGAGGGTCATCATGCGGGGCCAATAGGCCTTTGAAGTCCATTCTCTAAAATCCCACTATCAGAGTGTCCATATCAACCTTCTTTCTCTTTTCTTACTTGACCTCCAGCGAGGCCGAATGTACCGTCCTCGTTACTGCCTTAGCCTCAGCGACATGGGCCTTCCTATCGGCGACCTCAGACCCTCCTCCTTCTAGACCTCCAGGGATCATTCCCACACCGAACGAGATCATATTGAGCCTCTTGACAGGGCTGTGGTCGTCTCTCGGCGGGAGTTCAGGGTCGTCCTCATCATCGGAAGGGTCGTCCCCTCTTTTTTGAGGACCTTCTTTTCATGTATCAACTCGCTTTTTTCTGGGGTCGTCCCCTCGGCCCCTCTTGAAGGCGCCTTTGTCCACGTATTTTCTGAGCTTCCCCTCTTTCAGCATCTTCTCAATCTCGTCTTTCAGAGCAAAGCACTTGTCCGTTACGTGGCCATGGTCTTGGTGAAATTCACACCACATGTTCTTATTCCTCTTGCCGGGGGCTGCCCTCAGCTTCTCAGGCCACTTCAGGGACTGATCACTCTTAATCTCATTGAGAATCTGTTCACAGCTGACCGTCAGAGGGGTGTACCCAGCGAACTTGTCATCCGAGGATCTCTTCTTCCCCTCTTTGTTCTTCTTAGGGTATTTACTCCTACTAGCACCTCCTCTTTCGTCTTCATATTTCGCAGTCATCGCCTCTTCGGCATTCATCACCTTTCCTACTGTCGACAATAGTTCGGCCATCGTCCTCGGAGGGTCTTCAGCAAGCTTCCATAACAGCTTCCCCTTTTGGAGTCCTCCAATCAGGGCTGTCATAGCTATGCTCTCCTCATAGTCTTCCACCTCCAGCTTCTCCTTATTGAATCTGGCTATATAGTCCCTCAGACTCTCACTCTTCCCCTGCTTAACATAGAGCAGGTGGGTGGTCTTCTTCTGTGGCCTCACCCCAAAGCAGAAATTATGGATGAACAGGTCGGCCATCTGCTTAAAGTTTTCAATGGAATTTTTTGGGAGTGACGTGTACCAGACATGCGCGGCCCCTGTCAAGGTACCAGAGAAGGCACGACACCTCATCTCATCTGAGATAGAGTATATGTCTGCCGCCGACTGATACATCTCCACGTGGTGGACGGGGTTGGTGCTCCCGTCATACCTTGGGGTGACCATAGGTGGCTTGAATTTTGACGGCGTGGGGAAGTTGACTATCTTTGCCACAAAGGGTGAGCCTATGGTATATCCCTTCTGAAGAGGGTCCCGGCTCCTCAGTATGTCGCCAATCTTATCCTCTAACCGCTGGATAGAGTCATTCCAGGGCCTCACAGGGTCAACGTGGCCGATGTTATCCCCCCTGCCTCTTGGAGGTGGATGGAGGGTTCCGCTGCAGCAGGCCTGTGTCAGCTGTTTACTTCCCTTTGGCCATCATCCCGTCTTTGGGCTCGGCCCTCTGCTGCCTCCCTCCTAGATCTTGCGGCACTTCTTGACTTGGACAACTTATCCCGCAGGTCATTTACTGGACCCAGCCTCTTGAAGGCCGACCCCCTGCTCAGGCGGTCAAAAGTAGAGCCTCTCGGGCGATCATCCGGGTTTGGTCTCCCGCACTTTCCTCTACTGTCCTGGAGAGGTCGTACAGTATTGTTGGAGACCTCATATGGTTCCCAGCACTCTACCGGGGCCTTCTCTCCCTCCATATCGTCATACCTATCCTCAGGACAAGGGTTTCCTTGTCAGCAACATCCCTACGCCGCTGAGGGGGTGGCAGGTCTTTACGTGGTTCCTGGGGTGGTCCCCTGGCTTCATGATGTCCTGGAGCTGCTGCCGGAGTAATCATCTCAGGTGAGACCCCTGGTGGTCTCAGTATGTTCTGACTCAGAGCTGTGAACTGCTCCTGCATCATCCGCTGGCTGGCTGCCAGAGACTTTAGGGCTGCCGCCACATCATGCATCTCAAACTGAGGTGGTGGCTGACTGGAACTGGGTCTTCCCCCCTCATCCGGTGGGGGAAGTAATGGTGGTGGCATCTCAGGTGCCATGTGCTTGAGCTATGAAAAGTTGAAGAAAAGACTGGTGAGCTTGGGAACCTTAGTGGGTCTCTTTCAATGGTGAAACACCTCCTCTCAGGGGGAGTGTTGGTTCACCACCAGAGTGCCCAGTGAGGTCAAGCTGTGCCAAGGAAGAGATGTCTTCTCGTTCCCACAGACGGCGCCAAACTGATGATGCTGAGATTTAGCACCACCGGATAAGTGATAATGAGCTCAAACAGTAGTAGCCATGGCATCCATAGAGATGCATAAGTGTATAAGTATGTAGAAGGGGATGAGTATAAGAGTAAATAAGACAATGATGTATAGTGGTTCAGCCAATTTGGCCTACCTCCACTGTGAGTGTGTGATCCACTAAGTATGGGCCCTAATGGCCTTGGATACAATGCACATAAGCTCCTCTCTCTCTCACTACTGTGTGTACAAGCTGAGTTTTAGCTAGGGTTACAATGGATTGATCGATCCCCTGTAGGGTTGTAGGTGACAAGTATATATAGGTCTTGGGGGGTGTAGGGTACCCCCCAAGTATGCATGGTGCATGTGAATGATGATCTAGCCAATCCCCTGTTAACACCTGTAGATGCCAAATGATGACATAATATTCCCTCACGTGAAGGTGTGATTTTGTTATAACGGTCTGCCACGTGTCATATGAGCCTCACGCGCACTGTTCCACGCGTCTCCCAAACCACGCGCTGTCATGATGTCACCCTCGGCCTATGAGCCGAGGTCGGGGGCAAAGTTTCTTCCGGTAGTGAGCCTGGCCCAGATCTGACCTCGTACTGTCGACCCCTCGTAGGGTCGTCTGGAGCCTGGTGGGGGGTCGGCCCCTCGTAGGGTCGTTTGGAGCCTGGTGGGGGGTCGGCCCCTCGTAGGGTCGTCTGGAGCCTGGTGGAGGGTCGGCCCCTCGTACTGTCGTCTGGAGTCTGGTGAAGGGTCGTCAGGAGCTTGGTGAAGGGTCGGCCCCTTGTAGGGTCATCCTTTTTGGAGGTAATCCTCATCCAAGCCGAGGATATAAACGGGTATATCAATCATACCCATCCATCCAAACATCCTTGGGTTACTTATGAAAATGGAAGGTCAATCGTTACACCCTATCTTAGAGTTTCTTAATAGCCTTGTTTTTTTTCAAGAGTAGATTATCTTGGTCGGCTAAACCCTTCCTAGTTCTTTCCTCATCAATAGTTAGCAGAACACAATGGCTTGTCTAGAAGATTTGTCATATTTAGTCTTCTTCTCCTTATCCTTCTTCTTCTTCTTCTTCTTCAGATTTTCTAGCTCCTCCAGTGGCATGGCATTCTCTCTATCCAAGAAATATACTCATTCATCCATCCTAGTGTTGTTGTATTTCTTCAAACTCTGCATCTTAGTCCTGAAGGCATTATTTTCTTTCCCCAAAAGGGAACAAAATGATCGGGCACTCTCCATTTCTTAGTTCAATGCCATTTCTTTCTTAATTATGGTGGAAGAAATATCTTGTAGTTTTTTATCAATGCCCCAACATCACTTAAGGCCTGGTACTTAGCCTCATAATCAGAATGAAAAAATGCCTAGGAGAGTTTATGGTCTTCTTGCATTTGCTCGATCATTTTATAATAACTAGCATTAATCGTCACTTCTCTATCAAGAACACACTGGAGGTGAACATAAGCATCTTTCACATGGTCAGAGGCATTTGGGTCAAGTAACCCAATCAAGTCTTCCTCGGTTAGTGGAATATGGCCAGCCTCAAAAAGACTCCTACATCGACTAAGTAGGTCAAATGCAGCATAAACTATCAACCTCACCCTGGCATCAAACTGGAAATTTATGAGTATAAGTTTATGAGCCTGACCTAGAGAAACAAAAGTTATAAACTATATTGAAGATCATAAGTAACGAACAATCAACATAACAAGAAATGGGGAATAATTGAGAAAAATATGTCATTTCATTGATCGTGCAAGGGTTACGGAATTGGTGACATTACAAGTGACAAACAAAATGAAATGGAAAATATAAAAGGTAGAAAGCAAAAATAAACTAGCTAAAAGGAGTTAAGCCTTCTCCTTGTCCTGGGTATTATCCTAGTCACAAGCATGTAAGTAAACATGGCTTGCAGGACCCATGGAAGACTCCCCAGAACCCTTCTCTTCACCATCAAGGTTAGGCGGGGTTCTTGGGTTATGTCTCAAAAGTAATTTAGAGTCTACTTGAGTGTTGACCTACCTAAAAGATATCAACTAACCCTTTTTTTGAGGACATATTTTTGGCATACTCTATTTAAATGGCTACAGTCGCAAAATCTTTTTCATATCGCTTATTTATAGATTTTTCCTTGTCTTTATTGCCCTTGGCCTTTAGATCAGAGTTATCAGTAGTCAGCCCAACAATCTTATCCTCAAAAGCCTTGGCCTGATGCTCAGCTTTAGTAATTATTTTCTTGGCGTGGGTAAACTGATCAACATCAATCTTTCGTTCATCCTCTATTGCCACAACCTTGTCCTCTGCAACCTTAATGTTATCCTTTCAGGTTTGTTTCTCTCTCTCTTGAGCTTTACTATATGCTTGCAAGGATTTTCCCAAACACTTTAGAGCTTCCTCCACATTAGTCGGGAAGGAGGACCTTATCTGGTCATCTTTTTCCATCATTTGATTGAAGTCGACCAAGAACTATAAGAAAAGAATGTGTTACATCAATTTAGGAAAAAAGCATTAAATCCCTAGTGAATAACAACAAAAGAATCATGAATATACCTAGGCTAAAGTTTGGGTAGCCCTCTCTGTTAATCGGGCTTTGTTCATAGGGGCTACCGCCGACCTATATGCTGGCAAGGTACCAGTCTTTATCAAACCACAGGGCTGATTGCATAGAGGCATCGTCAATTATGCCTTGATTGGTAGTAAACTTCTCAGTAAGCTCAGCATATTTTTCCAACTTGGTGGACTTCTTAGCCGGTTATTGACGGCTAGGAAAACCATTATCTAACCTCTTATATTGAGGTTCTTTAATTCGGGACTCCTCAATGGTAAGAACTTAATTTATTAACTTGTATTTTTATGACTTTTAATTATGAGGATAATTAAATGGAATTACTTTTAATTATGGGATTTATTAATTTAATTTGGGATAATTAATTGGAATATTAATTCGGATTTAAAATGCTAGCGGGACGAGAGTTAGTATTTGGTATTATTATGTTGTGGAATATTACTGAGTGATTATGGTAACATGTGATCATCAATTTTATTAAAATTGTCGTGAGTTAAAAATACGACAGTTTTGATAATTAAGTTGGGACGCCCGTGTCAGTCGCGTCAGGAATGAATTTAATTAGGTTATAAAGTAAAGTATAATTTTATCAATCGGATGGTCATTTTAAGTGTTTTAACGTGTTCGGAAGGGTCGAGATAGTCAGAAAACACTAGCCGGGAGTTTAGTTTGGGTCCCGAGGCATTATTAGGCCAAACCGGCAACCCAGAAGGGTATTTTGGTCATTTTAAAAATTGAGGAGTTTAGACCCACGAATTTTACAGTTTAATTATATATTATTAGATAGACCATTAAGGCCATTATCAGCCAAAAATCAAGGGAGTGGGCTACGGGAGTTAGAGAGATGTTACCATAGGGTTCCAAACCAAAAACCATCCACCACCACCATTTCGAGAGATAATTATGACTGGAAAAGAAGAGAGAATCAACCTTGATCATGAACAACGAAGAAGAAGACCAAACTTAATGCAAGTCATTTGATATTTTTACGTGCATTGAATATTTCTTCCATGTTTAGTGTAGGAACTGTTCTGTCTTGAAAGTATTGAGGAAAATATAATGAATTTGTTGTAGAAAATCTAAAATTGGGTTAGGAATTGCATGTAAAATGGTTATGGACGAATGTGGTATTCTAATACTTAACTTTGATGAATTGAAAATGGATTTATGATGAGTAATTTGGCATAATAAAATTATGGGTTCATCTTCGTAGGGTTTGGGGTAAAATTTGGAGATTTATGATAATTACATATTGTTTAGGAAGATTTGATCCCAAAAACATGTTAAGTGACGACCTAAGTGGATTTAGAGAAGATTAAGAACATTAAAATGCGATTGGAATGATCTTAGGATGAATTTAGAGAAGAGAAAAACTGAGAAAAATGAATTGGGAAATTTCTGGGCGCAAACTGCCATCTCGTTAGAAGACCTGCCCAGGTCGTTCGAACGACCTCGTTCGAACGAGACTTCTAACGAGATGACAGTACCCCTTCTAACGAGATGGTAGTTCATCCAAAGCCATTCGTTTGAATGACCTCATTCAAACGACCTCGTTCGAACGAGATTTCTAACGAGTTGACAGAATGCCTTTTTAGGCCTGATTTTATTTAAAACTTCCAGAAGACTTATATAATTAAGTGTAATCCTTCCCTTGTTGATTTGTGGGTATAGTTGTGAATTAGAAGTACGTCAAGGGTTAAAACTTAGAGTTTTTATAGGAAACCAAATGATGTTGATGGGTTATGACATTAGTGTCTTAAAACTTTGACGTGAGGAGAGTTGATAACTTTAATGTATATAAATCGAGGAACTTGTAAACGTGTAACATGAAATGACGGTATAGGAATGATAAATATAACTCTATTAATATTATGGGATACCGAAGATGTGTGAATGCTACCATACTTGCTATCACGGGAGGTCGGCGTTCGATCAGGGCCATCTAGTCTTTGTGTGCCTACGGGGGGGATTTAGATTGGTACCTCGAGGACATAGGTCAGAGAAGGACTTATTGAGAAAATAAGTCTGCTGATCATGGGAGCGTAGGTATGTGCGTGACCCATGTGATGTGAACTATGTTCGCCTCCATTTTGTGTGATTGTTGTTTATCGAAAACGATTCCTGAGAGATTCGGAATACGTGGTCCTTATGTACGTGATGTACCGAGATTTGGATAGCAAAGTATGTGTGCACTGCAGCTTAGACTCGGGGTGCCAGTATTGTATATTTATGATGAGGATAATATACTGCTAATTGAAATGAATTGTCATGAATTAATGTAAGTGTGAAAAATAGTAACATTTTAGTAGAGTTAAAAATGGAAATCGCTCGTGATTAGCATTACTAATATTGGGAACTAAGAAGAAAAGTAAATCTCTCTATTTAAATTAAGGTGCCGGATAATAAATCGTGAATCGTATAGTAAAGGTTTGATTGTGTATTGGACTAGTTAGATATGAGAATATCTAGAACGGGTACAGGTGCGATAGGAGTGCACAATTAGTTGAGAGGTGAGGAACTCATGTGAGTGCACGCACTATCATGTACTTTATATTCACTGTTTAATTATATTAAACCACTTGCTATATTTTAAACTATTTTCACAATCGGGCTCTGACCCGTTTGCTTCCAAATATATTTTCTTGTAAAAACCCTTTAGGTGCCCAGCCACAAGGACACCAAGCATAAGAGTTCCATTCAGGTGACGTACTGTAGCTGATGTGGAAGTTACAGGACCTTAACAGTATACTCCTCCATTTTCGATCTTGACTCTATATTATCATATTCTCTCATCTTTTGGGCATGTCGCCCTATTTCCTATTAGAGATACTTTATCTATTCAGTTATTTCAGATTTTGGGTTGTAATTAATTTAGTGATGTGGACTTGGTATTTGTTTATTTCAATACTCGGATTGTTGTGCGCAGTATTCCCCCAGATTCATTAATATTTTATGGTAATTCTATTGTGACTATGTTGTGGTGGTTATGTTAGCTTTTCATAATCTACTTATTGCATGTTAATCGGATTTAATTAAAATTAACAACTCACTTTTAAATATTAGGTGGCTAGTAATTGTTAAAATGTATTTCGACAGTGATGCTATGAACTGGACCAACTTAGCATTTTGTATTAATTTAATAAAGGAGTAGCTACCCGGTATTTAATTAGTCGGGTATGCGGGTTCCTTTTCTAAGTGTATGCGGGTTCCAACTGACTTCGCAACTAAAGAAGTGTATGCGGGTTCCTTTTCTAAGTTAATTGTAGACTAAGGCAATACACGTGTTGGTCTTGCAATGAACGAAGTAATTAAACTCTTATACTCCAACAATACAGAAGCATACCTGGGGTGTTCCTCTCCTGTCCTTTGATTAAGACCCCACAAGTACTTGAGGTCATTAAGGACTTCACCCCCCTTTCTGCACCAAAAATCAACAAGAAAGTTTTTCAACAAATCTTTGAATAGATAAAGAAATAAAATAAATTTAAGAATAAAAGTATGACCTATGTCATGCCCTTCGTGGGGGTACTTGGGACCAGTGTATGATACCCCCAGTAAGGGGGCATATTGCCAATTTTTTACAATAACACCATAATCCAGTATTTTTTATTAGCATCTGGAATGTTAACCACTACATCCCTATTGGCTTGCCTAGTATTGAAATAGTATGTAATATCCCCAATAGTTCCCTATTTGTAGCAGAACATCAATTCAGGGATCCCAATGCGAGTCCATAAATTTCATTCAACCTAATTAATCCATTCACCACCCTCCATGTGTTTAGAGCTATTCTTGTTGGGACGACATCAAAAATTGGCAAAACTGAAAAAAGGGTGGATTTGGGGGAAATGCAATACCACACTTAGCAATAAAAAGAGTGGGAATCAAATGACCCTCTGCTAAAGAATACACGTTCACAGGAACTTGAGCAATTTCCTGACCTACCCAACAAGGGATTTTCCTTCTCTCTAAATTCCTATAAGGAATTATCATCAATAATATAAACCATGACTGAAACAAAGGAAAAATAGATAAAGGAAGCAAAAACAGATGCACGCAGCAAGAATAAATAAAGAACGATAACAACAAAAATCTAAAGGTAACAACAAGAATCGAAAAACAACAGTTGCTAGCAAGCAGCAAAATATTGGAGAAGAAAATCTTGAAAACAAAGAAATCTTGGAAATAAAATATATAGAGTATTTGAGGTAAGGAGAGATGGGGGGGAATTTTTGTCTATTTAAAAGTTGCCTCGATAATAAGGAAAAAATTATTAACTACACGAATGATTGAATTATCGTCGACTGCACGCTTCCCAATGTATAAAAAGACTAGCGTACCCTTTAGCGGTTCGAAAAAGTTTGAATTATTTAAAAACATTCCAGTATCAATAATGTTAGTAAAAAAATTTACAAGTTTGGGAGGTCGACTGCCAACCAATGCTCAGACATTACGCCGAGCAACATTTTGAACAAACACTCCATATTTTCGATCAATCATCAATCATGGAGTACTGTTTGTTGTTGTTATATGTAAAACTTACTCTCATACGTGGACTAATGAACAATAGACACATGTGCTCCTATGTGGCTATTCAACTTGATCGGCATCAAAGATACCTAGTTAGCTAGATTGCTAACCAACTCCCAGAATGTGGACCATCAGGAAAAACAAAAGTTACTCAGATGGAATGGAGACAAACACTAAATGTGAAGAGTCTTATTTATTATATACAGATGCAAATGCATGTAGATATATTAAGACATACTGTCTTTAGGGTTTTGGACCACTATTAATATATAATCCTCCTTAGATTAAAGGGACGATTCAACCAATCTCAAGCACACCATACTGAGTTATTGTAAAAACAAATAGTAATACCAACAGGGAACGTAGGCTTTTTACAGCTGAACCACTTTAAAATATTTTCCTCTTGTGTGTTTGTTTAAATTGCTCTTATTTATTTATTTATTTATTTGTGACTATAAAATTAGTCCCACTCCATTTTTAGACACCAAAAGAGAGTAATAGGATTTAATATTGATATAATAAAAATCTGAACACAAATTAAACTATCATAGAACTCTCAAGGGTATACAGGGGTCTAAAGATATGTAAATGAATTATATGGTGACGTGTAACCAAATAGCTATGTGTCAAGTTACACCAGATAAGGGTTCATGCTATAATGAGATGACCCATAAATTATCAATTATAAGGACTTCAATTGCGTAGACATACCATTACAATATCATCCAAAACATATCATACACTTGGAGAGGCAATCACAAAATTATTGGGGAACAATGATAATAATAATAATGAAGGCTAGTCACACTTAACTAGAGTGGCACTCATTCATATGTAGTAAACAAAAACTAGGCACTCAACGTCGGAGTCTTATAGGCCAATTAGAACAGCCTTGGTATACTGGGTTCTAATCCATGAATCATAAGGTATGATGTTGATGTAAAAAATTAGATTACTCTAATAATTAAATCACAGATAAATAAATGAGACAAAGAATTTTGAAGTGGTTCGGCCTTATATGAATGGCCTACGTCCACTGTTGTATTATTGCTGAGTGTTTGGGAATTCTCGATTACAAGTTCTATCAAGAAATTCCGGTCCCTTTGAATGAGGGTCATACAAGGTATTTATAGCCCTTAGGTTGTACATGAAAGGGTCATACATTAAATGATATACATATGAAAGGGTAACTCATTAGTGCTCTTCAAGCGTGTGCGTCAAGATGATAAGCATTCAATGAATAGTTGAACTGTTGATTATCTGGCAATCAATGCTGTGGTCGAGATGCAGCTCGAACCGCCTTAGTTGTTCGTCGTTCAAGAGTTCCTCGGAGCGTTGGTGTTCCTCGGAGAGTTGGAGTTCCTCAGAGCGTTGGTGTTCCTTGGAGAGCTGGAGTTCCTCGGAGTATACTTATTGCTCGGAGTGAGTCTGACTTGGTCGGGGAAATAGACTTCCTCGTTGCTATTGTGCCCCGTAGATTGACACGTGTCTTCTTATTATTCGTCCACATCAACATATTAATTTTAATATCAACAGAAGCCCCCAATGTTTCATATTTCAAACTTTGAGGAGTATGGAACATTCTTTCTCGGTATATGGCAATATTAAATGACCTTCCTGGGTTTTAGGAGCCTTTTCTTCGTATTTGAATTTCCTTCCAAATTCGCAGAATCCGCCTTTTTGCATTTTTATAAGCGCTTCGATCTTCGTGCACTTTTTGTCCTTTTAGCTGCCGGTAGCGTAATAGTTTCCTTTTTGTAATCATTTCTTTCACCGTTTCCCAAGGCAAAGTATTTAAACATCTTAGGCAATCATACCGTCTTCTACCTTTCCCAATTTTCTGCTTTCGAGTTTTCCATAGCCTTTCTTTCTCTTGTGCGTTCATCCTTGTTTTCGTTCGTTGTCAACAGATCTCCCTTTTTCCTGTAAGATCTTCTTCATTTCTTTTATTCACCATGGTTTATATTATTGTATCTCTTGAGAAATTCCGTTCTGACTTTTCCATTCCATCTTGGGTAACCTTGGAAAATCTTTCTGAGCCTTTAGATTATTTTCGTTTGGCTGAGGGACACTGGTTCCCCAGTCTCTTTATTGCTAAATGTGGATTTTCTTTTCCACCAAACCCTCTGTGCTTAGAGTTCTGTCAATATTTCGATGTCGTCCCTGCAAAAATAGCCCCCAACACATGGAGAATAGTTAATGGGGTGTATAGGTTAAATCAAACTCATGGAACTCGTATAGGAATTCCTGAGATTATGTACTGTTATAGATGGGCTATTTTAGATAATGTTTATTATCTAAAAACTAGATTTTTTAATAGGGGTTTAGTAGTCAATCTCCCTGATGCAAATAGGGATTATTTTGAACATGGGGTGGTTATAAAAAATTGACAGCATGCCCCTTTGGTTGGAGATGCAGTATATGAGGGTCCCAAATGCCCTCCATATGGCAATGGGATAGGTTATTTTCATTTTATTCTATTTCTGAAATTATGATTTCATTATGTTTGAATAAATGCATGATTGACATTTCAATATGTTTTTGTTTGTAGTTGACAGCAAGAGAAAAACTCCCAAAGAATCAGAAGTTAATATAAAGCATTTGAAACATATCTGGAGTTTGCATCAGAAAGTTACAGACGAGCACGTCAGGTCTGTCTCATACTTGTTGCAGTATAGGAGCTATACATCGTCCTTTACTGCTCGTCCTGTGGTTAGCATTAGTGAACCATTGCCAGCTTCTAAGGATTCTTCACCAGACTCTCACATTCCTCTGAGTCAAAAAATGGGCAAAAGAAGAGTTCCTGCTCTCTTCGAAGAGGCTTCCTCTGCTGGAGATGGAAAAAGAAGCAAGGCTGATGTCCCAAAGGGGATAAAGAAAGTAGATGCCACCCCTTCTGTTGCTCCTCAGAAGGCCGTCTAGAAGCCCCCAGTGGCTCCTGTGCAGAAGGATGCACTTGTGGAAGTAATCACCATCTCTCTAACCAAAAGTTCTTCTTTGGTTGAGATTGTTGAGAAGACACCGAGGAGACTGAAAAAATCCTCCTCTGTCAGTTTTTCTGAAGCCATTCCCCAGCTCCAAGCTAGTGGATTTGGTGTTCCAACCATTATTCCCCCGAGTTCTGCAATGAGCTCGGTAAAGACTTGGACCATTCCTGAAGTCCAAGGAATCGAGGAAAACATGTTTAGGGATATGCTGACATCCCTAGCTACTCGTCACATTGCTTCAGTAAGTTTCTCTTATCCTGAATTTTTCTTTCTTTTCATCAATACATGTATCTCGGCACTGACTTATCATTACCTTCTTTTTCAGCTGGTGAGTTGCTTTAACACCATAGTGAAGAAAGATGAAGCAATCAAGGCTTCTAGCTCCTCATCTGGAGTAGAGGATGCTTTACAGGGCTTGGCCCAATCTTTGAAGGAATCCCGTCAAAAATATAACGAGGATAGAGGTGAATGGGAGAAGAAGTTGGTTGCATCTGAGGCAGAGAAGGTGCAGTTGGGAAGTAAAGTGAAGGATTTGGAGAGAGAGAATAAAAAATATGCCGAGAAGCTCACAAGCTTTGGGTAGCTTGAGAATAAGTTAAAATCGGCCGAGGAAGAGCTGACCCTTCTGCGAGAAGTAAATCTCCAGAAGGAGGAGGTGGAGGCCAAGTTGAAAGCCTCCGAGGATCTTCTATCCGAGAATCTCTCCTCGGAGAAAATGAAAAGAAAAATGGCTGTGAAAAAATCATTTCGAACCGATTGGGATAAAGGATGGGATAAGGGGGTAGCAGCAATGATGGCCCAGGTGCAGTATGGAAGTTTGAAATACTTCCGAGATGGTTGGGTTGCTGCTCTGCAGGAACTGAAGGTGAACGAGAACTCTGAACTATTTCAACAACATCTTCCTGGCCCCCCTCCTGTAATTGAAGATGAGGAAGAAGACGAAGCTGCATCCGAGGAGTCTTCAATGATAGGAGGTGATCAAGTCCTTGATCCACAACCCAACCAGACGGCCACCGATGATATCTCGTCTTTGCCTCCTCCTGAACAAGTCTCAACTTCTGTCAATCAACTCATTGTTCCCACCGAGCAACCAAGCTCCTCGTCCCAGCCTCCCGCGAAAGTCTTGGGAGACAAGGAAAAGGTGTGAAGTTGTTCGGTATTCTCTTTCTGTTTTTCTTTTACTTGTACTATGTATTCTGAACGCTGTACTCCTTTTGATGATGTAATAAAATCACCTTTTTTGCCCATTTGCGTTGTTGATGTTCTGTCTTCTTCTTTTATTCTCTTATTTACTAGTTCATGGCTAGATAGGATATGCTATCTGATAATGATACAAAGTTGATGCAGCAATGCTGCGAATATTATAAAGCTGGTCACACAGACCTAAGTGCATCTGAAGTTGCGGATATCCTTGGTTATGATGCTTTCGAGCAGGCAGTTGAGGCCTATCAGTACCTGAAGGGTTTACTTAACCGAGCTGTGGCCAATAATGTGGCCTATTATGAAATGATCGAGGATCTTCAATGTGCCTTAGAGGATCTTCAAAATCAGTCTAAGGAATCAAATGCCCTGTTGCACGAGGGGTATGAGAAGAGGTATCAGCAGCTTTCTGCCGAGAAGGGCTACGACAAACTCCTGACTGGGTATGATGTCAGAGAGAGAACCCTAAAGGGTGAAGTTGAAGCCTGTAGACAGGTTGTCGAACTGCTAGAACAAGAAAATAATAATTTGCAGAAACAGCTGGCACAGTATAAGTCTGCAGCATCTTCTTCAACAGCTATAATCCTAGTGACTAACGAGGGATTTTCCTTTTTAGAGGTTGAGAATGCCAAATTAAGCCAAGAGTTGGATACCTTGAGAAGATCGGGTACTTCTACTGCTACTCGGGGACGAGGAAGAGGTTCTCGTGGACGAGGAAGAGTTGCTCAGGATATTGTTGAGGAACAAAGTACTCCACCTACTCGGGGGTGAGGAAGAACTCTTCGTCGTTCTGTTGAAGAAGCTCGTACTCAGTCAACATTAGAAACTCAAGCGTTCCAATTGAATGTAAAAAATCGGGCTTTGTCTGAAATGTCCAAGAAAATCCAAACTCTGGAGGATCAACTTGCTTCGACAAAGTCTGCTCTGAATAATAAAGATGTTTTTGCCAGAAACCTTCACGAGCAGTTAGAGAGAATAACTTTCCAATTCCACAAACAACCTCGTGAGTTCTGGATGGCATGCTACAATGAGGCCCTTTGTCACTTGGATGCTCACCTTGAAAATGCCAATAATGAAGGTTATAAATAGGGATGGTTGAACGCCCTGGGTGAATTAAAACTAGAGCAGGGCCATTATCTATGGGATTATCATGCTCCTGGGCTGCTCGATCTACCAAATCCACCATTCAAGCTTGATATGAGTTGGATCCCTGCTCGGGCCATCCCTCGTCGTTTGATCTCTAAGTATCTTGGTGACTATGCCCTTCATTCGCAGGTTGAATTATATCGTCCGGAGCATTTACTGGATACACGTTCAATAATGAACGTCAGAATGCTGCGAGATCTTAACTTCATTAATTCTCCCCTTTGCTTGGAAGATCCTCCTATTCCCGACCAACATAAGTTGGTATTGAAGGCATATCTTGTTTCTTAACCAACCGAGATTGGCCTTTTTAGGAGTCTTGTGTTCTCGCTCTTTTACCAACGTGAGTTGGTCTGAGTTCGAACTATCATGTCCACTCGCTCTTTTACCAACCTGAGTTGGTCACGCTAGTGTACGCCTCCTAACCAAAGGAGTATAGTTTGTTCTCACCCTTTTACCAACCGGAGTTGATCGTGGGTTCGAACTATCATGTTCACTAGCTCTTTTACCAACCTGAGTTGGTCACGCTAGTGTACGCCTCCTAACTAAAGGAGTATAGTTTGTTCTCGCCCTTTTACCAACCGGAGTTGGTCGTGGGTTCGAACTATCATGTTCACTAGCTCTTTTACCAACCTGAGTTGGTCAAGCTAGTGTACGCCTCCTAACCAAAGGAGTATAGTTTGTTCTCGCCCTTTTCCCAACCAGAGTTGGTCGTGGGTTCGAACTATCATGTTCACTAGCTCTTTTACCAACCGAAGTTGGTCAGGCTAGTGTACGCCTCCTACCAAACGGAGTTTGTCACGCTAGTGTACGCTTCCTAACCAAAGGAGTATAGTTTGTTCTCGCCCTTTTACCAACCGGAGTTGGTCGTGGGTTTTAACTATCGTCTTCTTTTTACTGCCGAGCAGCGTAGTGTTAAACACACTAGTATTCCCCAAAAAACTTTCAATAAAAGGAGAGAAGATTGTGAAATATCATCGTTTTATTCATATTGATGGAACTGCTTTACATTTTACATCACTGATAATACTTGCGTAGGTGTTCAGCATTCCATGCATTCTTAAATTCCTCTCCTTCTAGAGTTGCTATTCGGTAAGTTCCTGGTCGGATAACTTCAGTAACTCGGTAAGGTCCATGCCAGTTTGCTTCCAACTTATTGTGCTTCTGAATGACCTTCTTTAGCACGTAATCTCCTTCTTTTAAGTCACATTTTTTCACCCTCTTGTTGTAGAACAGGGTTGTTCACTGTTGATAAGCAGCATTCCTAATGGCTGCCTCTTCTCTAACTTCCTCGAGCATGTCCAAATCTAATCTCCTCATCAAGTCGTTGACTGGGGAATTGAAATTCAGCACTCTATGTGTTGGTAGACCCAACTCGGCAGGTATTACAGCCTCACTTCCAAATGCCAGCATATATGGTGATTCTCCAGTTGCTGCTCGGGGAGTTGTTCGGTAAGCCCATAATACTGACTGTAGCTCATTAATCCAATTAGCTTTAGCCTCACTTAGCCTCTTCTTCAAACCATTTAGTAATGTTCTATTCGTCACTTCAGTCTGCCCATTGCTTTGAGGATGGCCTGGTGCTGAATGAACCTTCAAAATGTTTGACTGATGACAATAGGCGACAAACTCCTCGTTATCAAATTGTGTTCCATGGTCTGTGATGAAGTCATGAGGGAGACCATATCGGCAGATGATGTTCTTCCAAACGAATTGGTACACCTTCTCGTATGTCATATCAATCAGAGGCTCAGCTTCTACCCACTTAGTAAAATAATCCACTGCGACGACGAGGTACTTGAATCTTCCTCGGGTCATTGGCAGTGGTCCAACCAGATCCATTCCCCACATGGCTAAAGGCCAAAGGGAAGTTATGGGTGTCAATAATGCTTGTAGAGTTCGTCGGATGGAGGAAAAACGTTGGCATTTATCACATCTCTTAGCATAGGCTATACAATCATCCCTCATCATTGGCCAGTAGTATCCTTGTGTCATCACCCTTTGCAAAAGTGTCCGACCTGCTACATGGGCTCCACAGGACCCTTCATGGATCTCTTCAATCAATTCCTTCACCTCGAAGGGATGCACACATCTTTGCAAACCTGCCATAATTCCTCGTCTATACAAAACACCATTAGTTAGTACATACCGAGCAGCTTGAAACTTCAATTTCTTGGCAGCGATCTTATCCTTCGGTAATTCTCCCTCCTCAATATATGCCCTGATGGGATCCATCCAAGATGGTCCTGAATCAAGGGTAATAACATTCATCGTCAGGTCTTCATCTATGCTCCGAGCTTCTAATACTTCAATTGGTATCGTTCTTCGCAGCTTGGTACGAGTAGCTGATGCTAGTCGGGCCAATGCGTCTGCTTGTGCATTCTCCATTCTTGGTATTCTGATCAACTGAATGGCATCAAATTCTGCCAATAATTCCATCATCTTTGCATGATACCTAACCATTAATTCTCCTTTAATAGCATATATTCCTATCATTTGATTCACAATTAATTGAGAATCAATGAATACCATCACGTGTAGCGCCTCCATAATCTTTGCTAAATTAAGACCTGCTATCATTGCCTCATATTCAGCCTCATTATTGGAAGCTTTGAATTGGAATCGCGGGGCATATTCCACGTCGATCTCGTTTGGAGTGCTCAGAACTATTCCCGCGCCACATCCTGCAGTGCAAGATGAGCCATCTACATATAACCTCCATATAGGTAACTTGTCTTCAAATTTCTTATCTGACAAAGTTCCTCGGTGAAATATTTGTTGTTTCCTTTTATCCTCTCCTGATATTTCTCGCTCCTCGTCGATCATCTCTTCTCGTCCTTTTACCAACCGAAGTTGGTCTGGGCTCGAATTTGATGATCCTTTAATATCCACAAGACCTTTTACCAATCGGAGTTGGTATGGGCTTGTGTCTGATGATCCTGTAACATCCATAAGTTGATCAGCGAGCAACTTTTGTTCCTCGGGGGTATCAGGATATGTAAACTCTGCGATAAAATCTGCTACAGCTTACCCTTTTAATGATGATCTGGGTTCATACACAATATCATATTCACCGAGCTCTATTGCCCAATACATCAGTCTCCCTAATTTTTTTGGCTTATGAAGGGCTTGTCTCAATGGCATGTCGGTATACACGACAATGGTATGGGCCTGGAAATAAGGCCTCATTCTTCTACTTTCTTCAATTAATGCCAATGCCAATTTTTCCAGCTTTGGGTACCTGATCTCTGCACCTCGGAAAGCCTTACTTGTGTAATAAATTGGCTTCTGGACTCCATTCTCCATTCTGATCAATGTCGAGTTGACTGCATTCTCTGATACTGCCAGGTACAAGTACAATTTTTCTCCCATTACTGGCGTGGACAACAGTGGAGGTGCTCCCAGATATTTCTTTAAGTCTTGAAAGGCTTTTTCACATTCATCATTCCACTCGAAAGTTTTTCGAAGTGTTTTGAAGAATGGGAGGCATCTATCAGTTGCTCGGGATACAAATCTGTTGAGCGCTGCAACTCATCCTGTAAGACTCTGCACCTCTTTCTTCGTCGTTGGAGATCGCAACCCTAAAAGGGCTTTGATCTTTGCTGGATTTGCCTCAATGCCTCGCTGGTTGACGATGTACCCGAGGAACATTCCTTCTCGTACTCCAAATGTGCACTTCGTCGGATTGAGTTTCATTTGATATTTATCCAGTTGATCAAAAGTTTGACCTAAGTCAATTAGATGATCAGCAGCTTTCTTGCTCTTTGTTAGCATATCATCGACATAGACTTCCATATTGCAACTGATTTGTTCGGCAAAAACCTTGTTCATCAGCCGCTGGTATGTCGCTCCTGCATTTTTCAAACCAAAAGGCATAACATTATAACAATAAGTTCCCCTAGGGGTAATAAAAGAAGTACTTTCCTTGTCTTCAGGTTTCATTTTGATCTGGCTGTAACCAGAGTAAGCATCCATAAAGCTGAGTAGCTCGTGTCCTGAGGTAGCATCCACTAGTTGATCAATTCTGGGCAATGGAAAATGATCCTTTGGGCATGCCTTGTTGAGATCGGTGAAATCAACACACATTCTCCATTTATTGTTTTTCTTCTTCACCATCACCACATTTGCCAACCAGTCTGGATACTTCACATCTTCAATGAATTGGGCTTTCTGGAGCTTTTCGACCTCCTCTTGTATAGCTTGATTCTTCTCGGGACTAAATACTCTTCTTCTTTGCTTTACAGGCTTGATCTCCTAATTCACACTGAGCTCGTGACATAAGAAGTTTGGATCTATTCCTGGCATGTCTTCATGACTCCACGCAAAAGTTTTCTTCCTATTTCTCAAGAAAGTTATCAACTCCTGTTTTATTGAAGCATCTAACGACGAACCTATCTGGGTTACTCGTTCAGGATGCTCGTCGTCCAGAATAACATTTTCTGTAGATTCCACCACCTGTCCTTTTACAAGTTGGGATTCATCTCTAGGATCTAGTGTTTCGATTTTTGTACCCTCCTCCACCTGGTAGGTAGTAGTCTTTTTCCTTGACTGTTCAAGTTCCTCTAGCTCGGCAGATGAATAATAGCATTCTCGAGCTACTTTTTGATCACCTTTCACAACTCCCACTCTGAAATTTGTTGGGAATTTTAAGCATTGATGTACTGTAGATGGAATTGCTTCGAACTTCTTCAAACCAACTCTTCCCATGATGATGTTGTAAGCTGATTGCACATTCTTATCCATCACAAAGAAGCGTATTCTCTATGTTCGACAAGCAAGACAAGTTCCAACGAATATATCCAACTTGATCGTCCCAAGTGGAAAAACTTTCTCGCCAGCAAAACCCAATAGAGGTCTGTGATAAGGTTCCAATTGAGATAATTTCAAATTTAAACTGTCAAAGCATAAATAGTACATGATGTCTGCCGAACTACCATTATCTACCAGAACCCTTGAAATCACTACTTCTTTCATCCTCATTTTGATCACCAAAGGGTCGTCGTGAGGGTAAAGAACACCTGCCAGGTCATTTTTTGAAAATCCAATGACCATCTTCTCTTTGTTTACCTTCCTTGGGAGATCTTCCTCAACCAAATTTATTCGCTGAATGTATGAGAAATCTTGGGCCTCTCCGAGGTAAGCCTTTCTTTCTGCAGTAAGGTCTCCTCCTCCTGCATCTCCTCCTGTAATAACATTACAATCAAATGAACCAAAACGTATGGAAAATACCTCTCATTCTGGATGTCTTGGTTTCTTGGGAAGATCGGGGTCATCATCTGGATCATCTTCATGATTTCTCTTCTTTTTCTCCTCTGCTCGACGAGGAGATCTAGACATCTCTCTAGTTCGATCATTATTTCTTCTTTCACCTCCCCGATCAACATACTTTGCTAGCTTTCCTCTTCGAATGAGTGTTTCAATCTCGTTCTGAAGAGCTATGCAATTTTTGGTCATATGGCCATGATCCTTATGAAACTCACAATATTTATCCCTATTCCTCGTATCAGGGTCTGACCTCAATTTCTTCGGCCACTTTACCTCCTCGCTATTCTTGATTTCTTCCAAGACATGATTAATACCCATTTTCAAAGGAGTATAATTATCGAATTTCTTCAGGACTTCCCATGATGTTTTATTACTCTTGGAATGCCTATCACCGCCATTGCCCTTATGCTCTTTCTTCTTAGATTTATCGACTTCCACCTTGGTCTCCTTATCCATATTTTTTTTAGCAGCCATAGCCTCCTCGGCGTTCATGATTTTGGATGCTTTTGCCATTAACTCTGCCATAGTCGTAGGTGGGTCTTTGGCCAAAGTATAATATAAATTATTAGGCAACAACCCACTCATCAGGGCAGTGATTGCTGTCTTTTCTTCATAATCTATGACTTCCAGCTTCTCGTTATTGAAACGAGTTATGTAATCTCTAGTACTCTCACCAGATTTTTGTCTAACACTTAACAAGTGTGCTACTCATTTTACTGGCTTTGCTCTAAAACAGAAATTACCGATGAACAACTCGGCCAGCTGAAAGAAAGTTGAAATCTTACCCCGAGGAAGATTGTTGTACCATATCTGGGCAGATCCAGTAAGAGTTCCCGAGAATACTCTGCATTTCATTTCGTCGGGGACAGCATAGATGTCGGTGGCAGCTTGATATTGCTCTATATGAAGAACAGGATCTGTCTTTCCATCATATTTGGGGGTCACCACAGGTGCTTTAAACTTTGATGGAGTAGGAAAATTCACAATGGCCTGGACAAAAGGTGTCCCTTGAACAAAAGTTCATTGTAAGGGATTCTTCGCCTTAGCCATTTCTCCTAATCTGTCCTCCAACCGTTGAAGGGAACCTTTCCACGCATCATTTCCCTCCTCGGGCCTATTAGTTCGAGCAATTGATTGTTCTGAAGTAGCCTCCTAAGATCTATCTTGACGAGCAACTGGTCGTGATTGTGTTGATCCTTCTCTTAGATTTGATGGTTATCGAAAACTCCTCGATATGGTCTTAGGTGGACTCTTATTCCTTTTAGGGCCAAATCGGCTGAAAGGAGACGCTCTGCTCAATCTTTCCAAGGCACTGGGTCTTTCTGGAGAGAGAGTGATACGTTTATCAGTATCTGTAGCCCGTATTGACGAAGTTCTCCCAAGTTGATAAGAGAAATCATTAGATTCCTCATTACGATATGACTCAGTACGCCTGGATCGTGAAGAAAGTAAATAGATTTTCCTTTGACCACTTCGCTGTCCCGAACATGCAGGTGCACCGCCATGAAGGGTCTGTATGAGTTGTCGCATTATTTCTTGCATAGCGGTTTGTCCTTGAGCCAGATTCGTCATAATCCCAGCCAGATCTGGAGGTGCAGAGGGATTTGGAGGATTTCCAGCATTTCCAGCATTTCGATTGCTAGATTCTGGATTGTCTGCCATTGATGATGAATAATTCTTGGTGAAAAACGATAACAACAGTCGTTTCCCACAGACGGCGCCAATCTGTTGATGTAAAAAATTAGATTACTCTAATAATTCAATCACAGATAAATAAATGAGACAAAGAATTTTAAAGTGGTTCAGCCTTATATGAATGGCCTACGTCCACTGTTGTATTATTGCTGAGTGTTTGGGAATTCTCGATTACAAGTTCTATCAAGAAATTTCGGTCCCTTTGAATGAGGGTCATACAAGGTATTTATAGCCCTTAGGTTGTACATGAAAGGGTGATACATTAAATGATATACATATGAAAGGGTAACTCATTTAATACTCTTCAAGCGTGTGCGTCAAGATGATAAGCATTCAATGAATAGTTGAACTGTTGATTATCTGGCAATCAATGTTGTGGTCGAGATGCAGCTCGAACCGCCTTAGTTGTTCGTCGTTCAAGAGTTCCTCGGAGCGTTGGTGTTCCTCGGAGAGTTGGAGTTCCTCGGAGCGTTGGTGTTCCTCGGAGAGCTGGAGTTCCTCGGAGTATACTTATTGCTCGGAGTGAGTCTGACTTGGTCGGGGAAATAGACTTCCTCATTGCTATTGTGCCCCGTAGATTGACACGTGTCTTCTTATTATTCGTCCACATCAGCATATTAATTTTGGTATCAACATATGCTAATAGGGGTTTCACTGATAATGGTCATAAATTACAGTGTAATATGCAATTATTGTATTAGATTGCAGGGCTATACCATAATTAAGGGTAAAAAGAGTTCAGTGGCTTTTACTGAATTCGTAGTCTATCACAATTTTTCGGGTTTATGGATAAAAAAGATATCAAGAGAATCAATATATGGGATAAACATGAACTACACAAATGAGTTCGCAATTGAAATATAAATTCAACATTATCATAGAGTAATATAACAATAAATAATTGTCAAAAACATAAGCTCAATTTGTTTAATACTGAAATTAATATCACCTACATTGAAATTTTAAATTCCTAGTTTGTGCATCTAATTCTCTGGGTTGACTGGATAGTTTCAAATCAAGGAGATTGTATGTAGGTAACATAGGCCTAAAATAATGTTTATATGATGTAGTAGGATACTAACCTATAAGAAGTTTCAGTGTAAAAATAACTTAAAGGTATGATGTAAAAAAATTTAAAAGTTTTAGAATAATTTTTTCCTTTATTTCTGGTAGAATTTGGATTTAGTGATAAGAGACAAAATAGTTTTATCAGAAATAAAGAACTTGTAGAAAAATTTCGTGGGTGTTTTGAAATATTTGGAAAACTAGTTTAGGGGTCATGTGTAAAATTAAAACATGATTTCAAACTTTAAAACTAGTTTTCTTTATAAAATGCTTTCCCGGAATCCACAATATTGTTTAGAATTTAAAATTAAACAAGCACTAGGTCAAACAATTCACACGCCTGGTTTGACTCTCCCTCATGTGCATATAACCCACTCATCTTCAAACTTCGACCGTTTGACTTTAGGGTTTTTAAACTTTGACCTTAAATTTAAGACATTTTAGGAATCCATTTGAGTTAGCTCCTGAATGAACATTGCATAGTTTTTTAAGGGGAATCCAACCCTATTGGTTTCAATATTTTTGTTGGGCTAAATTGAGCTATTATGTTTCTGTAAAAATGGAAATATTTGACTAAATATAAGTCATTAAAAGCTTCATTATCATTCCGACATTATAAGGGTTTCGTTTTATATTGAAAATGTAGCGAAACAAGACTGGTTTGATAGATTTTGGTCGACTAAAACTCGTGAATTTTTTTTCTAAAAATTCTAGGTCCGATAATTTTAAGCTTTGATTTGAGGTATCAAAATAGGTCCATAGTTAATTTAAACCTTGCACCAAGGTTCCTGAGAACTGAAGTTCAACATACCTCACTTTGAAACTATTTCAAAGTCAAGGAAGAAGAATCCACCATTGAAGCTCAAGTATTAATGGAGTCTTCTAGCTTTTGAGCAATTTTAGTGCATACACAAGTTAACTAGCACATGCAAATGCCTAATTATATTCTATATACATGAAGAAACATAGTAAAATTGAAGATATAAACAACCAAGCATAAAATAATAGAAATTGAAATACTCTCAAAATTTGACAATAGCAAAGTTGTCAACTCGGATGAGTTTTATTGAGATAAATAAGGGTATATATATGTTTCGTGGAGAGGATTTGATTGGTGGTTTTGGAGGTGAAAACAGGGTTGAATTTTCAAAGTTTCACCAATGATTATGCGTATCTAAATGGGTACACATGGTTCTCCACATGGCACATGCCATGCTGGCTGTCCAGTTGGGCCCATGTCAATAGGGGAGTAAGTTTTAATAAGTTTGGGTTTTGGTTTAGGTACTTGGATAGTTTTTGTTTAAAACCAAGGGCTTAATAGTTATTTAATAAATTTTTAGGTACATATGTGAAATTATTTGAACTTACTGGATTTGGGTTATGATATTCATACAAACTATAAGTCATTTGGTCAAACTTTGAGTAAAAGTTAGGTTTTTAATTGTTATATAATAGTGCAAGTTAACTTAATTTTTCCTTTTCGAGTAATTTGGTAAAATCTAGGGTTTGTTTGGAATATTACCTTCTAGAGGGACTAAATTTATAATTATAGTATATTTAGAGTGTTTTATTACACCACCCTCAGTACCTCATTTAACCCTCAAACACCTTCAAAGAAAACAACTAAAAAGGCTTTGACAATGCCTGAGAAAACCACGACAAAGCCTCACACGCAGTTTGAGCAAACCACTATAAAGCCTGAGACAATATCTAAGAAAATAAAAGCCTCACCACCCTAAGCAGCACACTTAAGCCTCAGATATTCAATAATCCAACCATGACAAATCGTCAAACTTCTTTGAGAAAACCTCTTTAAAACCTCGGAATCCACTCGACCAAACAAAACCCTCACTACTATAAGAACTACACCTAAGTCTTAATCCCTACCTAATAAGACAACTCTAAATCCTGAGACACCGCCTTATCAAACCATTACAAAGCCTCAGACTCCTATGATCCAACCTCTCCAAAGCCTCAGACACCACTCGAGAAAATAAAAGGCCTCACTACCTCGAGTACCCCACTTAGGCCTCATACACCATATGAGCAAACCTCTTTAAAGCCTTAGACTCCACCTGAGCAAACAAAAGCCTCACAAACTTGAGAAATCTACTTAAGCCTTATACTCCTTCGAGTAAACCTATCTAAAGCCTTAGACACCGCCTAAGAAAACCACTCTAAATACTAGGACTCCGCCCGAGGAAACAAAAGTCTTAGTACCCTAAGCACCCCCACTAAAGCCTCAGACACCACTTGAGAAAACCATTATAAATCCTCCGAAACTTCTGAGAAAACCATGAAAATCCTAAGACATCACCTGAGAAAACCTCTAAAAGACTCAATAGCATGAGCAACTTACTCGAAGCATCGGACACTGCCTATGCAAGCCCTTGAAAAGCATCACTCATCCCTGAATAAACAACTTAAGCCTTGGATACTACCTGAGGAAACCCCTTAAGACTTAGATACCTACTGAGTGAACCTCCAAAAATCCTCACTACCCTTATCACATCACTTAAAGCCTCAAACACAATCTAGGAAAAAATTTTAACCAAGCCATTGAAATCCTCTGAACAAACCATAGCAAAGTTTTAAACATCCTTTATCAGTCTAACAAACTCCTCTAAGAATCCCAAAATACCACCGAGCTTCACCCAATAAAACAAAAGTAAAGACTCTCCCAATAAAAACTAAATTAGTCACCTCCTTCAATCCAATCCCCTACGTGACCTTAAATAAGGATCCCTATGCCCCAAACCAATTCGGTCCCATACGTAACCTAAATTAGGTATCCCAATGATCTAAATAAAATATGTCCCCCACATGATCTTATATAGGAAGCTTTACATTTCAAACAACCTGGTCCCCTACGCGAGATGAAATATGGAACCCTATGCTCCAAACTAATTCGATGACCCACGTGACCTTAAATGGAATCCTTTCGCTTCAAACCACTTGATGCCCTGCTTGAACTAAAATAGGAAGTCATGCACTTCAAAACCAAATCGGTCCTCAATGAAACCTAAGATAGGATTCCTTTCACTTCAAAGTAACTCGATCCCTTACATGGCCTAAAATAGGATGCATTGTTATTCAAACCAATTCGGTGCCTTATGTGACCATAAATTGGCAACCCTACACTCAAAACCAACTAAGTCCCCTACGCAACCTAAAATATGAATCCTTATGCTTCTAAGCAACCTGCTCCCCTACGTGGCCTAAAATAAGAAGCCTCATAATTCAACCAACTAGGTCGCCCCATGTGACCTTAAGTAGGAAGCCCTGCACTTCAAACCACTCGGTCCCCTACGGACCTAAAATATGAAGCCATGTGCTTTAAATTAACTCAGTAGCCAATGCGATCAAAAATTGGAAGCCATGTGCTTCAAACTAACTCGGTCCCTTACTGAATTGAAATAGGGATCCCAACTATCCAAACTAACTCGGTACCTTATATGACATTAAATAAGAATACATATGCTTCAAACAACTTGGTCTCCTAAGTGACCTTAAATAGAGAGGCCTACACTCCGAACCAACTCATACCCCTATGGGATATGAAATAGGGATCCATATGCTATATTCTAAGCTGGTTCCCAGGTGAACTTATATAGGCAGCCTCGCACTTCAAACCATTTAGTCCCTACATGATCTAAAATAGTAAGCCTTTCTATTTAAAACCAACTTGAATTACTACATGACCTAAAATAGGAAGTCGTTCACTTTATAACAACCCAATCCTCCACATGACCTTAAATAGAAAGCCATGTGGTTCAAGCCACTCGGACCCCAACATGACCTTAAATAGGAAGCCTTGCACTTCAAACCATTCGGTCCTTTATGTGAACTAAAATAGGATGCCCTGAGCTTCAAACTAACTCAGTCCTCTATAAGACCTAGAATAAGAATCCCAATGCTTCCAATTAACTCGGTCCCCCACGCAACCTAAAATTGAAATCCCTGCACTTCAAATTTACTTAATACCCTATGCGACGAAAAATTGGAAGCCTTATGCTTCAAACCAACTCTGTCCCCTACACGACCTAAAATAGGATGCCTTGCACTTCAAATAACTTATTCCCTCATGTGACCTAAAATAATAAGCCATGTGCCTTAAAGAACTCGCCCCTACTCGAATATAATATAGGATACCCTTCTTATCGAATAATTTGGGTCCCTAATGAGACAAAAAAATAGGAAACCCCATGTTCCAAGAAGACACACTGAAACCATGTGTTCGAACTTTAATATATGTTCTCACTAATCAAAAAGGAAAATAATTAGTCAGGTGATACTAAACTATAAAAAAATACTTCACAATCATTCATTTCAACATATGGTCTCTATAGAGACGTAAAATAGAAATGGGTAGGAATGTTTTGAATCTTTTCTAAAACCAAATTCGAAAATCAGGATAACCTATACCCCTATGGATATTTCTCCCTCTTTGTGTTTAGGGCACACTATTTCCACACTTCATCTCCTAACCCACAGTTGCCACTAACTAGGAAGGATGACGACTCTTTAGGTGACAAGGAAACTCCTGGAACATTCCCCCACCTGGTGTTTAGGTCATTATATTTCGACACTTACTCGAATAACTCTCAGTTTTAGCTAGAAAAGAAGGATAACCAGTCATGAGGTGATCAGGAAACCCCTAGAACATTCGACCTCTAGGTGTTTTAGTCACAGTATTCCCACACTTGATCATCTAACCCTTTGTCTAATAACTTAATAAGTAATGATAACCAGTCATGAGGTGACTAGGAAACCCCTCAAATATTTCTCCCTCCAGTTGCTTGGGTCACATTATTCCCACACTTAATCGCCTTACCCTTTCTCCCATCTAACCAAAAAGGATAACGAATCTTAAGGAGACCAGGAAACCCCCCGGAAGGTTTCTCCTTATAGGTGTTTGTGTCATGCGATTTCCATACTTAATCGCCTAACCTTCGATTCTAATTAGCCAATAAGGATGATTAGTTATTAGGTGACCAGGAAACCCCCCAGAGCTTTCTCCCTATAGGTATTTTGGTCATTCTATTCACACACTTGATTGCCTTACCCTAGGTTCCAGCTAACTAGGAAGGATAATAAGTTATAAGGTGACCATGAAACCCCCTGGAGATTTCTCCCTCGAGGGGGTTGGGTCACATTATTCATAAACTTAATCTCCTAAAACTAAATTCTCCCAATACAGGAATGATAACCAATTGTGAGGTGACCAAGAAACTCTTAAAAGCTTTCTAATTCCATGTGTTTGGGACACGTTATTCGCATACTTAATTTCCTAACCCTCGGTTCAACCTAACTAGGAAGGATAACTAGCCGTAAGGTGACTAGGATACCCGAATGAGATTTCTCTCCCTATGTGTTTGGGTAACACTATTCTCACACTTAATCATCTAACCTTCAATTCTAGCTAACCAGGAAGAATAACCCGTTATGAGATGACTAGGAACCCCCAAAGTTGTTTATATCCTAGTGTTAGGTCTCGATATTCTGTCACTTAATCTCCTAGCCCTCGATTCCCACTAAGAAAGAAGGTTAATCGATCATGAGGTGACTAGGAAGCCCCCATGGAGGTTTCTTCCTCTAGGTGTTTAGGTCATGTCATTCCCTCACTTAATCTCGTAAGTCTCGATTCATGCTATGTAGGAAGAATAACCAGTTGTGAGGTGATTAGGAAATCCCCCAGATCTTTCTCCCTCCCAGTGTTTAGGTCACTCTATTTTCACACTTATTCTTCTAACCCACGATTCTCGCTAATAAGGAAGTATAAATAATTATGAGGTGATTAGGAAATCACCAAAGCTTTCTTCCTTCTGGTGTTCGCATCATCCTATTTCCGTACTTAATCTCCTAACCCCTATTACCACTAACTAGGAAGATTAACAAGGTATAAGATAATAAAGTAAACCCTCGGTATTTCTCCCTCCAGATGTTTGGGTTATGCTATTCCCACACTTAATCTCCTAACCCTCAGTTATCTCTAACCAAGAATGATAACCAGTCTTGTGGTGAACAAGAAAACCCCAAGGCTTTCTCCATCCTAGAGTTTGGTTACCTTCTGTTCATAATTAATATCCATACCCTCGGTTCCCACTAGCCAGGAAGGATAACCGATCGTGAGGTAACCTAAAGACCCACTCCAAGATCTTTATCCATCTCTTTGTTTTAATTTATTCACCTTCACACATAAACAACCTATATTCGATCCCTACTGACCAAAAAAGTTAATAAGTGATGAGGTAATCTGAAAACAGCGTTCCCATCTCTGAGATAACATCAAGCACCCATCAGTGTTCATGGACCTCACATTGGGTTCTCTTTTACCATAGGTCCTTGGGAGACAATAACATAGGCCTCTTGGGTATTAATCACACATACATCCCCTTGGATGAATAACCCAAACCCTTACACCATTAAAGATATATTGGAACATTAATTTAAATGAAAAGTCTTCTCACGGGAACCCTCATAGTAATCGAGTTGTGGGTCATTTATATTTGATACTTAGTAGTTCACTGTTTACATAAACCACTGACATCCCAAAATCAAGAATCCATACTTTGGTGATAAGAAAACCCAAAACCTCTCACGGTCATAAGGTTACTCCTATATATATGTAAACTTTTCCCTACCTTTAATTTAACCAACTTCTCAAACTACCCTACATATCCAAACAGCATTTGTCAAATCCCCCTTTCGCCTATTCTTGACTCACTTCAAAGGTCGAAGCCAACGGTAGTCCTAATTGAGATGATTTACCCTAAACTAAACTTTATGGACATTGTGGACCTACCAAACTTCATAATGTAGGATATCACAAAAGTTGTAGATATTTGAGATATCTTTCCAACGGTTAAGGACACGCGCAACTCTAGGGTCCCTAGACTAAAGAAATTCAAAATACCTACCACACAGGGTATTTTGGACCAATCCAATTTCACGATTGGGTATATTGGGAACCATATAAAAGTAAGTTTGAATTATCATTACAAGAGAAAAAAACACATTTCATTTAAATTTACGAGTCAAAAGTTATAGAAATAATACAAAACTATGATGAAAGAAAATCGAGTCCTTTAACCAACTGATTACAGGGATTTAAAATGAATAACCGATCGGTTAACCAATTTTTCACCTTTCCCTCAGAACAAGCCAAAACACGCCCTCTAAAACCTTTAACCAATCGGGTAAAAGCCCCCAAAAGGATAACCTATGTGTTATGGCTTCCAAAAATCATCATTACAAAATCTTGCAAATTCTTTTCTTGGTCGAACACGTGGCCCGGGCCAAAGATCAACAGTCCAAGACGGTTACATGTATCTTCGACACCTTTATTAATAAAGGTTTTTTCCATCCATTTTAAAGCATACCAAAACCCGATATCGATTCATTTTTTTTAACTTCTTGTCTCCCGAGTGTTCAAGATACTCGAGCTTATTCTGAATGTTTTGAAGAAGCTCATAGTTTAAAAAAGTTGTGTTCTCATCAAGGAAAGATTATACTGTAGTGAAGTGTATTTTTAAGTCCCAAAAGAGCTTAGTATATATGAAAAGTCGCCTTCGAGAAATAAATCAAATTGAAAATTTGCACAAATTCTGCAAAATCCATCACTTTTAGACAAAGATCTGCTTGACTAAAAAGAATCAAAAAACTGGACACACCCCCCAAAAAATGAAATCAACTTTTGTCTCGAGGGTAAAGAAGGTTTACAAACATTTAAGGAAATATATATATATATATATATATTGTGATCAACTATACATACATGCTTATCTTGTTTTGCCAAACCCCCGTTTCGGGGACCGGGTATGCAATTCACAACGTTTATATTTAAAAATCATGGATTATAGTCCTGCATCTCTACATTTGTATTCTATTGGCATGCTCAAATGTTAAACAAATGATAATCAAATTACAGAATTAAAATACATCAACATGAAAACATACTTTTCAAATAAACGTTTTCGAAAAAGTGACATTAAGTTGTGTCAATCGAAACTTAGTAAGACAAAGTTTAAAATCCATTTACTCCCACTATTTCTCTGCGTAAACTAAGCCCATTAAGGTGGCGGCATACCAGATATGTATTTTCATAAAAAATCTTTTTAGACATCGACATTTAGTCGACGTATTTTCTTAACATATAAATATATGAATCGAATACAATGGAAATGATATATTACGGACTAGGATCCATAAATATCGCATTAATTTACCTTGTATAAGTGGCATCCTGTAGCCTACACCTATAAATGTATCCCATTTTGTTGAAATTACATAAGCTTTTATATGAATTCTACTTGGGTACGTAGGCACTTTATCGAGTCAAAATCATGAAGCCAATGCCTCATAATACGTCAATTGATGTATTATCTACTAGGGACATCTCCATCTTAAGTCCCTCATCCTATATATTAACCAACCCCATTATGTTGGAAATACACACTCCATATATTACCCAACCCCGTCATAAGATTGGGTGTCATAATTGATACCCATAAAACTGTCATATTATATTAACAGTTATATATGACTACTTTTCAAAACAGTCATACCTGCTATGAAAATTGTCATAATATAATCTACAAGTTGTTATATTTGATTTAAAAATCATCATGATAAATAATTTTTAAATATTTCAAAAGGCCATATAAAATATTTCATCACATGAGTATAAATGGTCATAAATTAAATATGTAATAAAAAAATTAATAACTAATATTAATGTCATAGTTGAAAAATAAATCTAAACATAAATCAAAATTCATAGTAGCAAATATAAAACCTAAAATTTTTTGTATTCGAAGTCACGTACAATCTAAAATCCACCAAACCAAGTCATTTGTCCATATCAAAAGAATAATGAGACAAAAAATAATGACCTACTACATGTATCATGGCTAGATATACCCATTATGTACATCATTAAAAAACAAAGTCTCCAAAAAAATATATACATACAAAAATCATGCATAAATGCGTCGGTGTTTCTTTGTCTTTCATGACATTGTGTCGAAAAAGTGCTCCAAATCATATAGTATAAGGGTGACTAAATTCAATGAACTCATGTAGAAGTTAATTGATCTCATGAGTTTTATATAATGACTTTCCAGCCACTCCTTCATCTAAATAATATAAATAAAATTACATATAGCTTTTATCATATCTAAATAAAAAAGAATATATAAAATATTAAAAAACACGTGATCTTCATTTTGATAGACTTCGATGAATTTTCCAAGAGCTCTCGCACGAACTTTAATACAAAATAACCACACACAATTTCCTCTCGTTGTTTAGGGCCCTGAATATAAATGAGCTAGTATATTACCCTTGTCAATTGCAAGTACCTACATATTAAATTAAATTTATCGAACAAATACCTTAAAATTATCCCAATCTAGTTGTGATCTATTTCCTTTGATTGCCAAAAACGATCTAATTTCGCTTCAATAAAAACATAATGACATATATTTATATTACAATTATATAAAATGAAATCAATAATTCTATTATAAGCATTTATTTAGGACACTACTTACATGTTTATATAGAGCTTAAAGTCCATGCTCAGTTCCTCATGTAAGGAATGAAGCCAAAACACATTGTTTGGAATAAAGTCGATCACAACCAAAACCCAATGATACCTAAATTATTAAGAATTACTGGATATTAGGAATATTATACATAGTCACATATATTATGCTAAAAAACTTTTACATATCTACCAAACTTACTTGTTATTGATTCAAAAAGCATATATTTGTTTGTCTGATGCCTTTTATTGCGTTTCTATTGTACATTGATGCCCAATGTTTTTAGAAAATATGCCCCAAATGGAGAGGGGATTTGTATGCTCCTTTTTTCAAATTGTGCTTTAAGGATGGCAAAACAATTTTCTTTCAAAAACCTTTTCCAATTTTAACACGCACCAATTTTATGAACCAATTTCAATTAACTCCAATTTTATCTTATTTAAACCTAAACGTGCATCTATATGATTACAACAAGTAAAATAAACAAGTTCACAACGCCGAATGTACTAGAAAACCACAAAGGCAAAAAACCTCGGACGACCCAAGACAGACAATCACTATGATACGGGTTTACAAAGGAAGATAGACAGACTCACACAATGACTCAATCCCCCCATAAGCCCTGAAGGTCTTCTTCTCTTTAACTGCTCACAGTGCCCACGCAGAAATCCTTCTACGATACTCGTCCACATCACACACGTCCACAATTGCCTCGGATTCCACTGATGCAACATGGCAACCATCTACGATTCAAAACACGGACTCCTCCATTTCTTCACTGCAAAACCTAACAATCAATGTTCAAACTAATGAACAAACCCCGATGTCACAGACAAGATCTCTATAGCAATTGTATATGAAAGGTCGGATCTTGAAAATTCTAAGGATGGTTGTAGACTTTGAAAACCTTAGAAAACTTTTGTGCATAAAAACAAAACTATTTGTTCGGTAAAACTAGTTTTGTACACTTCTACGAAATTCTGAGAAACAATTACCTTAAATAAAAATTTAAGTCAGCTAGTCGTTCTAACGAGATGCTCAAGTCGTTCTAATGACTGTGATATATCATTCGAACTACATAATATGTCATTTGAAGTCTCAAAGGTGAGAATTCACATGACTCTACGCAATACTTATCTCAAAATAAATGAAGATAAACCTTTTAAAATCATTTTAAACATTTTAGAATCATTTATAATAAAATTTCCATCCTTTAATACTTTTTTCGAATCCCATAAACAATTCTCATTCATACCTGATAGATAGAAAAATATGATGAAGACGTGAAATGTACACCAATGAAACACGGCATGATAAATCTTTAAAGTTTGGCCGCTACGTGTTCAATAAAACACGTCATATACTTTGTGGGAATCGTGACAATTATAAAATCTATTTATGACTCAAACAAGTTTTGTTCCGGGAATAAGTCAATTACATGCAAATAGACTCAAGTGAAAATTTTGTCCTTAGAAATCTCCCCCTTTGAATATTCCGGGATAAAACCCAAATAGTGAAATGCCTAAGCCAGGTCGTCAAGCTGTATGAAACCTAAAACCTATCCTATAAAACCCAAAATCAAAAGTACATGACAAGGAGTAGTATATGCAGGTCTGGCAGGCATGAACTCTCTGAATATGATGTAGAGTTGAAATCTCAAATCTCTTGAGAATACTTACACACGTGAAACAAACAAATGCCCAGTAAAGTATGGAGGAACAAATGATATAAAAATATCAATATGTAAAACAAACTATTTGTTAAACATGTGATCAAATCATGATACCAATTTGTAAACTGAATAATAGTTTGTGCAATACAACTTGATACCAATGAAATATGAACATAATAAAAAAATAATACCAATTTGGAAAGATAAAAAAGAATATGTTCTCATCAAACAAGTTAAAATACTCCCCCTACATCAAATACATCTATCCCCTTTTTTGTTTCGAATAGACAATAAGTGAAATAGATAAATAAACATAAAATATCTAGAATGAGAATAATCAATTAAGAATATCTAGATAAACAAGAAATTCCAGACAATAATAATCAGGAGATACTAACTCGTTGCTAGCAAACAGTCACAACGAATGAATCATCAATCTAAGCAATGATGTGACTAAACGAATCAATGCAGTATAAGAATCAACACATGAATAATCAATATCGATTGCATGTAAAATGTCCAAATAAAACCAAAAGTACCAAAATAGAATGAAATCATATCATATATAAAGCAGGTACTGAAACAAAATAGAAATAGGGCTTAAAAACCAGGCAGGTCATTCGAACAACTAAGCCTTGTCATTTGAACGAGGTAAAAAATGACCCAAAAAAGTAAGTTGTCGTTTGAAGAACCTTTCTAACAACCCTACAAATGACCTTCTAATGACCATATCGGGCTAAATTATCGCCTCAAAAAATGTGTCACGAGAAGCACCCTTCGAACAACTTCAAACAACTTGGACATGTCGTTCGAATGAAGTCCATATATCATTTGAACTCTATGTTCCAGTTCCAAAAATATTAAAGTTTTGCCCAGTGAAAGAATTTCATGAAAATAGGTACGGGAGATATGAAACATTAGAAAAAACAAACTCAAAAATTGAAAAATAAAACAAATATATACAATGTGAGTTTCATTCTAACATAGTATCAATGTGCTCAAAAATGGATATGGGGTGAATGTGTGTGAAATTCAATAAATGAATCACAATATGAACACGTCAAAACAATCAATAAGCTCTAATTGATAGCTAAATGTCATCAAACTTAATTTTAGCCACATGTGACAATTAATTTATTGAGCTTAAAGGAATAAATAAACAACAGGCACACAAATCCGGAATATTTACGATTCTACAAACAAGAGTGTCATGACACGACTTTTCAACATTAGTAATTGTGGTGCAAACCCATTTATATATCCATCTTAACTCCCACAAATATAATCATATTTGTTTTTAATGAACATATTAAACAAACTAATTGGCCCATTTTAGCATATTACTATTTTTATTGCCATAATTTTCCAGGCACTTTTAAATGGTGGCTTTCACGACGTGATTATTATTCACTCACAGCCCTTTCCCATGAACACTCATCTTTTTTTCAATATAAGAAATATATATCCTCACGGCATATGGTTCTTACATGCACACCTCCTCCTAAGCCTTATTGTGCATAGATGACAAAATTTAGATAACAGCGTCTCACAAAACTCAAATATGCATGAGATGTCAAACATTCATATAAACTCATGCATGTGTGAAAAGATGGGATATATAGAAAGTCGAATCCAAATGCATATCAACTTCGAAGCAACCCCATTAAGACCATAGTTAAGATCATTCAACGCATCAATAATTATGACCAAATTTAATGAAATGATGGGGATCCAAGTACACTAATATTTTTCATCAAACATGAAAACTCCGGACACAAAACAAACCAAAAATCTTTTTGGTTTTTCAACATATTTTGACTGAAATAAGAAAAAAAAAATTGTGTTTTCTCAAAAATATATGAAAACAAAATCTTTTGTATTTTCAAAAAGTTTTATCAAAGCAAAATCTTTTTGTATTTTTCAATAAGACTCAAATAAATGACAAATATAATACAAAGAGATACACATGTCATAACAAGTGCAATATATATATATATATATATATATATATATATATATATATATATAAGTTACAATGGTGTTTTCACTATGCATAAGATGGGAAGATACTTCACGGTTCAGATCGAATCCAACAAGGCAACGAATTAATGGTTGAAATTAAAATACCCATCTTACCATTTCTTTTCCCTTACATATTTGAGTTCCCCCTCTTTTTTAACCCTTAATTTCCTTTCCTTCTCTTACCCAAAATTCAAACACATGGATAAAATAGGAAATTACACCTTCGGAACCTTTTTACACTACCGACTACACTACTCTGTATATATTAATCGAAAAAATCTCTAAACACTACTCCTTTCCTCACTATCTCCCTCTCTTGGATCAGCATCCTCCTCCATACAAACCCTCGCCGCTCTCTCTCTCCCCAATTCTCGCTCTCTCTTCTCTCCCCATGTCTTCTCTACTCATTGAGGTAGTATTTTGTTCTTTTTTTACAGGTCGACTATGACTATTCTGTTTTTGTTATTTTAGGGTTTTGAATTTATCAACTATGACTATTCTTTTGGGTTCTTATATGGTTTGATTCTTTTTCAATATTGGATGGGATTTGTGATTATAAGTATTTTTTTTAAATTTGTATTTAATGCTTAGAATTAATGGTTTGTTTTATGGGTTTGGTTTTGTTTTGTAGGTAAGATATGTTCTCTCCCACCACCATTCAACACGGTTTGATCTTTATTATTATTATTTTTTTACGAACATTTTAATATTTGGTTCGGTTATGATTTTCACTTTCAGGTAAGTACTCTGATTTTTAATGATTATTTTTAAGGTTATACTGATATTATTCACTTTTGCGGGGGTTGAAGTCATTTTGGGGTGGAAGAGAGGTTCCGAGATTTGGTACTACTAATTATATCTATGCATCTGTGTATGATTATTCTTGGTACTCTCTCTCTTGTGCTCATTTTTTAGAAGGATGTTCAAATAATGAATATTTGTATGACTACCAAGTGTTTGAGAAAATCTCCAAATAGGTATCTTGCTTTATTTTCTGACCTCTTTTTTGTGTTTTCATGTATATAATATAATGACATATTGGGCATTAGTTCCGAGAACTTTTCTTAACAAGATAGGTATGGGGCGAGAATAATTTGGAGGAGTGGATCAAAGGTGGAACTCTCTCTTACTAAATGTTTTCTCCTTTTTATTCAACCTTTTTTTTCATTTCATTCCAGTCATAGTTTTTTCCCCTTTTCAAATTTAATCCCAATTTTAGGGTTCTCAACCTTTTTATTTTCTTTTCCATCTTCTTATGTACTTATTTTGTTGGTGTTTGTGTGTCAAATGTGTTTTCCTTTATAATGTACACAATAGAAGAGAGGTTGGAACATATTCTTAGACATTTTCTTTTGGTTTCACTCTCCTACTTGATTCCTTATTTGTGTTTATCACGTATACATTATTATATTTGGGTTTTAAGGTACTAATTTTGGTTTGGGGTGTTTCAATGAATTTTTTTGGGGTCTTTTGATGAATTGGTTTTGGGTGTTTCGAGTTGAAATTTTATACAGCCAAAGCTTATACTTTTATACTGATTTTGATTTGTGTTGATTTCACGAGATGAACTTTGCATTATTTAAATTTTTTGTCTAATATAATTACCTTTTGTCATTCATTTTCTCACAATTTCATCAATTCGAACCAAGATCAAAATATGGAATGTTTAAAACCCGCATGATCGAATCTCTTTTTTCGACATTGACTTCAATCAATGATTGTTATGTGTCTGACTTCAATAAATAATCTATTTTTTCGTTTATATAATTTTCATTTTAATTTTTCATTAAGTAATTCAAGTTCATTTTGGTATTTTTGTTATTCCTTTCTAATGACAGATGATTGTTACTCTTATGTGTTTAGGTAATGCCTTAGAAACTCAATAAAGAAACTTTGGCAGCATCCTCCAACGAAAGAAATGTGTAGTATATGGGATGCCACTTTTGGGTAGGTCTCGATTGAAGTCAATACATCAACTTATTGACTTGGTTAAGTAGCTAATTAATCTCTCAATCTAATGTGGTCGGTTTACACTTGAAATTGTAGGTCTTTTAAGACTTGATTCACTGAAAACAATAGTAATCAAAATTTGTCTTTGCTTGGGAATATGTGTTTTGTAAATTCAATTTTTAGGGGTTGTAAACATCATTCATTTCATTTTTTGGGAACAAATCACTTGTAGTTGCAAGTAATAATTATTAAAAAAATAATAACCATTGCATAAATATTAACATCTTTTGTCTTAACCATTTGTGCATTTTCTTGAAATTGTAGGTCTCACAAAAGATAGTTCATTAGGTCGACCAGAAAACATTACTTGCAACTTCTAACGAAAACTGAAAAAAAAATCCTAATAATTGTCACACTATGATAAGAAAAATAATTTTTTCTTTTCCATTAATTAAGTGGGTTCATATTTGCTTTCTTATGTACATTAAAATAGGATATGGCAGAAGAAAATCCACCAGTCACCATACCTCTAAGAGACAGTTGTATGATCGAGATTAGTGAAAAGGTTTGAATGTTGATGTTGACGCTTTATTTCTCATATAATTTTGTGTGTTTTTTATTTATTTCTATTAGGGGAAGACCATCAACATTTAGATTACTCAAAAATAGATGAGGACGAGACGTTAGATTAACACTCTATCGTCTTTGTGTCCAAGCAATGCGTGTAAAAAAATTTCATTAAGGACGGCTTGAGATCATAAAATCTGAAGGTGAAAACTCAACTGCATTTAATAATTTCATTTTTGAAACATGAATTCCTTAAATTTCAAATCTATAGTTTCGATCTGTGAATGGCCGTCTTCGGTAGCTAAACTTGGTCATTTCCGTTATACAACTATCAATTAGTTTTTTGGAACATAGTAGAAAACTAGCATTAAAAATAATGAAATTTGTTCACAGTATATAAAACAAAACATCAATTTGAGTTGGAAATTATCTGTTTAGTATTCGTATGGAGTTCGTGTGAAATATTTTTAGTATCTCATTTAACTTATTTGTAAATACTGTAATATACAGGTTTTGTTTGAAATAAATGTGTTCGTTTTGTAAATATTTTATGATACTAACCTTATTAGTTTGTATATAATGTTCATGTAGGAACCTATTGACCATATGTAGAGCTTCCAAATGATCCATGGTAAGAACCTGTTGACTATGTACGGGACTTGAAATCCTCCTTTCAAAAATAAGAGTTTTAGACACCATTCAAAGACGAGTACTATACACATGGTCTTACGAGTGATGTTTTAAAGAGAATCTTAGTCGAACCATCAATGTATACAAAGGCAGACAACATCTTTTTGAGACTGTTGACATGATCGAATCTTTTTTTTCAGCATTGACTTCAATCAATAATTGTTATTTGTCTTACTTCAATAAATATTCTATTTTTTATTATATATATTTTCATTTTAATTTTTCATTCAGTAATTCAAGTTCATTTTGGTATTTTTGTTATTCCTTTTTAAAGACAGGTGGTTATTATTCTTATGTATTTAGGTAATGCCTTAGAAACTCAATAAAGAAGCTTTGGTAGCATCCTCGAACGGAAGCAATGTGTAGCTAAATATCTAGGAAGATATGAATATGTATCCCAGGTTTATCTCTAACTTTATCCTTATGGCTACTAAGTTTTTTTAGCACTAATCTAACTTTTATAGTATTTTAAAAATGAATAATTATTTGTTCGATTCCAATGTGTTAATGAAATAGACAAAACATTGCTTTGCCAATTTGAACCATGGCAAGCACCTTTATAAGGGGACTTTTTTAAATTGGGAAACTATGAATTTTTGTACATGAACGTTTATTTTTAATTTACAGTTCATTTTACGACCTATTACAAAATACTTGAATCAACCGAACTTTAGTATTATTCATTTTACATCTCATTTCCCTAAGGTACTGAACTCTGTTATTAAATGATTGAGAAAAATATTCTTGCTAAGGTCAGTCCTCTCGATCCGAAAACCAAAAATATTTCCTCCCAAATGGCGCGTAAAATTTTAACTCTGAATCATCGTGTGTCTCTTTTATCTTATAACAAATATCCCATTCTCAATCTTCAGATACTATTACAAAACTCTTGATTTTTTATCTGACAGTGAAGCCATAGTTATGAACTCATATCTCGTGTCAGTCAAATCTATGATCAAATCATCGTCAACTTCAATGCCCTATATTCGGAAACCCCAAACCAAATGGTTTAATCTTAATGCAACATACACACACAAGAAAAAATAACTATTCAATTGTCTGCTTCTGCAGGGGAAATGCTTTGCTTTGTATGAGTTTGTTTCTTTCTAGTTTTGTATATGTATATAATGGTTTTGCGTTTGCGATGTATTAATTTGGAGTTTGTTTGTTTTACATCTATCAATGGGATCTCACTTAATCAAAGAATTCTTGATTTATGTCTTCTGAACTTATAATTCCTCTCTGATCAAATTCATCTAAAAAAGATGCTTGCATTTCAATGTCATTTAAGCAGCTAATGACACACTATTGAATCTCAAGTCCTAATGCATCTAAAGTAGTCACAATTGATAGAAGCAATTCGGGTTTTCAAGCACAACAAATGTCAAACTGGGTCTCCACATACCTTTACTCTGTTTTTGTCTATTTGTGCCCAAAATAGTGTCGATATTTCTAATTTTTCATACTTTCAATTTTCTTTAACAACTTTGCTGAAAAAATATTTGTGTTACATGTGTGAGTGGAGTAAGGGTAATCTATCAAATTGGTCTTTAAAGATTGTCTTCCATGCATTATAAATGTGTTACGAAATTGTCTCATTAAAAATGGGTTATTAATTAGATAATGAGTCCTTAATGTGTTACTAATGCATTTCACTAAAGTTGATTTTGATATTTTTTTTTACAGAAGCAACGTACCACTTTTATTTTTTTTGGTAACCGATTTTGGTTTCGCATTGCAGAGAACGTTGATCAACGTGAATCATACCAGGTTGTATTGTGGATGATTCAAGGCTCTCCATCCTATGGTATCTTATTTAATTTTCATCATTTCTCAAATTTTGATGGTTATAACTTATGGTAAGCTTGGTCTCCTCTCCAGAGTGATGCATATCAGTGCATTTGATGCACTACATTTATGTATAGTAGTGCATTTGATGTAAAGTAGCGTTGATTAACTAGAGGAGATATATACCAGCCCACATTTTATACACATAATGACCTACATACCTAGCTTTACAAGGTAGATTTCAACTTATAATATCAGTTACTTCATTCCTTATAATATCAGCTACTTCATTCCTTATCAACTAATTATAATATCAGTTACTTCATTCCTTATACACATAAGGAATGTATAGCAGTGAATTTGAAGTATAGCAATGCATTGAATTATAGCACTACATACCTAACTTTACATGGTAAACTTCAAGTTATAATATTAGTTACTTCATTCCTTATCAGCTACTTATAATATCAGTTACTTCATTCCTTATCAACTACTTATAATATCAGTTTCTTCATTCCTTATACACATAAGGAATGTATAGAAATGCATTGAATTAACAGTGCATTTTATACATATAAGGAATGTATAGCAGTGCATTTGAATGAATGAAGTAACTGAGTTGTGGCAATACTCTGCTTGAAGGATTTAAGTAACTAATGTGTGTGCTTGAATGTCTAATTCAAGTCACTGAATTGGACTAAATCATTCCGAATGATATTAGAGTCATTTCAATAGTAATAGATGTTAGCCTATCTATTATTCATCAGACACGGTGGCTTTCAAGATTAATGTTCCATTCATATTCCATTCATATACATGTAAAAATTGATTTGATTTGGATTTTATTTTGCAGTTCAGCAAAGATTATGCTTCCACTTTCGAAAATAGTTCCAATTCCAATATTAATGTAGACACGATATTAATTCAGACTCGATGGCTTCATGCATTTTTAAATTACATCAATTCAAGAATAGTACCGAACACATATATTTTTAATTTTTTTTGTATCTTTGTCTTACAATTTTCATTTTGCATATATTATGTTCGTATCATATATGTTTATGATACGAGTATCAAGAGGTTAGGAACCCAAATATCGAAACTTCATCCAATTTGTTTTGAAACTTTGAAACTATGTCCAATTTTTTGTATCGAATTCTGTCCAATTTTTTTATTCCTTAAATAGGTAGATAGTCCTATAAATAAAGAAAGTTTTGTCATTTTGTTTTAAAAATTCAACTTATTTGTATTGAAATTAAATTAGGTCAATTTCTATTTAAAAAATGAAACAATAACACGACACAAAATGATAACACGACGCGAAACGAAATGAAATTGACACGGTAAAGTGTTCCGATCGTGTTTAGAATTGTGTTTTTGGACCAACGATGGAGAAAGACTTTGCTGAGTTCGTTCGAAAATGCAAAGCTTGCCAACTACATGGAAACATGATCCATGCCCCATCGGTGGACTTACACTCTCTGGCAACGCCTTACCCTTTTCACACTTGGGCGTTTGACCTGGTGGGGGCAATACATCCTTCTTCGAGGGGAAAGATATGGATACTAGTTTCAACGGAGTGCTTCACAAAGTGGGCCGAGGCAATACCACTCAGAAGGGCAACGGCTGGGGTGGTGAGCAACTTCATTAGAGAATAAATTATTTATCGTTTTGGGATCCCGAAGGTTATTCTCTCAGATAACGGGACGCCCTTCGTCAATTCATAAGTAACAATGCTCACAGATAAGTACTCCATTATACCTCAACGGTGGCATACCCAAAGGGAACGGTCAAGCTGAAGCGACTAACAAGACATTGGTTAATATTTTGGCCAAGTGATGGAGGACTTCCCAGGATCGTGGGACGATAAGATACCAGCTATGCTATGGGCCTATCGAACAACCAAGAGGAAACCCACGGGGTACACTCCGTTTTCGCTTATCTATGGGGCGAAGGCAATCCTTTCAGTGGAATTAGAAGTTCCCTCATCTCGATACGCCTTGCGAAGCAGCATGCTCCCTCAGGGTAGACACGTACAGTTGGAAGCATTAGATGAGCACAGAGATAATGCGATGTAACACTGTTTAATGTACACGAAACAGCTTTCCAAGGCATATGATAACTTGGTAAAACCCAAGAAGTTCGTGGAGGGAGACCTCGCTTTGAAAGAAGCAGTGAAGCACATCAGGGGGCTTCCTCTACCGAAGTTTGCAGTCAATTGGGAGGAACCTTTTGTTGTAAAGGAAGCTCATGACTCAGGCTATTGCTTAATTTCTAGAATGGAGGAAGACAAGCCATTTAAAATTAACAATAAATGGCTGAAGGTTTACCATGTATAGACAATTAAGTTTGAATCATGATTGTAAATACCTGTTGTTATGAATATATAAGTTTTAGTTATGATTTGAGCATAGTGAAAGAGTTGCAGAAATATAGAAACTTGTAATATACAAAAGCAGTTGCAACATACAGAAGAAGTGGAAAATATATATTTTTCATTCATTGGTAAACGTTACAAAATTGGGAACTACTGCCCAAGAGTTACATAGAAAGAACAAATGCTGACTAGCCTAAGAGGAACCATAGGTCTGAAGATGAGAAAAAATCCCCGGGAAGGCCCGAAGAAGCTGTAGTACAAGATTATTGGGAATTGATGGAAACCTCCAACCTCGTTTGAACTTGTGCACGTTGGATGAGGAGTCTTTCTCATTTCATCTTGGCCAGACGCAAAGCTTCTTCGACATCATTTACCTCCCTATCAACAGCTTCTATAAGGGGTACTATTTCGGCCAACCTGGCTTCCTGTTAGTCTTGCTGATGCTTTTGCAATAGTTCCCTCTGCTTGATCAGTTGTTGGCTCTTCAAAGTCTTTAAGTACGATATAAGCCAATTAAAACAAAAACCATCACGACCCAACTCCTTCAAATAACTAAGCAATTGGTTAAGGAGTGGTCTGGTAACGGTCGCAGTGGGAGTACTAGCAATTTCTGCAGCCACAGTAGCCATGCCTTGCAGCCTATAACCCATGACAGAGATGTTAGAACGCAAGCAATCCATCGAGAAGGTTTCAGGATGGTGATTCACAAGTTGCTCGATCACCAATCGATGGGTGGCAGGTATCTGGGGAGAATGTTGAAGCACCATTAAACAGAATGCATGAGGAGCCAAACCTGGCAGAGGAAGCTCTCATCCGAATTCACTGTCCACTGCAGCACCAGTCGTGGAACCTTCGTCTGCATGCTCAGAATCTTCCCAGACGGTAGGTTCTCGATGAGGCAAGCCAATAGGTGAAAGAGTGGGTGGGGAAGGCTCTCGTGTAACCTGAGATAAGAAAAGTAATGAGTTTATGGAAAATTCTTAACAAGTGCTTTCATTGTTAAGTCATCGTTATAGGTGGAGTTTATGAAAAAAAATCTTAACAAGCATTTTCGTTGTTAAGTCACCGTTTTAGGTGGAGTTTATGGAAAATTCTTAACAAGTGTTTTCATTGTTAAGTCACCGTTATAGGTGGAGTTTATGAAAAAAATCTTAACAAGCGTTTTCGTTGTTAAGTCACCGTTTTAGGTGGATTTTATGGAAAATTCTTAACAAGTGTTTTCATTGTTAAATCACCGTTATAAGTGGAGTTTATGAAAAAAAATCTTAACAAGCGTTTTCGTTGTTAAGTCACCGTTTTAGGTGGAGTTTATGAAAAATCTTAACAAGTGTTTTCATTGTTAAGTCACCGTTATAGGTGGAGTTTATGAAAAATCTTAACAAGTGTTTTCGTTGTTAAGTCACCGCTATAGGTGGAGTTTATGAAAAATATTAACAAGTTTTTTCGTTGTTAAGTCACCGTTATAGGTGGAGTTTATGGAAAAAATTTAACAAGTGTTTTCGTTGTTAAGTCACTACTCTAGGTGGAATTTATGAAAAAACTTAACAATTATTTCCGTTGGTAAGCCACCGTTATAGGGGAGTTTGGGAAAATTCTTTGACAAAAATGCATAGAACTAAGGAAAATACCTCAGTCACGGCAGGAGCCAGAGCGGTAGAAATAGGGACAGGAATCGTTTGGGGCGGGCTCATTACCTCAGAAGCCACAACGGAATACCTGGTAACAAAAGCCTCAACGGCAGGCAAAACTCCCCCACCAACATAGGGGACCAAGACCAGCATGGGTTGTTCACTGAGAGAAGATGATAGGCTCCCAAATGAGGCATCAACAGGGGTGGATGCAGAAAAACCACAATGGGGGGCAGAAGCACCAACCTTGGTCTTATATGTATACAGACCTTCGAGACAATGTGGAGCAAGATTGGGAAAACGCTGCAACATGAAACTCGGGGTTAAACGATGAAAGAGGAGTAAGCACAGAAAAAGGGAGAAGTACCTCTAAATGTTACTTACCTCAATTATGGTACGAAAAAGAGGAATTGCGGTCAAAGGTCTCTCTAGCAGCGTGGGAAGACAAATGTTCGCTAACAATGACGACACTTGAACCTAAGGCATCCCAAAATCTCAAGGTTTAGCATGACAAATAGATAAAGGGGGTAAGACTGAAAGGACGCTATACCAAACAAATTATAGAGGAAATCATATCTCAGGCTCCTTTTCTTCATCCAGAACGATGGGTATAAGAAGCTCGGGTGCAGAAGATAAACCAGAAGGGATAGAGAGAGTTGCCTCTGGTTGCGAACAGACGCCCACAGAGTCAACAGCATCATCACCCACGGCAACATCTCTTGCACGTTGAGAGGCTGAACGGCGGAAATAGGTACGAGCAGAAGTCACACCGGGTGGGGAAGCACCGAAACGCCCCCCACGAAAGGGCTCAGGGGGGGCTAGGGGGATTGGCACTTTCTTCTTCAACCTCCTGCACCAAAGTTACCGAAATGCGTAAGCAAGTGTACTTTTTTTTAGGCAAATGGGAAATGATAATAGAACAACTATACATACCTCAGATCTGACAGGTGAGGGGGTAGGAGATTATTACACCTCAGGAGTTTGTCTCCTCTGGGACTTAGTACCCAGAGTTTTCTTCCTCGTTCCTGATGCACCAGGGCCACTACCCCAAAGAACCTTTAAAGTCTTTCTCCACTTATTCATGGGCTCGCTGGGATCAACTCAAATCGTGGGGAAGGTTCCCGGTGGAGGAACAACTGGAACATTCCATTGGAACTCAGCGTTTATGCGTGCCATCTCAGTTTGAACTTTCCTTCTCAACTCCTCAGCTATCTCCGCAGGCATAGGACGAGGAACGGAGGCAATGGGGACTGCCTCCTTGGGATCTTGAGATTTAGTCTGGTACTTGGACTTGGAAGAAGTCCCGCTCTTTGCCTTCTGCCCTGAAGGTTCATCGGTAGCAGCTTTGGTCGAGGGGCAGCTTTTTAGGGGCTGCAGCACTCTTGGGTTTGGGCGTAGTAGTGGGAATCATGGAATAAAGGAGAGGAAGCTCAGTGGGACATTCCTTAGGGGTCTTACTCATAGGGAACTCAACCCCAAGGATGGAGTTGCCCTTCAAACCCAGCTCCAACCCAGAAAAGGAAAGGACTGGAGGGTACACTGGATCCCCCTCGATGAACTCGAAAATATCAGCCAATTGTTTCGGCCAGTATCGTGTAGCGAACAGAGAGGACACATCCCCTTGCCTTTTATTGCTGGGAATAGTTACTCGCCCATCCATTGCAGAACTTATTCCCCATGCAGTAGTGGATGAAAACAGGGAGCAGGCCTCGCTGAAAGAAACCTTGGGGTTTGACGATTGAAAAACTGGGCGAGGAGCCCCTTGATCAAAACCAAATTGGCGGCTACATCGATTGGGATTGTAGTGATCGCTAGTGTATCCCCACTCGGTATAGGAGGTCAGATACCCAGGGGAGAACAGAACAACCACGGCCAGTGAAGGATCTTCAATATCTGCGCCTACCTCCAATAACCTGGCCTCATATTGGAAAAAGTCACAGTTGTGAACAAAGATATCCTCTTCGTGGGGTCTCATAACAAATTCCTCAAAACGATCAATCACAGGGATCAACTCCTTTCGACTCAGCTTCTTATGATAAACGTAGGAGCGTGGGGGCAGAATTCTTTCCCCAGAAGGAGGATGGTTGATCTTGGTCGCTACGGCAGGGAAACGAACATAGAGGAAGCTCGTTAGAAGGACACAGTTGGAAAATTTTGCCAAGTTATAACGACTAAGTGATCGTTCCATATCGAAGAGGGTTCTGTCGAGCCATGTGTAGAGAGATCCCAGGGGGATTGCAGCCAGGGGAAGCTTGGTACCTCGGGCCAAACGAAGGGATATATTGATAAGGTCCCTTCAGGATTGATCATTGGGTTTTCCCAGTAGAAGGAAACGGGAAAGAATGACAAGGATATAAGCAGGAAGTTCCAGCGATGTACCTTGACCAGGGGCACCCCCAGAAGAACTACATTCAGCACAATCCTTGAAGAAATAATTGATAAGTGGGGAGAAAGTGGCTTTGTTCGATGAACCGGTGCAGCTTCGGCATATTCGATCCAGCTCCAAACGATCAGCAGTCTCCTAGGCATCTAGAGCCTCATCAGTATAAGGCTCGTGGCCTGTCGCTTCAAGGCCCAGGAGCTCACACACGTCTTCCAACGTCACTGTGAACTCACCCCACGCAGCGATGAAGGTATGGGTAGTAACGTTCCAGCGAGACACCAAAACAGGAAGGGCAACATTATTCTTCGACAGAGTGAACTCACCAAACCACATAGCCCGTTACAGTCCAATCTTGGTGAGCGTTTCAGTATAAGAGCTCTGCATGTGGGAGTTCCACGCAGCAAACTGAGCGGGAGAACCCCCGGGCGCTTCAAACTCAATGTGGGACCACGGGAAGTCCCCTCGCTCCAAACGAAATTGGAGAGTCCCCTCAGGAGGAAGAAAACCCCACTCAGTAGAGGCTTCGTCTTCATCACCCAACAATAGAGGGTCAAACTTAGAAGAAAAATGGACCCTCTTACATGCACCAGCAAAATCATCACCTTGTCCAAAAATAGGTGATCGACGGTAAAACCTTAGTTGTTCCTGGCGGGTAGTATCCAGTGTGGTGGTAGTGGTAGGGGTGGAAGATGGAACACCGGTGGCAGACATAGTGGGGTTGCTTGAGGACGCCATGGAAAATAATGACACAGTAACAGAAAAGCTTTGAGCAAGAAGGGTTTGAGAGTGAGAATGGAGAAACACGATCACAAGTGGTGGTATAGAAGGTAATAGAAGAAAGAAGTTAGGAAAGAGCAATAACAATGGAGTTTTAGCAATGGAGTTCTCACAGACTTTCTCTCCCTAAAGTGAAATGGAAGCTTGAGGAAGATGAAGCCAAAGTAAGAGAAAAGAAAGGTTAAGTGTTGGGATATGCACGTTTAAAATTTCCAACTTCGGCGTTTAGATTTCCCCACCCTCGCACATGCGCGTCCGCTTATAATCATTAACACGTGGCACTTCGAGAAGTACTTTGGCAGTTGAAAAGACAGCCACGTCATTAATGACGTGACACATAAAGAACAGAAAGCGTTGCCTTCTTCAACAAGTCTAAGTTTTGGAGCCCAAAGATTTTGTCAGGCATATCCATTGAACTTCTAACGAAGGAGATCCCCCAACGGTTCAACAAAGCTACGACGTCCCCTCGCCACATGTCTCATCGTTTTTCGAAAATAGCGAAGCACCACGGAGGAGAATTTCATTTACCAGAAGTCCAAACGAGTATTTGAAAAAGGTTAGTAGGCCTTTCGGGAGAATTTCAAACATTAGAGCTAGAACGGTTGGGAACCAGCACGAGGAAAAAGCGACGATGTCCCTTCGCCCAATTCCTAATGAGAATGGCGCTTCGACTTAGGTACATCAGGGAGAATTTTACTTTTTCCCAACGAATATATCACTGCGGTTCTAATGGGAAAGGAAGGCCAGAATTTCTTGTTCACAGATTGAGAACTATATCACGCAGAGCAGGTTCATCGGATTGAGAAGTTTTGTGCAGACATTTCTTGTTCCAACAAATCTCTCCACGAAGGGGAAAATGCAGAGGGGACTTGAAGGTAATCCTGAGATTAGGGATAATTCCATAATTGGCAACAGTGTCGGAGATTAAGTAACCGAGGCAGCTCAAGCGAGGCAGCTTGGCTTGGCAACTCATACTTAGCTTATCGTATTAATCATATTGTGTTTATGTTTATGTTGATTGGAAGCTATAACGGTTGTAATGATGTAACGAGAATAATAATGAGTTTTATTGTCAGGTCAAACGGTACTCGCGAGAGACCAGGCTTGGCAGGGCCTGGGAGAGCTTTCATGCTCTATCAAGTGACCTCGCCGTGGGAACTTTAGAGGGACCAGGTTTTGAGGATTGAGAAGTGAGGCATCGTTGGGGCTTGTCTTGACCATCTTAGATACACCTAGTAAAAACACCGAAGGACCCTGACCGTGGAACCTCGGGCGGAGTAGCTTGGAGTTCCATCGGATGTTGAGTTGTGAACCAAACAACCCTATACTTAATGTCACATTCACTGTAGGTGATGTCACTAGCCAGCTAAACAATGTCAGACTTGCACTTGAGTAAACTACCGTGGTATTTGGGACTGTCGGGCAGTTAGTGAGCCACCTCTGTGACAACAGCCCCCTGACACACAGTGGTTAGGCAAAAGGTATGTCTTAGCATTTAATGTTTATGACGTGGAGACAACTAGCGCATCAGGTATTTAATGTTGTGACATAAAGTATGAGGGATGTCTTTCATAGTCATAAATGACTGAGTTTCCTCGGGGATGGTGTGGGGGGCTATTTAAGGACCCCAACCACCTTTGAGGAGGGGATGTTCCTTTTGAGAGTCAAGAAGTTATTGCTAGAGAGAGTTATTACAAACCAGATGGTTTCACCCACCCACCATTGTCATTTTTATTACAAAGCTTTTAATACGTGACAGAGATTCTTGAGGGTGTTTGGTGTGTTTCTACCTGCCTACCAAGGTGTATCTATGGTGCTTACTTCTCTCTCCCTCTAGCTGAGTTACTTCTAAAACTCCATTACTGCTTTTCTGAGATATACAGGAGAGATTTGTGAGTTTAAACCGAGCTTCATCTTCATTAGGCTAGTGTTGGCATGTCCTATTACTAATCCAAAGTTTTGGGCTAATTAACTTATCATTACCATACTTAAAAGGGGTTACGCCTCCATCTACGATCTAAAGTACCCTCCTACACATTTATTTATAAAAGATGATGTTTTGGGGAGAATCCCCTTATAAACCAAAAAATATATATAATTGGGATTCCTCGTGTTCCTCTTAAAGGAACATACTACATACACGTGGTCTTACACTGAACAAACATGAGAAAATCACAAAAAACATTTTTTGGGGAGAGTACATCAAATTCAATCCAAAATCCAACCAAAAAATACTACCCCGTTTAGCCATCACATATGAGGCCTATTCCTCAGACAACATCCTGCATAACCTCCACCTGAAGTCCCCCGCACCCTTCATCTCGACCCTCGTTCCATACGAAGTGGCCTGGTAGAATAGGATGGCCCCCAGAAACATTTAATTAGCCCCGTCGACATCCCCATGTAGTCAGTGGACCAATCGGCAGATATCTCAAAAACTAGTTGGCGCAGAGCCAAGTACATGGAAAACCAATGGGTCAATATCTCCCAAAGTTGAACTACGTCAACCAGCACTTGCTAAAAATTTGAAACACGGGAAATCAATTAGTTTGAAATGCAAAGAAAAAATTCACGAAAATACATCGAAGAAAATCAACTCACGTCATTTGTAAAAAGATCCAAATCTAGAGCCAAAGCCAGCATCGAGCCATGTTGACGAATGTGAACATTTTGATCCTCATCGTGGAGGACCACCATAAAATATGAGGGTAGCACGTGGAGGACGCATAAATAAACGTGAATAACTGGTAGGATAGAGATGGAAAGCCTAGGTACATAGAGGTAGCATCTCCAACTCTCACGGTAATAATGCCTACAGAGGAGGAAGCCCTCGCACCAAAGGGAAGAGCACCCGACAATGACAAAATGGATGTGACATCTGACATACCAAAACTCCCACCACTACCCGAGTCTAAGATAAATATAAGGAAAATAAAATGATGTGAAACAAATGGAACGATAGCATCGGTGGAGTACAGAGCATATCTAAAAGGAGTTAAGAGAACTCTCCAAAAATATAATTTTTCCCTGTATTTAATAGGTTTCGAACTTGAGTGATTGATAGTTCAGTCAAATGTCCCCTTTGACTAAGCGGTTAAATACTTGGGCTCCTTTAACCGAACCGTTCAAGGGTCCTTTTGACCTAGCGATCAAACGTCCACTCCATTTTTAAAAAATTCATTTTCCTCCTTAGGTTTTCTACCCCTTCACTCCCTCACATACACCTAATATTGAAATAGGCAGACTTATGTTTATCCATCCCAATTTTGATGAAAGGTATTCGCATGAACACCTTCTTAGTTGACCGACTCTATGGACGCCTCAATTTAAAATTGGATTTCCTTCTCCCATTTTGTACCACCCCAAAACTAGAGGATTGAAAGTTTGAAACCACCTAAAAGTAAAGGGGTTGGAATCACCATAAATTAAATTTTATGGGGCCAAAGTAAAACAAACTCCCAAATGAGCAAAAAACACCATGGGGGAGGCTTTAACCAAATGGTTAAAGGAATTAAACCGAGCGCTTAAAAATCTTAGTGCAATCATTACAAAAGATCTATGAAAACACCCCATTCATACACTTTCCCCTTACCCTTTCCCCTGCTTACATGTGCCCTGGCCGTTAATCGAATGGTCAAAGGCCACAAATCAGCCCCTATAAAAAAGGGTCCACCAACATTCAAAAGTACCCTTCATTTGTCTAACTTTATTCAATCTCGAGCGTCCAAGAAGCTCGATCTTAGTGAGAAAAACTTTGAGTGATGTTCGCACTTCTGAAAATTCGTTTCATCTACAGAGGAAAACCTCTGCACGCACCCCGCGAAAATCGTCTATTTCAAACGAAGCTCCACATGACTGAACGGTACCGCCTCGTAGGGTACACTCCCCCAAAAAAATTTGGCTTATATTAAAAAGGTAAAGAAACTCCGAGAAATCTCGGGTCAATATATATATATATATATATATATATATATATATATATATATATATATATATCCTATAAATTCTATTTCTTGTTTTTCTAGTTGCATATTTTTGCTACTTATTATTAGTCCTTGATCTATAAATTCTTTAAAGACTATTTCTAAATGTTTTCTATGTTCTTGTTTATTATTACTAAATACAAGAATATCATCTATATATACTATACAAAGGTCTGAATGTTTTTTAAATATATTATCCATTTTATTTTGAAAAATTTGTGGTGCATTTTTTAATTCGAAGAGCGTCATTATAACGGCGTCCCAAATATATATTTTCTTGCAATAGTTGTTAATCATTGTCCATTGATTAATGTATTTTTAATATATGAATATATCGTTCCAACTTATAATGGAAGTGTTATATTAAGAACTAGGATCCATAAATATTGCAATACTAAATATTATATACTTGGTATCCCATCGCCTACACCCGTAAATATGTCATGTTTGTTGACACTACATAAGCTTTGATCTCAAGTCTCCTTGGGTATGTAGGCTTTATACTGAACCAAATTTGTGAAGCCCAAGCCTTATAATAGGCCTCTCGGCATATTATTTCTTAGGGATGCCTCCATCTTTAGTTTAAACCTCCTTATTCAAACGAAATGATCATCTCTATCACTTCGGATCAAGATAAGGTCCTACGACACCTTTGGGGTTTTAGTCATGTCGATAAGGGATACATATATCTCTGTCGGTAACTTCTAATCCCCTCAAATTATAAATACACCCCCTTTTCCCCACCCGTAGGTAGCAAAGGATGTCTATAACATTGCATCCTTAGCATTACAACTCCAAACTATCCTGAAGGACAATACCTTCGTGTTAATGATCGAACGACATCATAATAAATTATGCCTTTGTCAGTGCATTTGGGTCCATTCCTAATCTAAACCTCCATCGAAGCTACCCTCTTTCCTATGGATAGTTTCTCCCCCTTTCAAGTTAAGTCCTCGCACTTACACAAACATCACGTCTGAATATGTGTAGAGTCGAACTACTAAGACTTTGATCTCGTGATTACACGAGTATGTAGGCGCAATATCGAGTTCTTCTTGTGAGCATAAGTCTCGAGAATATATCTCTTTATATGTTGTCACAATATAGATTCACCATCTCTCATATTACCTTTTAACCCCCTCTAACACCTCAAACGAGATATCAAACTATCTCGAGCCACGACCTCTCGAGAGAGAGCGCGCGCACACACACACACACACACACACACACACACACACACACACACACACATATATATATATATATATATATATATATATATATATATATATATATATATTCACGGGCTTGCGTGTTACACAAGTCGATCTCTCTTTCACCCATCTACGTATATACAAATAGCCATCCATTAGCCCAAATATGCACTCACACACAAACAGTATTATGTACCCACACCGATTTACGTGACATTTCCATACCTCTAATACCATTTTATACCTAAACATATATCTATATTTCAAGGGATTCTCAAACTAAGGTCTCTATTCATGTTCTAAAATTAACTAAAAAGTAATCACAAAATGTTAAGAGCAATAATAAGCATATAGATAAGGAAGCATAAAAAAGAATGGGATGCCTAATACCTTCTCCATTTGTAACCCGGTTCCCGAACCTCAAAACAAGAATATCTAGAGCAATCGCAAAACTAACTTGCCTTAATATTATCCCGAAAAGGCTAACCCAAATATTTTGTTTGTTTTTATATAAAACAAACTAGGGACTCTGAACACCCAACAAATAGCTAGTACGAAATACTTAGGCTTAGGCCTAAAATTAGGGTGTGAGACAAAAACTGGATATTATGTCTAATACCTTCCAGAGACAATCATCAACCATCAAACTAATAAATCCGACCTCGGGGAGAAATAACAAACTGAGAGATAAGAAATATCGCATCCCCATTAGGATCACAATAACAACGAAGCGCACCGCCCCTTTCTGCAGCACATCCTATTCTCCGGAGTCCCGTTTGAGGCCCATAACACCAAAATATATTTTTAGAAATAGTACAAATGTTAACGGCATTTGCGAACCCTTCACTACAGCGAAGGTCTTACTTCGTTGGAGCCAACAATCAGTGAAACCGGTTTGGGAGACCTGCCAGATATTTTCTATGAGCTAAGTGATACTAGACACGACCCGCGAGATAACTTGCATGAGAGAATTTCAAATTAGCTATAGGAGATATCAATGAAATCAAGTCGCGAATACCTCCATATATTTCTCCAAAGATCCGAGAAATTTTGCGACCAACGAAGAAGACCTTCTCTGCAAGGACATCACCCAAATTACTTTTAAACATAGATTTTTATAAACAAAAATACTATGAAATTTGGAGGCGAAAAAGGCACAAAAACATGGTACAATGTTTTAAAAAATATTTCATTATTTTACATTTCAAAAATATAAAAGATAAGCCCGCTAGGTCACACTTACCTTCATTTTTAAAGTGATCAGTGTGATAACAAGATGAAAAAAGTCGACTTCAATATCTCTAACATTGATGAAGCTTTGCGGAGACCTATAAGGCACAATGTGTTTTAAAAATCTAAATAAGACAATCTATCTAAGCAAAGGCATAACGAGTATACTATACTCTTATAAATACCGCCTTCCATACTCCTACAGGTAAAATCCCCTTCAAGACCTTATATGGGTATAAACACCTTGTCTTTATATTCATACACTAATTTCAACCAGGAGGAGTTTGTTCACAGTTAAGTTATTTGATGTCACACTATTGGAAGGAACCTTTATATATAGTATAAGCACATATGCACTCTATTTAGATAAAAAGTGAATAAAAATAAAGTTTTAAGTAGGAATTCTATATATCTTCTCCTTCAAGCTTACCATCAATTATTCATGGATCTGTATTGGAACCTCAAACTAGCCCTGAGATTCTTTGGCCCTTTTCAGGTTATTTGTCGTGTGGGGAAGGTGACCTACAGACTTGTTTCCTTCAAATAATCATATTTATCATACGTCCACGTTTCCTACTTGACACGGAATTTAGGTATCACCATTAAATCTCATCTAGACTATCTTTCAGTGTGAAAATAAGGCCACTCCTATTCCAACCAATGGTTGTGCTCGATAAACAATCGATCTAATAAGGAAATCATTTAGTTGCTCATGTACTGGTGTGGTGGTTCAATGCTCTACCACTTGAAACGATTTGGGTAAGTTATTTGGATATGAAAATAGGGTACCCAAATTTCCAAATCGTACCATGTGAGCAAGGATCGCCACAATGGGAGGGAATGTCGAGCATGAAGGAGGAAGAGTTACAGAATAAGGCAACAAACTACGTTTTGGTTAGTGGAGTTCAACTAGAGGGCAATACTTGAGTTAGTAGTAAAGTCAAACAAAATTGTACCATCTATATTTTTCTGAGGTTAGTCACTATATATACCGTTGTTTAGTGTAATGATATAAATTGCAACCGAGGAGTTAGTTATAGTTACTTATAAAAGAAATGTATAAAAAGTTTATTACAATTGCAGTTAGCTCTTATGTAACATTGTTGAAATAAATCTTAGGAGTAAGTTAAAGAATTGACATTCATCTTCCTTTCAATCCTAATTTAATTCCTGCGATTTTCCAAAAATGTACTTCAAAAGCTTTGTTCTTAAACATACTTTTTTTTTGTTATCTAGCAAGGGGTATCCTAAGGCCAACTTTCACACACCAAGATTAAGTCCCCTCCCCGATCCGATCAAAGGCATGTCATTAACACCGACACTTGGGAATTCACAAAGCACACTAACTCCACCCATGGCCTGGCCCCAAGGAGTTGCAATGTTTTGAACTCAGAATGTTGATTTACCGCTCATCCCCAAGAACCACTAGTACAAACCCTTGAGTTGTTCTAAAACATATGACTTGAATTTTGTTGTTAGGTCTCTTAGCTCCTTTTCGGTTTGAACACTGATTTCTACATATTTTATGGCAAAAAATCAATAAATATTGTTTTTATACTAAAGAAACAAAATAAACAAATTTGTGCAAATAGACACAATTATCAACATCTAGAGACAATTGAATTATAAACATTTTATTACAGGCCAACTGATGTGCCCAAGCAATGAGATCTAAGCAGATGTTTATGGCATTTTGTCGATCAAAACATCATTTCACATATTGCCTAAATATTCAGTATGTGGTAACTTTATGACATTATACTATAATCATTAGGCGTGCGGTATATGAAATGTTGTGGGAATACACTAGGGTTGTAAAATGAAACAAGCTACTCGAATTCGTCTCGTGTTCGTTCGAAAGAAATATCGTTCAAGACAAGCTCATAAAATAAATGAGCCAAGCTTGAATAAAATTCTACGCTCGTTATCTTATTCAGCTCGGCTCAGATTCAACTTGGTCACCAATATTTATACTAAACTAATATAAAATAACCAAACTACTCGAGCTTGAGTCGTATTCATTTGCTTAGAAGATCGTTTGAGCCGGATCGTAAGATTCAAATGAATCAGGCTTGAACATACTTTTAGGCTCGTTTACATTTACAAACCAAGAATGAGCAACCTTAAGCAAAGCTCGCCTCACCTCATTTTCACCCCTAGCTTACACCCGTGACATGCGCTTACACTTGGGAAATGTTGCCACAACACTAACAGTTATAGAGAAAACACTAACTCGTTAAAGCAAGAGCTACACAAGGGCAGCGGGTGGAGCGTGGAGTGCTTTGACTTTGACATGTTGCACTTCACCTACTAGTGTAGCATTTGCCAGCCAAGGGTCATTTTTGGTAAAACGAATGCTCAAATAACAATTCAAGTTCCAATCCAACAAAATGGAAAATCATTTAGAACTCAATTTTGACACCAAAATAGAGGCCAGCGGATCCCAAAAAAAAACTATTTTGTTAAATCTGTTGGGGATGCTCAAAGAGCATATTTACTCGTGTAAAAAAAGTTTGATAAACAAATGGGATGAGGCCACATAAACTAAGCCATGGAAAGCTTTAGATTGATGTCCTTTGGGTTTGTTTGCGGGACCAGTGGGAGAAGTGACAAAATTGTATATGCTTATCATTATCTGCTAGCTACATTTTGACATTTGCAGGTTTGAGCTCATTAGTTGGTTTCTTTACTATATTAATTATTTTACAATAACCTTCAAGAGCACTCTCTTCTGGCAGGCATTGAAGAGGATCTTGTAATAGCTTCTGGCAGATAACTTGGGGAAACTGAAGAAGAAACAGAAGCAGAGGGCCGAAGGAGAGGTGTACCGACCCGACTTGAAGTTTCATTAGCAACTGAGGTATTAGTCGTATTAAGAGTATGGGGTTGTAACTCAATTTCCGTGACTGTAATAGGGGCACGTCCGGGACTATCGAGCATTTGGTGATCGTCTTCCTCAATGGACAATATGGTGCTTGTGTCTGTGTATGTGTGTACTGTTGAATCATCCGTGAAAATGCCATGCCTTCTCCTCCTCCTAGCAGCCTTCCCCCATCCGTGGATCGTTTCTCTTATTCTTTGTGGGATTAGGGCTGCTTTGTAGTTTGTTCCCATCTGAAAAGGAAATAAATGTTATTATATGATCTTTGTTTATCAAATGTGAATGCATGGAACTACCTTTTTGTTGATGTGATGAGCATTAATTGATTCACTTAATAGATGGAGATGCCAACTCAGAGAGACATTCATTTAATAGGTGGCTTTTAATTTTATTTTTTTAAAACAGAATCATACCTGAGTAACCAGTGCATACAACGGCAAGGTGCTATAGCTGCATAGAAATTGTCCAGCAAACCTAGGTGATATATCATGACAATCGAAATGGCACTTAGTTGATCTTTTAGTTAGGCTTGTGGCAAAAATATCATGAAAAAACTGGTTGAATGTTATGTATTACCCCAAAATCAGACGTAGATACACCAGCATATGGTTCTTGATAAAGCAAGAATCATACCCAAATTGCCACTGTAATAAACATAACTCAGTTGAAATTTACAGGGCATATGATAAATATATTTTCAGTTAAAATTCACAGATCCTCTGTTCTAGCGAAGGAAACAATTTTTTCTATCTTTTGACTTCTTTCAGGTACTTTACGTATCATTTCATTTAACTTGAAAAATAATTTATGTATGTTTCTTCTCATCCAAGAAAAATTACTTCCACATCAACTCCGAGTCAGTCAAGATTCAATATATAAAAGGTAATCTGTGGTACTGCATCATAGAATCAATGTAATAGAAGATAAGGAAATACCCAGAACCAAAAGAAAGAAGCCAGCTCGAATGCATTCTGCAACAATTGAAAAAAAAAGGTGAGACATGGAAAGAATGATAATACGTATGCATTATAATCACTACATGATAATGATACATCACTCTAAAGATAAGCAAATAAAATACATCTTTCAGCAACTGCATCATGATAAGCATAGCCAACCTGGAAAAGAACAAAATGGATCAAGAATAATAATAGTTCTGGCTTCTTAAACCAAAAAAGTTCATCTCGGGGCTTTAGCTTTGTATCTGTGAAGAATCCAGTTATTCCAGCACTCTCCAGTGCCAAAGTCGCAATAATATGTTGCAGTTTTGTGCCCACAAGTAGAACAAGCTGCATAGAAAAGATAAGCCATCAGAAGATGATAATATGGAGAAATATGTAGTAGCCATAAACTTCCATTTCCCCTATATGGCTTGTGTGGCAATGCCCAAAATAAAGGTATTTCAGTAGGTATTGTTATTTTATATCTTTCTAAGTTGTTCGAGCGTAAATAGCCATTTGATACGATATCACCTCCTTTTTTTTCCCCTTTATGTTTTGGTGTTTTCTTTCTAATACTACATCCTTCTAAGTGGTTTGAACATGAATTTAAGTTTTGCTTCTGTCAAGAATATGATATTAAACATAACCACGTAAAACATGACTTGCACCTAAAGTGAGACTCTGTCAACTAGCCGTTGGAAGATATCTCATTTTTGACTAAGTAATCCTCCCAATTTTAAATGAGATTTTTTGTGTCACTATATAAATCCTAGTGTTTGTACACATACATACACACACGCACATATATATATATATATATATATATATATATATATAGGGAGAGGTTCACAAGTGGACCAAAAGAATGGACTTTTTAATGGACCTTACCAAAAAGCACATAATAACATATTAATTTTAATTCCTATAGTGTAATTGGTCCGCGCCAGCGGCACCAAATACGCGTGTCGATGGATCCCCCACCCCCCACACGCCCCCCACCCCACCCCGGGGTGGGGGGTTAGTGGGGTGGAGGTGTAGTCTCGGGTGCCGCTGGCGCGGACCAATTACACTATAGGAATTAAAATAAATGTGTTATTATGTGCTTTTTGTTAAGGTCCATTAAAAAGTCCATTCTTTTGGTCCACTTGTGAACCTCTCCTTATATATATATACTTCAATTTCTCTTAGAGCAACCTAAGATTTAGAAAAATGACGTAGAAATGAAACCAAGTTAGAGAACCTGCCCAACCACAAGCATCAATAATCTATTGCAATAGTAACTTGACCAGTTCTAACACAAGAAAATAATTTCCATAGATAATGGAATGCATGACAAACACCCATTTAAACCATCAATGCATGCAGCTGGAAAAATCATAAAGAATAATTCAAATCCTCAAATGGAGATTCCTTGAAAAGGAACCCCGTTGGGGATTCCTCTTCCTGACAAATAAAACAGTGAAGACCAACTCCATTGCAATCCAATTTCTCCCAATGAGTTCTATTTTCAGGTTTTGAGGTCTTAGCCATGCAAGTTTTAGACCAAAAGGGGGCTTAAAAGCAAAATTGTTTACTATGAAGACCTGAAGTTGACACTTCTGTATGTCCTGTGGGTGTTGTTAGAGAGCCCTAATCTGCCATTCGACCTTGCTTATGCTGGTTCCTAAAGGAGAATTGGAGTGTGTGTATACACATTATGGTTTGCAAAGAAGGCTTGTTTAAAAAGAAGGATGTTTTAGTCAGATACATATATTTTTCAACAGAAGATTGAGAAAGTATCGCTTTGTGTGTGTGGGTGGGTGGGTGGGGGGGGGGCCTAGTCAGATATCTAAGAGTTGCTAATACATACCTATATTACCAAGATTGTTAAGAACTCAGAATAAGAACTTACAGTAACAGGTATTATTGCTATCCAGAAGTAGAGATTAGACCCTGTAAAAGAGGTACAAAATCCAATAAATAACGAAATCAGAAAATGGTGGTTAAGCTGATTGTACAATAGTTAACAGTTGGGGAGTCAAGACAAGGATATTCTTAGGTGTCTCATAGTGAACACCATTATAATAATCAAAGTGATCTGCAGATGGACCCCAAGAGGGGGATAAGGGAATGAAAGCACCAAAATCACATTTACCCAACTCCGCAACTAGAGCAAATAAGTGCAAAACAACAATTTCAGAGATTCTGGTTGGAAATAATGTGCCATACCTTTTACATTAAACAGCATAAAAGCCACAACAAAACCCCACAGTGGGCCACTGCAAGAAATTTAAGAAAAAGGAAATTCAGTCGAGCTTTTATGAGAAAACCCATTACCAGTTAATCCAATTATGGCACCCAATACGAAAATTGGTGGTTTCTAAAGACGACATTGGTTGGCAAAGGGAAGTCCAGAATGAAGTTTAAAACTTTATGTTCACCCGCAATAATGTTAGAGCAGTCAAGAGTGAAGCCAAGCATAACATATACAAAATGTTTTAACTGATAATGATGACAGAAAAACATACCCTCTATCTTTTAGTATGTGGCAAGAAAGAAGATTCTATTGTGAAATATAGTACTAAAAAACAGAATAGACCTGGCCTAGTTAGCACCCTGTACACATGGAAGTACACAATAAAAGTACTTGTAAAACTTTATACTTTCTGCTAATATTGTCTTTAAAAGAAGTACCTCACAATCCTTAAAAGCCTTCATAACTTTCCTCGAAGAGGGCCATATTTTTCAATAAATCCAATTTTGTTTATAAAAATTGCAATAATCTTAATAGAAGATTAATCCATTAGTTAGGTGTTGGAACTTAAAAGGAGAGAAATTAGAATAAAAATAAGAATGACGATGAGGGTAACAAAATGTGGATTAAGATGGCTATATTAATTAGGGGAATGGCGAAATAGATTTTTGGAGAATAAAAGGTGAGAGCCACAATCTAAAGATGGAACGAAGTAGTATAAAATATAGTAAAAATACAGGAGTACTTTAAAACATGGCAAATTAGAAACGAAAATATAAATGTGCTAATTAAAAAGTTAAAAAAATGGAAAGATATGCTATGCTAAGTTTAAAGCGTATGATGATCTTTAGGCAAAACAAGGGATGCAAGAAAGAAAAAGAATATCTATAAGCAAGCAAAAAAAATTAATAATGTCAAGTGTATTAAGGGTGATGATTCGAGACTCCTAGTCAAGGATATAGAGATTAAGGAAAATGGAAAAGTTTGAGAGGTTATTAAATGAAAATAATGGAAATATATTTTTTGCAAAATTATCATATCAGAGTTTAGGATTGCTCTAAAAAAGATGAAAACAGAGAGGGCCTTACGTACAGTAACCCTATTGAGGTTTCGAAGTGTTTAGGGAAGGAAGAAATGACTTGGCTAAAATGGAGTGACAATTAGATATATTGATGTGATTAAGGATATGTATGGGGGCATAACTATAGTTTGAACAATGAGATAGTAAATATTCAATTATTGTAGGTTCGCAGCAAGGTTTAGCTCTAAATCCTCATCTTTTTACTCTTATTATGGATGAAATGGCTGGGAAATACAAGATGAAGTACTGCATTGCATGTTATTTGCAAGCGAAAATGTTTTAGTGGATGAAACTAATACAGAAAATAATGTTAGATTGGAATTGTGGAGAGCAAGCTTTTAAACATTGTATTTTATTTGCAGACAATAAGTAAGACTAAAACATTGTATTTTATTAATAATAGAAGCACAAATGTGGATGTTGTGAAACTTAAGGGTCAAAAAATTGACCATTTTCATTATTTGGGATCAACTATCCAAAGAAATGATGGTATAAGTGATGGTGTCCATAGGATTAGGATATGATCAGCAATACTTGTGAAGATAAAGGGGATGCTCTATAGGACAACCATTAAACCTGTCATGTTGTATTAAATAGGCAAACAAAAAAAACGTGCAAAAAATAAGCATGTCGGAGATGCAGATGTCAAGATGGATGTGTGTTAAAACTTGAAACGCTAAAAGTAGAAATAGACATATTCCTGAAGCTATAAAAGTAGTTCCCATATAGAAGATAAATAAATAGACAATCGACTTAGATAGTTTGGACATGTCAAACATAGGATAATAAGTTCCCCGTAAGGAATAGTGAATTAGTTCTTATGTTTTGGACATGGGTGAACTAAGTGGCACGACTTGATTGCATATTGTAAAAAAGAACATGGTATCATGTGGTTTTAATCGAGGAAATTGTGCCAAATAGAACATAATGGAAAAATAGAATTCATATAGCCGACCAAAAATAATTGAGAAGACTTGGTTGGGTTGAGTTGAGGTGCAATAATCGCAATGAAATTAAAACCAACAAACTGAGAATTTAATAAAAAATCCAGGAAAAATCAAGGCAATTTGTCACCTAGAATAAACATAGCAATATATATAATGCCTATCCATACACTCGGCTAGAGTTAGACCCACTTTGAGATTATGAAGGTAAGACCCCTAGGCAAAAGTTTGTTTGGCCTTGTTTAACTTTAGTAAACCTTGGTTTTGAATGGTAAGACAAACTTTGTAAAGGGAGCCAATTCGATAGGTAGCAACTCTGTTTTAAATATAAAGGAAGGTTGAAGAACTTAACTATTATTGTGTTTTGAGTATTGATTTTTTTAAAGTAAATAAAGGGGTAATTTCCCGCAATGTTTCCTATGACGTAAACCACCAGTCAAAAGGCTCCTAAAAAAACTAACACACACTTTTGAGAGAGAGAAATACTCGTCTTCTATATTCAAAATCAAGGTTTACCTCAAATGAGGCTACAAGGGGTCTATTTATAAGTGGGGAAGGGGAGCACTAAATGGTTCTTTAATCAATGTGGGACTCCCACTTTACAAACAATCCTAATACCCATTTGTTCTCACCTATGCCCAAACTCACAAATAAACAACAAAAGAAAATTATTAAAAAGAAAGAAAAATAACAAAAAGAAAATAAAACCACTAATATGCCCAAAAAGACAATAATGCCCTCGATTCACATCAATCTCCCTCTCTTAAGACCAAGCTCGTCCTCGAGCGATAAAAATTGGGAATTCATGAGGAAATTCCAAAAAAAAAATTGGAACCAAAACTCAGGGGGGACCAAAAATAAAATTTATGAAATTTGAGGTTGCCCATCCCACAAATTTTCTTCTTTATTTCTTCATCTTTTTTTTATCTTCACCCAAATAAACCCTAAAATATTCTTCCCCGGTCAAAAACCATGTGTGTGATAAAGAAAAAGTGGCCAGCAGGTGATGTGTAGGAGTTCAAGGGTCGTTTTGGGGTCGGATTGGGGTGTCCGATGTGGGGTGGTTGGGAAAGGGGTTGGGGTGGGTCGATTGGTGGAAAAATGGGGCGAAGGGGGTTCGGCGGGGCTAGGTAGGTTGTCGGCGGTGATTTTTGGGGGTGGGATGGGATTCCGATGGTTTTTTTGGGATCGGGGAGGGGGTTTTGGGCTGGGGAATGGTCGGCGGGTGGGTTATGGGTTGCCGAGGGTGTTCAGGGGGGGTGGGGCGGCCTGGGTTTGGGTTTGGGTTTTTTTTGTTGGGGCAGCAGTTAGGGTTTGGGGGGTAGAATGGAGGGTTTGGGGGCTCCGATGGTGCGGGGTAAGGCTGCGGCAGCAGGGCGGAAGCTAGGGTTAGGGGTTAGGATGTTTGTGGCTCTTTTTGGGTTGAGGCAGCCATGGGGGTTGGAGGGTTAGGTTTTAGCCCTAGGTTAGAAAAGAGTAGGGCCATTTGTTGTTGCAACTCCGCCATTTGAATTTGCATTTCTTTCATTGTTGCTTCAAATCAAAATTCTCCTCGTGTTGTTGTTATGATTTCTTGGGAGCCATTGAAGGTAGTGCACGATTTGAAAAAAAAATCACCAATACACTAGCACCAATGTAGAGCTTCACCTGCTCTGATAACAAATTGACGTAAACCACCCGTCAAAAGGCTCCTAAAATATCTTACACTTTATGGAGATAAATATTATTCTTTTATATTCAAAATCAAGGTCTACCTTAAATGAAGCTACAATGGGTTTATATATAACTGGGGAAGGGGAGCACTAAATGGTTCTCTAACCAATGTGGGACTCCCACTTTACAAACAATCCTAATACCCATTTGTGCTCCCCTATGCTTACTTACAAATAAACAACAGAACAAAATTAATAAAAATAAAGAAAAATAACAAAAGGAAAATAAAACTACTAATATGCCCAAAAAGACAATAATGCCCTAGGTTCACATCACTCTACCCCCAAGAGCCCTTTATTGAGCACAAAAATCAATAGATTTAAATTCTTTACGTTAATATATTTGTTCTTCTTGGGTACTGTAAGTCACAAAATTCAACTAGCAAGAAAGAAGATAAGTGCATAATTGAGAGTTAAGAAAATTAACTGCGGATTTAAACTATTCTTTGAAATGATCAACTATTCTTCTCACCTTACACCAACTATCCTTTGGAATTCTTCTTCCATAGAGCGAATCATATAGCTGTGAAAATCATATTTTGATGTAAGGTTGTGGTTCTGCCATGAATAAGAAAAACAAGAAATGTGAAAGTAAAATAAAGTAATGATACGATAGTAACTAGTATGCGTAGAAACAAGTTTTGACGATGTAAATACCTCAATAATAAAAATACCTGAAATTTTAAAATAACCAAAATGTGAATACGCACGGTAACATCCGAGAATACAAAATGGTTTTCAACACACTTGTAAACAATCGTTGAACTCATAAAAGTTAAGATATTACTTATTTATGTCTTTTGAGGCTGGTTTGAAGACATATCGTGTGGGTCCTCTTGATACGATGCTAAAGAAAGGAGCCTTTGTTTATTGAGATTGATGGGAATGAGAGTTTATTTTAGTATTTCCTTGCTTTTATTGTAATTTTCTTTTATTTTAGAGTTTTATTAGTTTCCAAGTATGCTTGGGACTAATATGTCATTTTTAGATATTAGTTGCCTTCTTTAGTCTTTTTGGGTAATGGCTTGTTTAACAAGCTAACTCTTCCTATAAATAGGCCACTTGGCCCTCATTTGTACTCAACTTTTAATATGGAGAATAGAGAATAGAGAGAGAAAGAAACCCATTTCATTTCTTTAGTTGTTGTTGATGTTTTTGTTGTGTAGTATAGATGTTGTGTAGATTAGTTGTTGTGTGGAATAACTTCTTCTTTTTACGCTTACGCACCCTAATTCACATAAGAGATGCATATTTCGCATTAACATAGTTAGTATCAATGAGACGAAATGCAAGAACTTTAAAGAGGAGGGAAATGAAGTAATTTGGGAGAGAATCAGATTCATGGTATAACTATGTATCTCCATATTATGAGTCTTTTGAAAAAAATTAACGCTTCCACCATTTTGTACAGTTTGACAGAGATAGCTATGTAGCATGTGGGCTCCTTGAGTGGGCTGTTTGCTCGTAGTCTTATATATATGTTTATGTTTTCTGAATAGTAGGTGGACATCTTGGCCACTTCACTTTCGTCGACGTAGGTCGTATTCAGTGAGCAAGGCTCCTGCTTTTGTCGACGAGATAGCTATGTAGGCAAGCCTTACCAGTTGTAGTTTTCTTTTCGTATTTTTGACAAGTCATTAATCTGTTGAAAATTGCACCTATCTTGTCATTTTGTTCATAAAATTCGAGTTTGTTTCTCATAAATATAAAGAGTACCCAAAAGGGACGGGGTTGTCACTAGGAAGCAGAAAGCAGAGAAGGGGAGGGGTCAAAAGTGAAAATTAATACATCCATTCGACCGCTATTGGTGTTTTACTATCGAGATGGGGTATATAGGGGTTGATACCCAGTGAGATTTATTTGGTGAATGCCTACGTGCTTCAATTTGTATGTCAATATGCGTTTATACAAGTTCATGTAATGTAGTGGAAGTGTAAAGAAAATTAGCACTTACTTTAGGGTAGGGTTCTTGATGTGAATTGAGAAGTTTAGAGGCTATTTTTAAAAAAAAACCACTGGAGTGCCATTTTTGCTATTTTCTCTATTATGATGTGCTTTTCTTTTACTTTTACTTTTAGTTTAGTTGTTTTGTTAATTATTATAGGAAGAAAGTATTAAAGGCCAATAAAGGCATAGATGTAATTACGACATTTTCTTATAGCTCAAGTATAGATCCTTTTACTTACCCCTATAAATATTCTCCATGTAGCCTCATTTAAAGCATTCCTACATTTTTGAGATACTGAGAGAGAGTTGAGACGAGCGCTAAATCATCTTCTTATTTTCCATTTGACGCTCATTTACATCAATTAGTATCAGAGCCTCGTTGGCTCCACCCGTTATTATTGTTGTGTAACAAATCGTAGACGACGACAAATGATACCTAAGAAGAGGTTTGCTCCCGTTAATTAGAGCATCGATAGGCTCGAAGAAGTTTCAAACCGCCTCGTAGCACGATTCGACACTCTTGAAGCTCACCTTCCTCCACCGACGCATCCACGAGCCGCCCTCACACAGCTCCCACAAACACTCAAAACCCTAATTTTACCTCCGCCACTTCCCCCTATTCCACCCCTCTCCCAATCATCAAAAATCACTTCCACCGATCACCTTTGCTGCAACCAGCACTCAGGGGCTGTGGGAGTAGCGACAGGTGGTGGCTGCCCCACCCCAATCACCGGACAAAACCCGGCAACCCACCAAGGCCTCCCTGACTCTCGACCGGCCTCCAGTCTGGGTCTCGACCCCACCGAACACCAAAATCACACCCCAGGTTCCCAGGGAACAAAATCTAAGTCTGACCGCCATTAAGAGGTTTCAAATCTTATGCACATGAGCTCGGCAGGGAAAGACTAAGGAGCAGCGGATCAGCCGCTACATTCATGGGCTTTAGGACTATATTTAGGTTCAGCGGACCTTGTATTACGTGCCATCTCCACATTTGCGAAGGCAGTGGAGTGTACCATGAAGGTGAAGACATATCATCAGACCACTTCCACTACTTGTGCACGGACTACTATCTCTGCTTCCTCTCCTACTTCTAGTGTTCCACCCTATACTACGACGGCGGCACCAACTACTGCTACTACTCCTTCGTCCTCTTCCCATCCTGTGCCATTTAAGTGCTACAATTGTGGAGTAGCAGGTCACAAGGCTTCGGATTGTTCTTTGCCCCATCGTCATGCCTTACTTGCTTCAAGCCCAGAGTACCCTGAGGAGATCGATAATCCCGCATCACAGCATGCTGTCATCACCATCCTGGAGAGTGACACCGATGGCAATACACTATGAATTCGTGGACGAAATCTTTTCTAGTGGGGGAGAATGATGTGATTGAGAAGCTTAAAGCCTATTTTTAATACATACCCACTTTAGTGGCATTTTTGTTATTTCCTCTATTATGATGTACTTTTCTTTTATTGTTAGTTTAGTTATTTTGTTTAGTATTATAGGAGGGGAGTATTAAAGGCTAGTAGAGGCATAGATGTAATTAGGACATTTTCTTATAGCCGATCCTTCCACTTCCCCTATAAATACTCCCTGTGTAGCGTCATTTGAGGCATTCCTACATTTTTGAGATATTGAGAGAGAGCTAAGACGAGAGTTAAATCATCTTTTTATTTTCCATTTGATGCTCATTTACATCAATTCTAATTTCAACCTTCATCTCATTCTTTCAAATATGCAGTAGTGATCAATACAAGAGAAGACTCCCTTTAATAAGTCTAAGAAGGCATAAAGACTAAAGGAACCCTTACTATCAATATTAAAATAGAAAAAGCTAGCAATAGAATTTTTAAAAGAGACTCCTAATTATGCTCCTACACCACAAGTATTTGAAATTTATGTTGACAACATATTTTATTATGCATTGTTTTAACATTAATGATTCATTGCGTCTCTAAAATCTCTGTGGTATGCCCTAACCTTTAAGGTTTAGATAATGGTTGTATATCTCCTATAATCTATGAATCACCGATTCTTCAAAAATCCATTCCACCCGCACCCGCTGTGAATCCCTGCACCCGTGCTTTATTTTCCGAATCGCCGCACCCTTATCTCACGCCCTCATCTGCATCCTACCGGGGCCGTGCTTTATAGCCTACAATTGACATTTTATATAGGATTGGGTAGCATCCCAGGTCCCACCTCAATATTGGACTAGTATAGATCTGAATTGGTCTGATTTGGTGGGACTAGTCGAACCATATTGTATTTGATAGATGTTTATGTTGAAGATTTCAGTTGCCCAAACTTCATTGAGAGTGGTGTGCCAAATCTCGTCATGCCAACCCTTGTTTGTGCCACCTTTTGAATCGCAGAACAATGTATCATTGTGACTAAGGAGAGGATGTACTCAAAGGTGGTGTGGATGGAGTCCTAAACCATATTGTTGAAGTGAGGCTACATAGCTTATTAAATTAGTGGAAAAGAGCATGGTGAAATTTTTCATGGGAAATAATCCTTCCAACTGTTGATAGACTTTTGAGTTGCACTCATATATTGCATATCTATGTTTTGTGCATGTATTTGATCAGAACTAATGTAATGTGTCAATCTTGCAAGGCTTTTGTAGTTCACCGTAATAATTTTGACGTTGGAGTGATGGTATGATTAACCTTAATTTAAAGGAAATGTCACAATCGCGCGGGGATGGCCACTTTAGATACATGCCCCCCCCCCCCCCCCCCCCCTTTTTTTGCATAGAAATGTATGGAGGATCAATTGTGCTTGGGGTGAACTAGCCACTTGGAGCTCTACTTAATTTAGATTATACTCCCTCCATCCCAAATTAAGAATCCTACTTTCCATTTTAGAATGTTCCAAATCAAGATTCCACTTTCTATTTTTGGACTTAATCAACAAGCGTAATTCAATGATAGTGAACAAGTTTTGATCCTGACTCAATGATAGTGAACAAGTCTTGATCCTGACCATTGATTGGGTGTATCCTTAAAAAACACCGTTTTTGACTCCTGACCATTGATTGGGTGTATCCTTAAAAAACATCGTTTTTGAATAGGGACTCTTAATTTGGGATGGAGAGAGTATATATTAAAACTATTAGAATTTCATGCATCCTTTCAGCTTAGTCATTAATTAGGATAACCTTTCACCAGTACAAATATCTTGCTTGGTGTTCTTACCAAAATTTTTATCGTATGATGTTTAAGTGGAGATAACTCTGCCTCTGTTGCGCATAGCTTTTTACATTTTTTTGGACCGGCCCGGATAAAGGAGGGTTACGTTAGCTAGCTGACAGCCAACGTAAAACTTTGTCAGATCCTTATGAACATGAATCCTATGAATATACACACTAATACTAGGACATTCCCCTTAAGCGACGCGTTGCGCCTGCCATCGGGTATCTCGAAAAATAGGAGAGGGATGTTGCGCTTGCCACCGGTTGTCTCGCAAAGAGGCAAGGGGCCTCGCATCGGCGCCCGAATGCGACGAGAAATACGCAAGGGTTCCTGCAACAATCTGGGCATGTAAGGGTAAGAAGCTAGTCCAGAATACCAGACTTAGATTAGCGACTTGGAACATAGAGACTGACAGGAAAATGGATGAAGTTAGCAGATACCATGATAAGAAAAAAAAAAAGTTAACATAGTTAGTTTACAAGAAACTAAATGGGTCGATGAGAAAGGTAGAGAAATAAAAAATACGGGGCTTAAATTATTTTATATGGGTAAACATAAAAATAGGAACGGAGTTGAAATAATAGTAGGTAAAAACTATAAGGATGATATCGTAACCGTTTTTAGGAAAGGTGATAGACTTATACTTGTAAAAGTAGTATTAAGTGAATATAATCCATATTGTTAGTGCTTATGCACCCCAAGTAGGATTAGATGAGCACATCTACGTACAATTTTGAGAACAAATGGATGAACTAATTCAAGAAATACCCGTAGGTGAGAAAATATATATAGGGAGAGATTTTCATGGCCATGTAGGAGAAGATCGTGTAGGATATGAGATAGTGCATTAGTGATATGGTTTTGGAGATGATAGGAACGACAGTGGAGAGTCTATCTTAGATTTTGCAATGGCTAAAATATGTTTTAAAAAGAGGCTTGAACACTTAATAACTTATAAAATTGGAACGCATAATAGCCAAATAGATTTTTTCATTACTAGGAAAGGAGACCGATTAATGTATAAAGATTGTAAGGTTATCCTGGGAGAGAGTTTAACCTCACAACATAGGATAATGGTGTTGGATATAAATATTAAAAATCAATCACGAGTGCAAAAAGAGAAGATTAACCCACGAGCTAGATGGTGGAACTTAAAAGGAGAGAAATTAGAACTATTTAAATATAAAGTATTAAATGAAGCATCATGAAATACTAAAGAAGAGACTAACATAATGTGGAATAAGATGACCACGTGCATTAGGAGAATATTAAAATAAATTCTTAGAAAATCAGAAGGCAAAGGGCCAAAATCTAAAGAAACTTGGTGGTGGAATGAAGAAGTACAAAATATAGTAAAAATTAAAAGGGGGTACTTTAAAACATGGCAAACAAATAGAAATTGATGCAAATAGGGATGCGGAAGCGTAAAAAAAAGAAGTTATCTACACTTGTCTTTCAATATCAAAATGGCAAAAGTTTTACAAAAGAAGACGCTTGGATTATTTATACTAAACATGCAATAGGCTAAAAAAAGAACAAAATAAAAGAATGTTAAAAAGGACACCCATGTCCCTATGCTCCTGCATCACTCTCCCCCTTGAGAAGACTCCATATACTCCGTATATTGTTGGTAGAATTCAGGGTCGATGTGCTGGAAGGTGGCCTGGGTGATCGATGAATCTTTTGCCTCGGGACGGCTAACCCAACGAACTAAGTAACGTGTATAATCACCCGATGAGGAAGACACGAACTTAGTGTTTGGAATCCCCTCAATGCGATCTATGTGAGAACGAACCGGTGGCCTGTGGTCGAAGGAATGGGAATTGGTGGAGCATAAATGCCTCGAAACGGAGAAAGGTCCGCCACGTTAAACGCGCGATGCATGCAGAACTGATCGGGGAGATAGACCTCATAGGCATTCATCCCACAAGCTCGGAGGATCAAAAAAGGGCCAAAACGGCGCATAAGAAGTTTGTTACCCTTGCCTTGTCGACGCGCCTTCTGGAGGTATACCATGGGGAGGTCACCGGAAGGAGACAAATCAATGGTGCTCATCAGCAGACTCTTTATAAGAGGCATATATGGTTTGTAGATGGAAGCGAACATCGGCTTGAATGGAAGTTAGGCAAGCAGCAAACTCCTCAGTTGTAGGGCAAGCAGGCACCGTCGGGGGAAGCTCAGCGAGATCAATAGGCATCGTGGGAGACTGTCCTAACACAATCTGAAAAGGAGAGAGACCTTAAGAACGGTTGACGGCGTTGTTGAAGGCCAGCGTGTGCAATCTCACTATATCCCACCTATGGGGATGCTCCAATGTTAAACACCATAAAAGGTCACCCACATTCCTATTGACCACCTCCGTCTGGCTGTCTGTCTGGCTGGGGTGAAAGGCAGTCGAAAACTGAAGCTCAGTCCATAACAGACGCCAGAGTGTCCGTAAAAAATGACCCATAAATCGCACATCCCTGTCAAACATAATGTTGCGAGGCACTCCATGTAAGCGGACAATCTCACGGAAGTATAAAGAGGCGACATGAGAAGCATCTGTCATCCGAGTACACGGAATGAAATGAGACATCTTAGAGAATCGATCTACAACGAGGATAGAGTCGTGGCCACTAGAAGTACGGGGGAGACCAACAATGAAATCCAACGAGACATCCCGCCACGGGCGCTTGGGAACTGGAAATGGAGTGTACAAGCCGCCATTAGTGTGTTGCCCCTTGGTTGTCTGACAAGTGTAGCAATGTCGAATGAAGGCGTTAGTATCCCATCTCATAGTCGGCTAATAAAAACGATCTCGCAACATCGCACGAGTGCGTGCCTGTCCCAGATGCCCTGTTAGACCTCCTTCGTGAACCTCGGAAATAATCTTCTCCCGTAAAGAAGAAGAAGGAATACACAAAGTTGTCCCCTATGTAAAAACCCATCCTATAATAGGTACTCACCCGACACCCCATTGCCCTGGCGGCCCCAATTCCACATCGATCGGGTAAAGGTCTCAAATCTCATTAAACCCATAAACCTGACTCCGCAAAGTAACCAAAGCATGAGCTCGCCAGCTAAGTGCAACCACTACCAGATTCTCCTTACTGGGCTTGCACTGGAGATGGAAAGTGTATCGCTGAAGATAGGCGGTCCACTTGGCGTGTCTGTCGCTAACACGCCGCTGACTATGAAGGAACCGCAAGGCCTCATGGTCAGATTTGATCACAAACTCCTTATGTAGGAGATAAAGTGACCAAAACTTCACTAATTTCACAACCGCATAGAACTCTAAGTCATACGTAAAATAGTGTAATGCCGCTCCCGTCAACTTCTGGCTAAAAAATGCAACGTGCTTCCCATTCTGACTCAAGACAGCCCCCACTCCTGTCTTGCAAGCATCACAAGACAACTCAAAAAACTGATCAAAGTCCGGTAAGGAGAGGATAGGAGCAGTCGTCATCAACTCCTTGATGCACGTGAAGACCCGCTCGGCCTCCTCAGTCAACCTGAACTCGGTGCTCGAAGTTCTCATTAAGTCCGTGATCAGGGCCATAACGGTGCTGAATCCTGCTATGAACCGTCGATAAAACCCGGCAAGCCCATGAAAGTTGCGAGCCTGAGTCACAGAAGTGGGAGTAGGTCAATCCATTATTCGTCTAAATCTTGGCATCGTGCCCCGGATGCCATCTCCCGATAGAACCATGAAAGCACACTTTTTCAACGTAAGGAAAAAGCGTTCAGCTCATAAAACCTCCAAGACCTGGATCACGTGTCTAAGATGCTCCTCCTCGGACAGGCTATAAATCAAAATGTCGTCAAAGTAGACCACGACGAACTTGCCCATGAAGGGCGCAAAATCTGAGTCATCACCCTCATGAATATGGATGGAACGTTGGAGAGGCCAAAAGGAATCACCGTCCACTCGTAAATCCCGTCCTTAAATGCCATCTTTCACTCATCCCCCGGTCTCATACGTATCTGGTGGTAGCCACTCTTCAAGTCTAGCTTGGAGAAGATCGTCGCTCCATGGAGTTGGTCCAGCACATCCTCAAGTCTAGGAATCGGGAATCTATATTTCATCGTGATTTTGTTAATGGCTCGACTATCCACACACACACCAACTCCCATCCTTTTTGGGCGCTAATAATGTCGGCACCGCACAAGGAGACATACTCTCCCTATTATACCCCTTGCATCTCGGTGACCTGTTTCTGTAACTCAGCGTGCTCTGTAGGCGACATGTTATAGTGGGGAAGGTTGGGCGTTGTGCCCCAGGGATAAAATCAATGGCATATTGTATATTCCGGAGAGGGGAAAGATCATCTAGGGGACTAATGAGAGTCCAACAATCTCTAAACACACGGTGGAACAAACGCCTCCGGACTGGTAATGGGACTAATGAGAGCATAACACAATCCTGTCTCCGTGTTGTAAGTAGCTAACTCCTCATATGAAACTACTAGGACGGAAGGTCGAGACATCGGAAATGGTCGCATGGGGCGGCGCAGAAAGTTCCTCCCCTCAAGCATAAGTGTTAGCTTGACCGTCATGCATTCTACGATGGTCAAATTGCCACGAACTCCCCAAAAGAAGGTGGCATACCCGCATATCCACCACGGTGCACAAAACCTCATCATGGCAGTCCCCAATAGAAAAGGCTACTCGGCATTGTCGGCTAGGGAAAGTATAGCTCCACTACCCAACCACCAAATACGACGGGGTGGATAATTATTTCATGGGAAGGTTCAATATAACTACCATCTCTTGTGCCACTAAATTGTCACTGGCTCCGCCATAAATAATCACCGTACATAGCCTCCCCTTTGCGGTACGAGTAAAGAAAATACTAGTGCGGATCCATGTATCATCACTAGGCAGAGGTAATTGAGGATTCACCATCGTCGTTATCATTACGGTGTGTATATAAGTGGTAAAAACTCCCGCAAGTTTCACTTGACCGTGGCAAAATGATTCCCATCGCCGACAAATAGATTGGGCGAACGATAAAGGCACATGGGGTGGAATATGAAGGATGCCTAAGGAAGGACATCCTTTGTAGATAGGGTTAGATTGATCATTTGGCCCCATGGTCATCGGTTTAGGGGTTATAGGATTGTGATAGGAAATTGGAGTGATATGGGTAGAATTAGGAAAATTAGGGTTAGGGTTGATTCTTGAAAAATTAGGGTTCACAACTTGGTTGGAATTAACTTTTTTTTGTAGAAATTGGGTCGGTTATAAGGATGGATGGTTCTTGGGTAGGTCCGATTGGATTTTGGGTTTTCCAGGGATCAAAGAAGGATCGGTTGTGTAGTTGGTAACCCCCGGCAGATTTGGTATGAAATTTAGGGTTTCTTGGGGTGAAGATCGAGTCGGATGGGAATTTGTAGACTGATCAGATGTTTCCACAGGTATTGAAGGCCGATCGGGGAAAAGAAGGGGCTGGCGGCAATGCCTCCCAACCCAGATGAGGCCGAGTGATTTGTTTTTTAAGCGAGTAGACTAGATAGCAGCAGGCGGGATTCTGGTGTTGTTGGGGCAATGGCTGGCCTGCTATGGTTGCAAGCGGCCTGCTTGTGTTCCGAGGGAGATTCTAGCAGTTTTTTTGGTTGGACTGTTTTCTAGGGCTAAGGTTCCGAGGAGACATTTGGGGGCAAGTTGTATCTCATCCGGGTGAATCCAGTCCGAGTCCCAATATTCGATGAACATATTTAATCCAAGAACAAACCAAGCACCTATACCAATTTGATGTAAATAGGGTCCTGAAGCATAAAAAAAAAGAAGTTATCTAATGAGGAAGGGTTTATTATTTCTCTCTCTAATCTTTCAATATCAAAATGGTAAGTGTTACAAAAGAAGGCCCTTGGGCTATTTATACTAAACATGCAAAAGGCTAAAAAAACAAAATAAAAGAATGTTAAAAAGGACGCCCATGTCCCTATGCTCCTGCATCAGAAATGAAGAAAATTTTGAGAAACATAAATGAGCTAAAAAGGAAGTTAAGAAAGTGGTAAGAGATGCTAAGTTAAAATTATATGATGATCTTTATACAAAATTTGAAACACAAGAATGGGAAAAAAAGTATTTATAAGCTTGTTAAACTTAGAGACAGAAAAACAAAAGATTTTAATAACGTCAAGTGTATTAAAAGTGATGATTCGAGGGTCCTAGTCAAAGATAATGAGATTATAAAAAGATGAAAAAATTACTTTGAGAGGTTATTAAATGGAGATAATGGGAGTAGATTAGATATAGAAGAACTTAAGAAGACTCGAGAAAATATATTTTTTCGCAGAATTAGGACAACAGAGATTAGGAATGCTCTAAAAAGATGAAAAGAGGGAGGGCTTTAAGACCAAACGGTATCCCTATTGAGGTTTGGAAGTGCTTAGGGGAGGAAGGAGTATCTTGACTTACAAAACTATTTAATAAAATTATAATGACTAATAGGATGCCCGATTAATGGAGAAAGAGTGTTTTAGTACCTATTTATAAAAATAAAGGGGGCATACAATACAAAGTTGTTCAAATTATTGTGGTATTAAGTTAATGAGTTGTACAATGAAACTTTGGGAGAGAGTGATTGAATATAGATTGCGATTGAAAATAACAGTATCTGAGAATCAATTTGAGTCTATGCCTAGGAGGTTAACAGTGGAAGCAATCTATTCATTGAGGAGATTAATGGAGGGGTATAGGGAGAAAAAGAAGGATCTTCATATGATTTTTATAGATGATATGTATGATGAGGTCATGACTACAATAAGAACATTAGCCGGAGAAAGCAGTGATTACTGTAGGTCTACACCAAGGTTTAGCATTAAGTCCTTATCTCTTTGCTCTTGTTATAGATGAGTTGACTGGACAAATATAAGATGAGGTGCGGTGTTGTATACTATTTGCAAATGATATTGTTTCAGTGGATGACACTAATACGCTAATTAATGCTAAGTTGGAAGTATGGAGAGAAGCTCTAGAAACAAGAGGATTTAAAATAACCAGGACTAAAACAGAATATGTGGAGTGTAATTTTAGTAGTAATAGGAGGACAAATGGAGATGTGGTGAAATTGGAAGGTCAAGAGATACCTAGAAATGATATTTAGGCTCGATTATCCAAAACGATGGAGATATTAGTGATGATGTTACTCGTAGGATTAGAGCAGGCTGGGTCAAGTGGAGAAGTGCTACCGGCGTATTGTGTGATAGGCATACCTTTGAAGTTATAAGGAAAATTTTATAGAACGGCCATTAGACCCGCCATGTTATATGGGACAGAGTGTTGGGCAACCAAGAAACAAAATGTGCAGAAAATGAGTGTGACGGAAATGTGAATGCTAAGATAGATTTGTGGTAAAACTCAAAAGGATAAAATTAGAAATGAAAAAATTTGTGAAACGATAAAAGTAACTCCTATAGAAGATAAATTGAGAGAAAATAGACTTGATTGGTTTGGACACGTCAAGCATCTCCATCCGTATAAAATACCAAATGAAAATGTAGCCCCAAAATTTTGAGCTCTTGTCCTCAATCTACAAGCATTTCATGATCCAAAAAAATCTATCATCACTATTGACATCATCCAAGCCATACAAAAAAAGAGCCAAGAAAATAGATAACAAGCTCGTCTAACAAACTTATCCCACAGCAGTACCTTCAAGCAACGGCAAAACTTGCATATAACTTGAATGAGTCTCTTCACTCATTGCCACATTTTGTTGGGTTGAATGCTCTAAATTGATGGTATGGAAAAGGACTGTCAATGGGTCGGGTTTGGACCCGGACCCGATCCGTTAAACTAGGGTCTGAGCACTTTTATGAAACCTGGTTACCCGATTACCCACTAATTAAATGGATCGGATATGGACCCGATCCAAAATCTCTCTCTCTCTCTCTCTCTCTCTCTCTCTCTATATATATATATATATATATATATATATTGATTTTTATATATATATTTTTGTTTATATAAGCATGTATATATAAATCTATATACATATTTTTTGTTTAAATTAGATTTTTTTGGTCCATTTTTTAGTTTCAGCTATTCGGGTATCGGGTCCGGGCCTGCATAATTTTTTTTTGACCCGATCCGCTAAAAAAATGCCAGGATCGAATATGGATATAGGTAGACCCGACCCGGACCCAAATCGTTTACAGGCCTATGGGAATTAGGAGGTAAAGTCCATGGGTCAAGTATCTAAGTCATTCTGATCGATGCTTGCATGTTTGCATTTACATTTATCTGTTCTCAACATGTGGCCAGACGTGAGAGAAGACGGTTATCTTCTCCAAATTCGGTGATGGGAATCCCCATAAAGCAGTATATAACTACGTAACTTGAATGACCCTCTCCACCCATTGCCTTATAGGTTTTGGGTTGAATGCTGGCTCTTAGAATGAAGAATTCAACGAATACAACCATCAACTCTCCTAATCAGCTTGCAACAACTCTGGTTTGGGACCTTGTCATCACAACGCACTCCGCGAGCACACACCACTTCATCCTCCAAACAGTTACTTCATCCAAAACACTCGATTTCCTACGTCAACAAGTCTCCTTGTCCAAGATTTTTCTGCCAACTTCTCCATTAAATTCCTCCCTGCCCATCCTCTTGATTTCCCATAAAACACCCCGTCTCTCTTTCAGATCCAACCCATTACTTGTCAACAACCTGCTAATGTTCAGGTGAACATTGCAAATTCTATTTTTTCAAATCTTCATTTAGTGTCTTCAACTTAAGGGCTTGTACAAAACCTGCCATCTTTACAACTCTATCACTCTGCCACCAACCTCTGACACTTTCGATAAAGCCTGGAACCATATATTCTCAAAACAAAATGGGTTCTCCTCTCAACATCCCACCAAAGTCTAAAAGTAGCAGGATATGGTCGGGAGTCAATCGAGTGAGACATGCTTGGAAGGTGAGAAACCACTCCTCCCATGACTTTGGTATAGGAAAACGATCCAATTAAGATTGTGAAGGATCCTTGTTATTGCTAGACCAATTGTAAGGATGTCCCATTAACATAGTTCTGCATAGTCTTGCAAATTTAGAAATTTTCCAAAATGTTAAATCTAGAGACGAGCAGACTAAGCTTCAATATTGTTTCAGCTTTCTGTAACTTTTTATCACAACAGTCCGCCTCCGCCACCGCCAATAAAAATAAAAAAGCTTGAATTGTGTCGTATTGCAGTCCATTTTGCACTCTAGGATCGGAACAAAATGGCAATATAATCTCTGTATTATGTCTATAAATATGCGAATACTAAGCTTAGTCATAATACATTGATAAGTAATTACATCTACTACTATGACTCATGTGTTTTCTTAAAGGAAACCATGTCACAATATTTAAATACGTACTTCCACAAATAAAGCCACAAGGTGTTAGTTTCTCATATGGCTTTATATTGCATACCGTGATGAAGCCACTGCGGAGTGTAAGGTAATCTGCACGAACAACCGAATTCCCAAATTGCCGGAAGAAACAGGTCTGCAAAATTAACAATAATAATAATTGTAACTTTTAAGAAAATATCAATTTTAATGGAATCATATAGCAAATTTAATTATGTAAAATAATTTCACCGCCTAAAAGTAAAAGTAATTCACTAACAACAGTGAAGATACACCATGAGAAGGGGGGAGGGTTCACAGTAAGGTTTGAGAAACCAAAAAAATATAGCAAAACCAGAAGACAGAATATATTTTTAGTTACAATTTTCTGAAGGACATCATTCGGCAAAATATCTAAATTCAAACTCGTATAAAATTACTGTCTCACACTTATCCCATTTCCCAAACAAGTTTATTGAAATTATTAACGTTTTTTTTTTACTTTGCCCCTGCAATGATGCTGTGATTAGACATAATCTCCTGATTTTTAGAAAATTGGACTCCCCCCCCCCCCGACATGCGCATCATTCCACTTGTACCTTATGTATTGACTCGCTTGTACCTTATGCATAAGAGGGTGGGGGGTAAGTCTAATTACTGAACATCTAAGGGGTATCTCTAAATACAGCATTATATCAGTGGATAAAGTCAAAAAAAAAAAAATATTATGCCCCAAGGATCAACACTCACATACACAATTATATTTATATGGGAAAAGGAAGAGTTAGATGTACGATACGTACCACCCAAGTAAAAAAACCATTACTGAGCAAAAGATTTGATGTGTGAAATTTGACAAAGGTTGATTGCCTTCGAATTGTCATCTCTCTCGTGATTTCTGTGGAAAAGACAAGTTCATTATTAACATTATCTGGAAAACATACAAACTTAGAGGTTTCTGGCGTGCATCAGATCACTGATGCTTATGAAGTTTATATCATCACAACAAACTCTACTGCAAAAGATAATTAGAAATAATGGGCAGTTGCAACACGCTCGAAAAAGGTCAAGCAGTGCAAAACACTGAAAAAAGGTCAAGCGGCTATGTTCTTTCACAAGAAAACAACACACTGTATATTAATAAACTTAGTCCAAGTTTGAGTACTTCACATGTGGTTCACAGCATGCACCGATTAATGGTTTGTTATCGATGTTACCTGGAAGATGGATCGCTACAGGTATGGATAGAAGGTACGCAGTACGATGAGGTAGGATTAGTCAGATTGCTACTTTGGACTATGGAATGTTTTAAAACTCTTCTTGGGACTATCTTATAAGGCCATCTCCAATGGGAGATGCACAAACAATGTATATTTAGATTTTTTGGGTAGATTGTGGAGTGCGGTTCCCACAGTGGGTGGTGTGTAAAATTAAGCTGGGCGGGAGACTTTTGGCCGCCCAAGGGCTGGGCGGGGGACTTTTATCCGCCCAGGGGCTGGCCCCACCCTGGGCGTGAGACTTTTAACCGCCCAAATTCCAACCATTTCTACCCGTTATAATCCACCCGTTATAAAAATCTATCCGTTATTATAAAAAAGCCCCTATATAAATCACACATCTACCTTCATTATTTATCATACCCATTATTATATATCTTTCATTCAAAATATCATACATTATAATTTCCGTAAAGCAATTTATTTAGTCGTCAAAATGTTTCACATTCAAAGAAAATGGTGTGGCAAAAAGGCCAAACCAAATGAAAACCCACCTCCACCACCCAATTTACCAATCGTTTATCGAAATTTATTTCGATTATCCGACGAAACACCTCGTGCGACGGACACAATTATTGATCCTAACGCACAAGCAAATGATAGTCAATTTCACATGCGTGGTAGTGTACAAGGTCCGATTGAAGTGTACGCAAGTTTATCTGACGTTCCTGCAGTCCAAGACGCCATAAACAATTTCGGGTTCAGTCATTTGTTCAGTGAAATTTATCCCAACTCGGATAACCAAATAACCGGTGCCCTAATTAGTAGGTGGTCGGAGAACACATACATTTCAGTTACCGTCAGTTGAATTGGGGATAACCCCATTTGATTTTTTCCATTTAACCGGCAATTTATCAATATCTTGCTACGCACTTTATTTATGTTAACTATTTATATGTCATATTTGCAACTTTTAATCATTGTAAAAATTTCCCGTATCAGGAATTCAAATTGGTACCAATCCCATTTTGCCACCGTTTCCTCATTCTAGTCCTTTTACGGTGGAAGAAATATTTGAATTATATTATCCTGGAATAGGCCACTCACAGTACAAAGGACGAAATATTTCGTGTGCAACGCTTAAACAATACATGTTGCATTGGCGTCAACAAGATCCGCTGCATAGATTAGCGAACGCGGATCAAATCGCTCGAGCTTTTATTGTTTATGTCATGAGCTCCATATTTTTTTTCCAACGGGACATAATTCAGTGTTTGTGGATTAGGCAACTTATTTAGACGACATAAATGACATGGCTGCGAAAGATTGGGGTTCTGCCATTCTTGCCCGAGTTTACTACGCACTTGACGCATGTGCTGCAAATGTCCAGAAAACAGTTAATTGTTTTTGGCAATTAATAGAGGTAAAGTATTTACGAAGTGAACATTTCAATTTTTTTCAAATAATATAAGTATAGTTACTATATGAAAATACAAATTTATTAATTGCTTATTCTTATAAATCGCAGTATTACGGCTACGAGTACCTCCATACCATGGCTCCCCTCTTGAACAATGATGCAGTGGAAAGATGGCCGCGTATTTTACGATGGGGGATCAATAATCGCGATAATGTTCAGGGACAAATGCGTTTTAAAAGTTCAGTCATGCAGGAGCAGCTCGAGATGCGATCACCCGAGTCAATTATATGGCAACCGTTTATGGAATTGCCGCAAAATCAGTTTCTTGCTGCTGTAGTTGCTCATGATTTTGCTCAGAGACGGTACATGCTGTTTGATCCGGAATTAGGTGGGAGTTGGTATCTCGGAGACCGTTGTTACCGTCAAATGACAAGCCACATTGCTATCCCAAATAACCCACTATTTCCAATGGCATTCATTTCTCTTAATATATATATGCAACATATTGGCAATTGGCAACCTGCAATTGCTAATGTAACAATCACAGGGCAGGATGAATGGCTTGCATACTGGAGAGCTGTAACTAAGGGTCCAATATTACTTTCGCTAATTCGGTGGAAGAACCATGACGGGGTTGGGTTTGCCTCGATTGTACCACATGATTTACGGGTACCCATCGCACCGACAGATAGATGGCAAGCTCCACATTCGTACAACACACAGGGTCAACCTTCTTTCTCGACTTTGATACCGTTATCACGGGAACTTGAGGTGACACATATGAGTGGAATTGGCACAACATTTATTCAGGTAGATCCACCAAGTACGCCGAATGACTTAGCTCCGGCTGAATTTTACTCACGCGAACAATGGCATGATATGGTTTTTTATAGAGAGGACTTCATCCGGAAAACAAGGTCCATAACGTTAGAACGAGAGATTATGTTCCAGAGGCAAATTCGTGAGAAAGATCAAGAGATTGCAAATCTACGTGGGGCGGGACCGAGTTCGGCCCCGGAACACTACCCCAGTCCGCAACATACACCGCCATATATATATGGAGATGAATATCGTAGTGCTTCTCCCAATATTGCCCATCCACCCTCCCAAGATCCTTTAGGATCGTCTTCTCAACCATCTCTTGCCGATGACGTTTTTGGGATTTTCAACACATTTTCTTATGACCAATATGAGGGTAGAGGTCCAATGTAAATTGCATTTTTCAGTGTATTCTCCATATGTAATTTTCCAATGTATTTTCCATACGATGGGATTTTCCAGTGTATTTTCCATTAACTATTTTATGTTACAATCATGGACATTAATACCAACTTTACTTTATTAATATTAATATATAAAAACATTAAAAAGTTACATAATCTTATCATTTATATTTCCTATGCAACCACGGAACACAACATAAGGCATTCCCATCCCCCATCAACATGTTAGGTAGATGATGTACGAAATCCAAGTCCGAATCTAGACCTTTGTAATCCGGAAGTTCCGAATCTGATTCATAAATTGGATCGTCAAGTTCAGTATTTATCAAATGTTTAGAATGCCACCGCTCTAGCCTTTTCTCCATCTGTGCAATTTCGCGTTCCAATAAACGAATGCATTTTTCATTATCTTTCTTTACATCTTTGCAATATGTTGTCGATTTTGCCTGTGGCACGGGTAAACCATGCAACGTCTATCAAATAACCTAGGCCATTTCAAATGATCATCCCATGGAATATTTCCTTTTGTCGGCGTTAACCATTTCATCACATGATTAACATCGCCTAAGGAATGGAGTGTACATATACGGATGTTTTCAAACACCCTTTTTCTCACCAAACCAACCACCTCCATGGGGATCTTGGTAGATCCCTGGGTTAGTCAACACTTGTTCAACATTGTTGTGGGCCGCCTCATCATGGTCATCTCCAAATGATGTTGATGCTTTAGACTTACACTTTTTCTTCTTGACCTGTTGTATCCTGCTTATCCCCCCACTTGAGAGGAAATCATTTCGCATAACTTTTTTTGGCGGTGACTAGTTATAGTATGGAAGTTTTTGCCAGGACATAGTTTTCAGGGGAACATGGGTTAAGAAAGGTGAATCTTCATCAGGCATATAGACATGGTTATGCATTTTGTAGTTTATGATCTGAAGTTAGTATAGCTAAAATTTTGGTGTATATGTATGACAAAATGAAAAAATAAGTTATTGACGCTATAACTAATAACGAGACGATCTACTTAAACGGAAGAAAATGGATGAATAAATGTTTACCGTTCAATTTTGGGCGGTTCTTTTTTTACCGTCCAAGTACGAGTGGTCACATCATATGTCAGTTGAAAGTGACTATGAACAGGCCAGAGGAGCCTTCTTTACCGTTCAATTTTGGGCGGTTCTTTTTTTACCGTCCAAGTACGAGTGGTCACATCATATGTAAGTTGAAAGTGACTATGAACAAGACAGAGGAGCCTTCTTTACCGTTCAATTTGGGGCGGTCCTTTTTTTACCGTCTAAGTACGAGTGGTCACATCATATGTAAGTTGAAAGTGACTATGAACAAGCCAGAGGAGCCTTCTTTACCTTCAATACTATAAATAATCGATTTTGATAGATATTGAGAATAACAATATTTCCTACTGATATAATAATTTAGATAGATATTGAGCATAAAAAAAATGTCTAACAACGATCTAGAGGAGATGATATTAGCGCAGATCGCCAATCTTATGATCTCGACTCAGATGATGAAGCCGCCGCGATCCACAACAGATTGCAGAGTGCAATCTATCAATCGTCCTTACTACACAGTGGTAGGGAAATACATGAGAGAAGAACGGTGTATAGGGATAGAGAGATGGGTCATCGTAATTTATGGAAAGATTATTTCCAAGAGAACCCCACTTATCCTGAAGAAATGTTCAAACGTAGGTTCAGGATGAACAAGGCGAGCTTCAATCGTATTCTAGAAGCAGTCTGTGAAAAAGATTCATATTTCATCCAGAGAGCCGATTGTGTTGGACGAATGGGATTAAGCTCTCACCAGAAGATTGTTTGCGCACTTTGTATGTTGGCGTACGGTGAATGCGGGGATTTGCAGGACGAATATTTAAAAATAGCCGAGACGACAGCGATTGAGACTTTAAAACGGTTCTGCAGGGCTATAGTGAAGGTGTTTAGCCCGGAGTATTGTCGCACACCTACAGTCGAAGATATATCCCGCATGCAGCCCGAGAATGAACGACGTGGTTTCCCCGGGATGATTGGGAGCATTGACTGCATGCATTGGGAATAGAATAACTGTCCACATGCATGGAAAGGACAATATCAAGGTCATTGCCATGCTGCCACTATAATTTTAAAGGCAGTGGCATCTTATGATACTTGGATTTAGCATTCGTTCTTTGGGATGCCTGGTGCATGTAATGATCTGAATGTTCTTGCCAAATCTCACGTGTTTGAAGAACTTCTAGAAGGAAATATCACCCCTATGCACTTCGAAGTAAACGGAAACACATATGACACAGGTTACTACCTTGCAGATGGTATCCATCCGCCCATCGCAACTATCGTCAAAAGTTTCAAGAGACCAGTCACTCAAAAACAAAAGGTGTTCACACAAGCTCAGGAAGGAGCCCGAAATGATGTGGAAAGGGCATTCGGGATCTTACAACAACAGTTCCACTTTATCAGGAACCCGATGAATTTCTGGGAATATAAAGACTTACGTGTAATTATGAAGGCTTATGTCATATTACACAATATGATTGTCGATGAGGAGTTGCGTGACGGGACATGGCGAGCTGACCTGCCCTTACGTGACCCACCCCCATACTTAAGCAGGCAGAGTCTCGCTGGCCACTATCAGTACCAGGTGCGGCAGGCAAAGATATGGAATAAGGAAGCTCATAACCAGTTACGTGACGATCTTATGGAACACATTTGGATTCGTCATGCAGAATCATCAACTTGATTGTAATTTCATTTTTATCCATTTTGGGCAATTATAACAATTATCTTCGTGCTAAATAAAATTTGGTTTGATAATAATAGTCATTCATAAATATTGGTACAAAATTTAATAACTAATAAATTTGGATTACATAAAGAACCCGGCCAAATCTATTTATCTATTCTAAGAAGTTACGATATGCTTGAGACCGACGCTGCATTATTTGATTCATTCGCATCTCGTGAAAGGCATTTTGTTGGGGAGTAAATTTAGTTGTATCCATGTAAATAATCTGATCTTCGTCACGTTGGAGTTGAACTTCGAACTCTTTGGTGCGAATTGAAATTAAACCAATAATCTTTTCATTTAGAGTTCTCCTGATTGCTTGTGATTCTGCTGAATTTTTGTCATAAAGTGTGTTGAATTCTTCGGAGTTCTCTAAAAGGGACGTGTTTGTAGCCGCACTGTTGGCGGCCGCTCGTTTCTTTCCTTTCTATTTTGCCATTTTACGTCCTTCCAGTCTTCTAAGAGCATTATTGAATTCCCTTGATTCGTTGTCGTTCGAATCAAGCGGGCTCTCATTATTTTCTTCATTCGTATATTGTGAACCGGTGGTTGACATGGAATACTATGGCAAGTCCTTGAGCACCTCGTAGCAGTGGTCGTAATTGAATTTATGACCCGCTTTGCTTCGAAAGTTATCTCTAGCTCGTTCGATCTATATGAAGAAAAAAAATCCCGCATTAGTGATGAAAATTTAAGAATTTACTAATAAATAAATAAAAAAACTGAAATTGATTGTAATTACCCACGTAACCTCCGTCGTGCCGCTATATTTCCCGTTTCCGTAAGCTTTGGACAAATTCGACGTATACAACAAACATTCGGCATTAATTTTTCGGTATTTTCCCTGCAACGCATTCTCGATTCGTTTGTAAATAACACCCTCGCTTGAGTTATATTCGTTGGTAATTTTTTCCCACAAGGTTGTTCGTGATTGGTTAGTCCCCATACGACTATCTATAGAATATTTAACGTATGCCAGACAAAGTAACATCTCGTCGTGTGGAGTAAAATTTGGTAGCCGACTAGAACTTGGCGGAGTACTTTGTGAAGAAGTATCCATAGAAATTTTTTTTGAATTGATGATAAGTAAAATAAAATATCAAAGTGTTGGTGTTAAAGATTTTAGGGGAGCATAGTGTATATATATAAAAATAAATGTTACCGTTGTAATTTTTGTAGCCGTTATAATGTAAACGTGTGGCTAATTAATTTTTTTTTTTATTTCTGGTAGAGCAGTTGAGCGGATGAAAGTTAACCGCCCACATTCTGGGCGGATGAAAGTTAGCCACCCACATTCTGGGCGGGCAAGTTTTAGCCGCCCAGATGTGGGCCCCCCCTTTACACATTGTCTTCCGGCCATGCAAATTTAGATCTTACCCTTTCTCTCACCTAAATGTATACAATTCTCTACCCACTGTAAGCTCAGACAGTCTAAATATATACATTTAAACTGTCCATTGGAGATGGCCTAACCACACATATACTGTCAATAATATATGTACTACACCTATATAGTAAGGTTCACAAAGAATCTCCAAGCGTTAGGCCATTTACATGGCCAAAAATGGGTTAAATCCATTTCACAAAGGGAGGAAAACCTAGTATGGGAATTTTTCCCCTCAGGCGGCAAGGCCTGTGAAGCCCAGTAATAAAATAAAGGCTTGTGAAGTCCAGTAATAATATATATATAATGGAAAAAGTTGGGGCGGCAAGTCATTTACTGCCCCAAATTAAAAAACATTTTAAAAATAAGAGGTAATTGTTGGGGGTGGCAAGTGAGTTGTCACCCAAGTACGACTTATTCTTAGCTCGACAACTCATTTTTTTTAGCAAAATGGTTCAGAAAAACATAAAAAAAAAACTCTTACCAAATGACCACTTTAAAAGAGGCTACTTCACAAGGGACTGGAGACTTCCAAAGGAACCTGAATGGAAATCCATTTCTGCGAAGAACTATCAAATGAGGATGAAATGGTTTATTTTGAATCACCAAATTCAACACCCACCCACTCTGTTCACCTCCATTATGGCCAAGTAATACATTATACAAACTTCATGACATGCTCTTCAACGATTCACGACCATGTAAATCTCAAAAGAACACAAAAAACCATATGGTTCAGACATCACCCACCTATATATTTGTTTGTCACTACCTACAAAGCCTATAAAGATCTATGCGATGAGTGGAGCATAAGCATAGCATGATTCCAACCCATACTTATCGGGATCACTACACCCCCTTACGCACCGCGATACGGATCGAATGAACAGAAAAATGTTGGGTTCATGATCCGAATATCTAAATGTGGCGCTCCCAATTTTAACCTCGACTATTTTAACTATTATTGACAATAGTGAAGCCTTTGACTTCAATAACATACTAAATGGAAAGAAAATTCCTTATCAACTAATATATTAAAAAAAATGGTTCTGAGATCTTTGTAATACATTATAAAATATAGAGACTAAACATAGCATACATTCTTCATGAACTCCTGTTAGCGTTCTTTTAGTACTATAATAATAGTGAACCAATTAAGCCTACTCCCACCGTACTACCGGCTAGAGCAACGTACCACATACCCATACCATGTACAGCGACCACGTTCCACATAACATCGAATCATCCCACTGATTCGCAGCCTTCTCCACTTTTATATATTATAGCATCAAACTTTAAAGGGATAGCATATTGTTTTACAAATCTTCAGCGAGAAGAAGGGATGTTTTAGTGCCCCCATCTTATCCTCTTCTTTTTCATGTACATTGGACCCATAGTCTTGCTCAGAACCGGCAAAACGGGTTAGTGAGGATGGAAACCGTCCACTTTTGCCCAAAAACTACAAGTCAGGGTGCATTAATCTATTCAGCGGGTCAAAATGGGTTCAGTATCCCATTAAGTCGGTCTGAGGCGGGTTACTAACGCGTCAAATACGGGTTACGAGGGGAAATTGAATATTGATGTATAATCTAAACCTAATATGCTCATTTCAGCCACTTGAACACTCCCAATTTGGAACGATTTCTCTCTCTCTCTCTGAAGGTAATTGTTTCTCCATGATGATTCCATGGGTCATGAGATTCACGAAATGGATTTACTTCTTATATATATATATATATATATATATATATATATATATATAGAGAGAGAGAGAGAGAGAGAGAAAGAGAGCAAGGCTCCTATACATCATGTTTCTTACATCAATCATACATCACACCTAGTTTTATGCTCTAAAAAACTTTTTTCTCAATTTTTTTATTTTACCCATGGAGTTAATCTTCCGATCAACACATATTCAAAAAATTAGGTCAAAATACAATTTCTAACTATTTGTTAAAAATTCAACCAAAAAAAAAAGTTTGCCCCAGCAAAATTTTGTGAATTTTTTAAAAATAGCTAGAAAACGTATTTTGACCTAATTTTTTGAACATGTGTTTATTGAAAGGTTAATTTCAAGAGAAAAATAAAAAAATTGAAAAAAGATTTCTTACGGCCTAAAACTAGGTGTGATGTATGGTGTGATATATAGAGTGTTTTCCTATATATATATATATATATATATATATATATATATGAGAGAGAGAGAGAGAGAGAGAGGAAGGCTCTCCTATATCACACTCTATACATCACATCTAGTTCTCATACATCACACTCTATACATCACATCTAGTTCTATGAGAGAGAGAGAGAGAGAGAGAGAGAGAGAGAGCAAGGCTCTCCTATATCACACTTTATACATCACATCTAGTTCTAGGCCTATATATATATATATATATATATTCAAGTTTGCAGATTTTGCAGCTTCTAGGTTTTGACCCCTTAACTGCATCACATGGCCGAGGAGAAGAGAGGGGTTGGGAAGGGAAGGTTTGACCCGGAACCAACCCAGTTTAGCTCGATCCGAATCCAACCCAACACATGTGCTGAGCCATTTTCAAACCGTCCAAACCTGACCCAAAACCATTTCCGAACCGCCCACATCTGCCCGTAACCACCCGTTTGCCCATTCTAGTCCTAGTAGGTGTAATTCTTCACCCCAACATATGCACTTAACATCTCCCATTTCATAGTACACTGATTAAATTTTCCATCTAAACCCCATTAGATTCCCCATATATTTATCCCATATCTATCCCTGCACCTATATCCCACAAAGTCCTCACTAAGGAACTGGCACCAAAGCGCATAATAGTGTATAATTCTATTTTGGCAACTTTTTAGGAGAAAAGGAATATACATATATATATAAGATGATAAGGCTAACATTGGAAGTTGATCAGTAATTTGGGGTCAACATAAATGATGACCATTATCTGAATCCGTCAAACGTCAGTTGGATCTTACCAGTTAATGAATCATGCCGGTCCATATGAGCTTCATCCTCCCACACCCTCCAACTGTGGATCTGGCAAAATTATTATGAATGTTTGACAGTAAGAACAAAGGCTTATTCCTTCACAAACAACTTAGGATGAAACACGTGATATGAATGTTGTTATATCTTTGATTTGAAAAAAGTGGGAAGCCCAAGATGCATTCTATGTTCACATAAAAGGGCCAAAACCATCATAGAAAAATAAACCAACCTTCACAATTGCCAGCAGCATTGTTAAGCAGCTATAAGACACATGTGTAATGGCCATGACGAAGATGAATCGGTGCAGTTGCTCAAGGCCTTCATAGGAGACAAATGGCTCATGACCCTGCAATAATATACAATTTAAAATAACCTCGACCGATGCAGATGCTAGGGGAAGAAGAAAAAAATAATCATACGAATGATTATATGAACAATCATCAATTATCTTACAGAGAGAAACCCGACTAGAGGAAAACAAATCACTACGATAGTAAACTAAATCCCATCAATAAAAAGTGTTGGACGAACTTTGTACCCATCTTGGTTGGAAGTTAACTAGAAGGTCAATACAATAAATCTCATAATTCAGATAGGTAAGTAACATGCCTCTTGGCAGGTATTCCGATTTAAGCCTCCAAGTACTCTCCTAAATGAGTGATGAAAAACAAAAGGACCCAAAAGTTTACGCTCCTGGGAAACATTATCTTCAGTTTCCTCATCAATATCAGACTTGGTGCACGGAGCAAACACACTATTGTAGAACTTTGATGGAATGCATATATTGGCTATAATGCTCGACGTAGCTGTAAGAAGCAGAGATATGAAGCCAAGCAGCATCAACTCTGTAGAGGGAATCCAATCATGAGGCTTGAAGATGAGAATTATGAAAAAATCACAATTGACAGAGTTGGCATCTATTCAAGAGGGTTGCGTTTAAAAATTTAAGCTAAGTACCTTCTTTCATTTTCTCCACAGCCGCAAGCAAAGGTTTTCGATTCGTTTTCCGCAACCACTGAAATCACAGAAAGAATACTAGTTTGTCTCGTATATCACAAGAGTGGACACGGACCAAATTAAATGTTCACAACAGAGTATAATGAACATAAAACTAAAACACATGACACATTTCTGGTGGTCTGACAGTTGAAGGTGGTAGACCCTTTGATCCTATTATTAAGTAATAAAAACGAGGAAGAAAAAAGAATAAATGAATCTTACATTACTTAAGCGGTGAATTGATCGCTCCACGAGCAAAGAAACAGCAACGAAGATGGTCAAAACAGTAGCAACGGACCATGTTGGTGTTAAGGCCAAAGAACGCGATTCTTTTACATTTTCCGACATTCCGATTAATTTCTTGCCCAACAAAATTAGCTCCTAAACTACCTACTCTGGAAGGTTGCAATGCGGAAATTAAAAATAGTAACCATATCCAATAAACAAAAAATCAAATAATTTCCGAAACAACACTCGATCTAACTACATGGTACACAAACTTCACATTGGTTGCAATTTGTATGATCAAACACTTGGGTCGGTGAATCTAAAGCTCTAGACTTTTTTATGGAAAATGGGTCAGTCCAAAGTTGACTTCGTGACCAACAACCCTTTTAGTTTTAGCACACCGTCACTCAAAACCCTTGACTTGGGATCTACTGCCAAACTCTCGTTGCTTTTTCACAATGCTGATTTTTGCTTTTTTAAAGATCTTGACTGAACCAACCTTTGAACAACTGCTCTCTTTCTCTCTCTCTCTAGTACTAGTTTTATATGCAATGTTGAGAGCTTTTTCCTCTTAAAATGCTTGTGATTGGTGATATAACAACTGTATCTCTCTGTCTCAGTTGGACTGAGGAGGAGTTTAAATACAGAGGGTGGCGTGGTCCACGAAGTGTACACACCTACAGGAAGACGACGACGTCGCATTTTCATTACAAATAAATTAAATATATATTTGGAGTGTGAATTTACATTCTACATAAGAATAGCACGGGACTCGCGTGTTTTAAAAAAAATACTTAAAACTTATTTAAAATAATTTTAATATTATAAATTAATAATCACCGATAACACTTGTAAGTATATTCTACTAAATTTTTTATAATAATTGAGTAATGTATAAAATAAAGAATGACAATTTTGATAAAAACAACAAATCTGATCCAAAATTCACGTCATATAATGTTGATTGAGGTTTGCATTTTATTTTATTTGAATTTAAAAATTCATTATGTAAACCACAAACACACGAATTACTATATATACGATTTAAATTTCCATTACGGCCGCACATATATAATCCAGTTTAAAAAAATATCAAGAGGGGGAGAGGGTTTTCAAAATCCTATGATTGAGTCTATAAAATTTACATATCATTTAAAAGCAAGTTATATTATTAGTGTCTGTCATCTTAATTGCAAATTTATTGTGTAGTATGTAGAAATATACAAACTAATACACACACACACACACACACACACACACACACACACACATGTAACGCCATATCAAATCAAAAATAACACCACCCACCAAAGTGAAATAGCACCACCTACACCGAAATAACTTGTGTTTTACAGCAGAGACTTGGGAGTCTTGTAGAATTGTATTGATGTTTGATTTGTAGGTGTAAAGAAGGAAGCTAATCTTAAGATTTGAAATTTGAAATATAATACATTTTAGATACATGCCATCAGTGATGATGAAACATAGAACCAGAACATAAGTTACCAAATCAAAAGTAATGAAAATAATTTTAAAAAAATAGGACATACAAAAGTAAAACGCATATAGCTTAACCAATAAACTATTCATTCAATAAAAAAATGTAAAAAATACTGAATTTTGCTAGTACGGTTTTGAGATTATATTGATAACATAGAGCCTATAGGTGATTGTTTTGGGGTTGGTCTCCAAGGTATTGAGTGAATAAGAGTAGAAATATTATATAAGCGTAGGAAGAGACGGACGATTGATACAGAAGATGACCTTTAAGATATAGAGGTTTATGGGTCGCATTATTAAATACGGTGCCTAGTGGGTGAATAATATGAAGGAAAAGAGAGAGAGTCATCTATAGAAATAAAATAGACACTTAAGAGCATCTACAGAGGTGGATGCTCGTGAAAGGCGTATTTATCATTCGAAAAGAGGTTTTAGCAATCATCTGACGCAAGCTTCTACAGTGGTGGAATAGCAGAATTAGTAAGTATAGTTCCTACGAAGAACTCTTCTTCATAGGAAATAAAAATATTGCTTCCTACGAACAGCATTTGTTCGTAGGAAATATTACGAATTAATGTTGTTCATAGGAACCCAGATATATATTAAAAAAGACTTATTTATGTTTGTTACGAACTTCAGTTGTTCGTATGAATTTTTACGAACAAATGAAGTTCGTAGGAACCTTTTCAAATTCAGTAGTCGTTCAGCAAATTTAGAGAACCACTGCAAATTCTTATACATAATTTGTTAACTTTAACCCACCACTGCAGCGGTCCAAATTTGCAAAGGTACAACTTTCCTTGGATTTTAGCACCCCCATTACGGATGCTCTAAGTAATAGGAGGCATGTTAGCGTGAGGAGGTAGACAACCGGAGTAAAGTCTTGTGAAACAATGGTAAATATTAGTTTATTTACAACTTAACACGTGAAAAACCATAAATCTCATGTACTAACTTCTCTTACTACCGTATTAGAGGTATAATAAGGATAAGTAATACTATTAAAACTAAAAAACACGATTATAAACTTTTTTTCATTTCTTATTATGGAGATGAGAAAATAACTTGTATAAATTGTTTGCCCAACCATTTTTATATAGTGGTAGATAAGTAAGGTAAGGTAAGTTACAAATGACTAAACATCAAGAGTAAATTAAATAAAACAAAACACAACATGATTACCCGGTGTCACATAAGAAAATTTTTAATTAATTGTAAACTTATGATTAACAATTTATTGTAACCCCAAAAATATTAAATATCCAATTCTAAATAATTTAGTTGTTATTGATATTAAAATATATCAAAATGGCATCATAGATGCTGATGGAATTTTTTACAATGGCTACTTCTTTGGGTTACTTTTCAAATTTTAAAACCTAAAAATTATGAATATGTTTAGAATTCAACAAATTTACTTGAATCAACGTCGTCCCCATTGTATACTTGGGACGAATAATTATATATATTAGGGTGGATAGAATATTAGTCTCAGAAGAGATCTTTAAAGTTAAAAAATGTTAGGCTCTGTTTGATTGCACAAATTGTTTAATTATGTAAATTGGTTCATTATAATCTAGTAAATTGTAAATAAGTGGATTTGAAATGAATTTAAATTTAATTTTATACAATGCTCGGTAATCTGAAATTGATGTTAAGGTTCTATGAGGAAAAAAAAAGATAAAAACAAATTAAAAGAGAGGGGGTGAGGGAGGGAAAAAGAGAGAGTAGCATTAATATATGATTTTGAGATTTCCAATTTTACGCAATTTATGAATGTATCAATTTACAATTTTGAGTGGGACTTTAATATATTATTTTATTTGCTTTGACATAAAAGATGGAAGAAAAATATAAAGCGACGTTATCATTTTTAATGTTTAGAATTCACTTTAAGGATTTTTTTTAGGATGAGTAAAATTACTCATTAGGGAAGGAACAAATAACTATAACAAAAATAAGAAGGGCTAAGTGCAAAGGTCTTTTGGAATCAAGGACGGTTTTGAGGGGGGGTGGGGAAGGGAGACGACCACCTTGGAACCTCGATTTTTGATGCATTTTACGAGCCCCAAAAATTTATGTGTATATGTATTTATAGCGTCAATTTTCAATTGTTCCAAAAATAATTTGTTGAAAACTGAATGGACAAACATTTAAATTTGTCGCAACTCCCGAAAAATAAGTCGGCATTTTTTAGTTAAAAACAAACCTACAATTTATAAATTAATAAAAAAAAATCTCTTTTTAAATATGGACTCCCAATTCCAGAGTTCGCCTGGAACCCTTAAAATCTCGAAGCCGACCAGTTTGGAATTGTGCAACTGTTGCAATCTTCAACGCCAAAAATACTGTTTAAATATGAATTTAATTGTAAATTCAATGAATTTTTTTTACAGTATGCCGTAAGGATTTTTACAACCAACACTTTTTGGGGAAAAAAAAACTTTAAGAGGTCGTTTGGTGCATGCCATGGCAAATATTGCCATGACAATATTTGTCATGGTAAAATTTGTCATCGATAAAATTTGTCAAGACAAATGTTGTTTTTCTCACATTTGGTGTCAAACACCAAATAAGGAAAAACAAGTTTTTTAGGCAAAACATTATAATAACACATTTTTAAAACATATTTTTTATAACATTTTCTTAAAAGAGTTTTTAAAAATATTAAAATAGTTTATAAAACTGTTTTAAAAAATCTGCCTACAATAATTAAAAAACTGTTTTAAACATTTTTAACAATTTTAAAAAATTGTTTTAAACATTAAAATTGTTTTAAAAAATTGTCAAAATATGTTTTAAACATATTTAAAATTGTTTTAAATATTTTTAAAGTTGTTTTAAACATTAAAACTGTTTTAAAAAATTATTTTAAATATTAAAACTGTTTTAAACACTAAACATTAAATATTAAAACTGTTTTAAGAAACTGTTTTAAAAAAGTGTAAAAATATGTTTTAAACATTTTTAAAACTATTTAAAAAAATGTATATTTTTTAAATTATTTGTATTTAAAACAGTTTTTTTAACAATTTATAAAATATTTTAGTATAAAAAAAACACTTGTAAGAATTGACAATTTTTTTGTGGGAAATATTTCTCACTCAAATAGCAAAGCAAAATTTGTCAATATTTGTGACAAATTTATGCATAAAATGTGTTGTACATTGACAAATAACTTGTAAACAAATTTTTGTACTAAACACATCAAATTATAAATAAATACTCTATTTATCAATTTATTTATCATTTGTCATGACAAATAAAAATAACATATGGAGCCTAAATGATTTAAATCTATTACAAAAGTTATATAACTCACATATCTTTCTTTTTTATAATGCCTAGAATCTAATAGCGTCAACTGTGCATGGTCAATCTTCTCTTGTGTGGAAACAGTACAACAAATGAAATGTTGCATCATGAAAGGCATGTGATCCAACTTGTGAATATATATTAACTATAGTCAAATAGTTTCATGAATATGGTGTGTGCATATAATCACTTGCTGATCCAGCGGAAGAATTAGTAGGCAAAACTACACTGAGCCGCACTAATGACAAAGCCAAGGCGGACAAGTACTCATGTTCTTACTATAACGAATCCAATGAATAATTAATATAATATATAAAAATAATAACATTAACCTTAACCATGAATTATATTAAAATCAAGAATTTTAAAATATAAAAAATATGACTCAAATATTGTGAAAATAGGAGTATTTTTATCGGCGTTATTTTTCAATAGTCTTATCTTATGCACAAGTGCATCAAATGTTACTTTATATGATTTTTTTTCAAGGGACTATTAAGGGCACTTCAAATATATTTTATAATATCATATAAAATAAACCACTAACATCATACTAAGTGGAAATATTACTAATTTCTATCATAAGTGGGTGTTCATTATTTAAAGTAGATAAATTTTCATTTCTCTCGTTCCCTTTTCTCTTCTACTGACTCTCTTTTGAACCTTCCAAAACCTCATTTTCCTCCCATTGGTTTCGTCCTTTTGCACCATTTGTGTTGATCAAATCAATTTCAGAGATCACATTATTAAGGTGCCCATGCTTAATATATACACTTTAGGTTGTGTTAGGGTTTAAAACATTATCAAACAATAAAGAAAATATATATATATTAGGTGTGGAGGCAAAAAGTGGTACTAAGTATCAAAACTTCATTAAAAAAATATATATTTGATATCAACTAAAATGGACCGCCATGCAAAAACTTTTGGATTTTCTGCAACTTTAGTCCCCTAATACTAAGGAAGTCGGTTCATACTTGGGGTGTTTATTCCAGGTGAATTGTATTTCAAAAAACACCATATGCCTCGTTCGGGGTGTGAACGGCGATCATAATCCATTCATCGTTATTCATAGTACAAATGTTGTTAAGTATGTTATTGGTCATATCCTAAAAGAGTTGAGGTTTCTACAGTTTTGGGCTTCTTTTACTTAACTCTCACTTTTTAATGTGTTATTAAACTCATCACCACTTTACTAGTTGACTTACCCTCTCCCTATTTTGAACACCCTTGGTCCTCTATTAAGAAGTGCTTATGAAAATTAGATATACCCCCATTATGTACTTTTTGAACCAAAACACCTTTAAAATAGGCCTTTTATTAAATAATTATTTTCTTCCCATAGAATAAATCCTATTACTAATCATATATCTTCCAACCTAACAAGCCTTAGATCTAATTTACAAGACAAACACCAATATTTCCCAATAAATGGTGTTAACCTCCTAAGCCCTTAATGTACCGATCATAATGCTCTTTTGAACTATCGTACAAGTTCTCAAACCATCACACATTTTTTTATAGTTTGAGATAAACTATTAGGATTGTATCGCAGTCGTACCGATAGGATATTAACTCCCTATCAAGGTTTTGAACTGTCCAATAATACTAGAACCGAAATTCTGATCTCATGTGATCAAGTCGAAACCAACACATCGGAATTCATGCTAAGCACCATTAACGGATATATATATGAAATAATATATTTAAAAACATAAATATAAAGCATTATCACAAACATGATTATAATTTCAAAATGAATAAGACAATTCCTTTATTGAGATATAAAATGTCTTGAACATGGTTTTAGGAATAAAACTCCAACAGTTTCCCACTTGATCTTAAAGCTATGTATCCAACCCTCAACCGCAACAGTTTCCTGCTTTTTGATAGAAGGATTAACCCGGTGTTATTCGATACAACATTGGTTATAAACATATCACCTACTTGTTCGATCTCTCAAATTAGGTGAAACCTATTCTCAATGTGCTTAACCTTTTATGGGTTATGGGTTCTATCGAACTTGCAATCATACCCCTATATACACTGAAAGGTGTGATATCTAATTGCACTTGAAGAAACCTTACCTAGGTTACTTAGAAAGTAATCAATCCACAAAGCCTCTTTAGTTGCCTTCGAAATGGAAACTTAGTTTTTAAGTGGAGTCGACAATTACGAGATTGTTTCACACTCCTCCAACTTATAGCTCAACCTCCTTGGGTAAACAAATACTTCGAGGTAAAAAAACTTGGAATCCTTATCTGATTGAACTCTAGTCCTTATACCTAAATGGTATAAGAAAATTATACTGAAATATACTGACCATCCCAAAAGGCATAGTTAATATTCAGTATATCACATAACGTAGCATACATGAGGCTGCCCACCACCAAAGCATTAGGTATATTCCTCATAACCTCTATTTAATCGAGTGTGTTCTACTGATTCCTGGACAATAATTCAATAATTAAACAGAAAATATTTTAATGGAATCCTTATGTGAATCTTGTGAGTACAACATCGATGTAATTGACTTTGGATAAGCCCAACATCCTTTAATCTTATCTAGCAAAAGCTTGATTACAAGGATGTGTCTATATTGTCCTATGTACTTTATATCGAACAACTTGGATAACCATATTACTATGTGAGATAATACTCCTACCTCATTCACGATTAGGAAAATATTATTCACAAATTGTACTTAGAAAAACCACCACATTTTTGTCATACTTCTTGTACTAAAAAGTATTATTGGAGCTTTGATTAAAATCAAAAGATTAATTGCCCTATCAAACCGAATGACCCAAGACCTTGATGTTAGCTTAAATCCATAAATGGATCTCATAAGCATACATCATTTTTCTTTCCTGACTTCTTATGATGTATGTGTCAAGATAATCATTTTTAACGTAGTCTTAACATTAAAAGATTCCTGACAGACTTTTTGCATGGATATAGTGAGAAGTTTTTCTCAAAGTTAATCCATATCTTTATAAGTAAACTATTTTCGTAATTCTTACCTTGAAGGTTTATACTTTCCCATCCATATATTAGTTAACATCTTATAGTCCCACTTGCACCCGATGGGTTTTATTCCATAAGTAAGTCTACAAGTCCCAAAACTTTATCGAATACAATGAATCTTGTTTGGTATCCATAGCCATAAAGCAAAGAAAAAGTCCTTTTTTTGGAATGCCTCATTGTAATTCATAAGATCTAGCTTCTGTTTGCGTGAGATCTCAACAAAATGATCACCCCAAATACTAACCATTCAGTATGACTCCTAATGCTCCCATTACGATGTGGCATCACTTATTATCCAGTATAAGCAACATATGTATCCTGATTATCGATAATAAGCCCACTATCTTTAGGCAATGTATTATCAATATTATATTGTATTTCATCTTGTACGGGTGGCCCAACAACATTGGTAATATGCTATTAATTTTTAACCTTGTGAGACTAGCTCACACTCGGGCATGTGGTTTATTATATAATCCTCTTTTAAGAACCAGATATTGGTGTAATCAATGACCTTATTGTATTTTGGAATATGATATAAACTACCTTTGTTATCTTTGGGAACATTAACAAAGAGACATTACCTATGTCCTTAATTTCGAATTCCTTGGCTCATTTCCACAACACGAGTGCGGGGTACCTCAAAATCCTAACATGCCCTAGAATGATCTTTCTCCCACTCTAATGTTCAAAGGGAGTTTGAAAAGACCGATTAAGTATAATCTAAATTTAGAATGTATATGTTGTCTTTTACGTAAATTCCCACTATGAATGTTGAAGTCATGAATAACTAATCATGGACCTTATCATATCTAAAAGAGGCTTATTCCTTTATTTTATCTACACGTTTCAAAAATGGAATACCCGGTGTAGAAAATTGGGATAGAATCACATAACTATAATAAAAGATCAATTAACTCTCCCAAAAGGTATACTCCCCATGATCAGATCATAGATTTTATATTAGTTTACCTCAACCATGCTGTGACAGACCGCTTAAAATAATAACGGGTGGCCAGCCTTATACTAAATTAAATCAGGAATCTGAAGTGGATCATTCTCAGCATCTACTGACGATACTAACTAAACATAGCTAACTACCCAAATACTACATTAACTGGATGCCAAAAATTTAAAACCCTACAATGAACCATCAAACCAATAACATAATATCTACTGAGCAAGAAAAAATGTACTCAATATAAAACGTAACAAGTACAATAAAAGAAATATAGCCGAATATGCTGTCGGGTAACAAATAATACAACAAACCAGAGGAGAGAAACATAAAAGTGCTAAATATAACTCTTGGGTATAAACCCGGTACACAAAATGAATCCTATCCATATTTACAAATGGTAGGAAGCGGCTATAACAAAATCCCGCAACAGACCGCATCTGCTACGGTCCCCCAGACACGGGATAGAAAAGCATCATCAGTATCCTTGCGGTGGGACACATGAAGTATACAATATATATATATATATATATAGCAAGAGAGAAATATAAACGGGTCAAAGCCCGAGGTGTGAAAGCATTTATAGTAAGTGCATTAAAATGCATAATAATTATAAATGCAGAATTTCATGATTAAAGTGGAGTCGCACTCTCGTGAGACTCAAACTCACCCCTCGACTAAAGCGCGCACCTAAGCGTATGCACATGAACCTTAATTAAACTACCCAACACCTTCTAGGGATAACTTAATATTAATCTACACATAGACTACTCCCGCGTAACCCACTAACTCAAGTATAAACCTAAAATCTTCTCGTTCTGGCATACCCTAAGTTTACGCTCAAACTTATATATTAACATATACATATTCATACATCTCATTAGAAATCATCTGTTTCCAATTCTTAACCTGAACAAGTTATTATCTTCATAATATTCATGCGTCATCTTTATATACTTCTAAAGCAATGTCACACTATAACACACAAATTCGAGTACTAGGAATTAAACTTCTCCCCACCCCAACATTGCTCTACGTTTCGTGCGTGGGATGTCTCGCAAAGCGAAATTCAAATAAGGAACCCCCGAATACACTACTCATTCACAATGTTGGTCGTCGAGATCCATTACGTCCTCGGTACACAACCCCTAATCTCAACTACCTATTATGAATAATTAACTCTAATTACCCAAATAAGATAGCACATTCCCTAGGATATACATATCTTTTCTCTAGTTATAAAACATAACCATTCAATCCTATTGAACATATACACATATCACGCATAACGTGCACTTAAAACACCCAGAACATATTCACTTATAGGATATAAAAATATGCTACACAATGCTAACATCTTCACCGCCCTGGTAATAAAATCAAAACACAACGGATGTGAAGTGATCATAGTTCCAAACCTGAAAGTGAGAACGAATTATACCCTAGACTTCTCACCCAGAATAAAATCACACAATAAATAATGGACAATTATGACCCTGCTCCTCAAGCCAGGAGCCTCACCCACATCGCGCAACTTTCCATGATAGCATGTGTTGGGTATTCCCACATAATAAGTATATATATATATCATTCACACTAGATATATATGCGATCACATCATATATAAAAACCATGACACAAGGTAGATGCATTCACGCCATATATACACCCATTTATATATCTCTCTCTATATATATATACATACTATCTCCAATCTGTATGTATAAGGGAAATGAATTCAGCTATATGTATATAACCCTCATTATACTAACCGTCGCTATAACGCATACCTTCCCAATGCATTTTAAATAATGCGGTCTCTCACTTGAAACTTATTCATCCATTTCACCTATGATATGAATAGTCTCCCAATTTGATCATCATTACAGATACTATCATATAACTGAATGTATATTACAACCCTCATTCACACACCATTTATATTTGTATGCACATCGATATACAATAATTATCCCGGCTATAGGTACGTACATAACTGATAGTCGGTAAACTTCAAGCTCAATCCTAAATTCATTTCATGATCCCATCACTCATTGGAATACCTATCATTAATCACACCTAGATATATAGTAACCACCTCGACTATAATTACAACACAACCTAATCTAATCGATAGTACAATCCAATCATTCTCAATTTAGATTTCGGCTCAGTTATATATATGAACCCTTACCAATAATGCATTTTGGATTAAATCCATAAGTTTATCGTCTCATTGATCCACTAATCATATCTAAATGAAATCCTGTTGCTAGAAGGATTCGACACAAACGTCGGCATAACAATACCATGTCATACCTTCAAAAATTCCTCGAAGAATATACAACCTTACATCATATATTAACTCACTTCTAATCTCCAAATAGGACTCCCATCCTTAATGAGTTTCCTTACTACATCGATGCAACAAACTAAAATACATATGTATATATGTTCCCAAAATAGCTCGATACGTCCCCACGATCACATCAGGTGAGAAAACCCTAATAAGTCTCCAAAACGTATTTCTCGCGTCATATTAGAATGTTCCAAATCGCTAAACCCAACCGAAATGGAGTAAAACTCACTCTAGAAAAATTGCTCAAAACAACGCTTTTTCTGAATCGATTCGGCCCAACTCGAATTGATTCGGTCCTAAAAGCGAATCGATTCGCCCCTTATGCGAATCAATTCGTTCCAAAGAACCTGTCAATTTGTCTCAGGCCAAATCAATTCGATCACTCAGACCTGTAAGTCTCCAAAATTCCGAATCGATTCGGAAAGTGTACGAATCAATTCGGCCTGTTCAACAGGCTACGAAATGGTCATTTTTCTCCAAAACCTAAATTTCCAAAACCCAATTTTAATAACTTCCAACCATTAATCCTAAACCCAGTCATGTTTCCAACATCACAACTCATCCTATATCTAATTCCTTCAAGTTATACACCCTTAAACCCATGTGTAAACATCAAATTGAAGGTTTAATACCCAAAATCCAGGTTTTGACATATTAGCCCAAAATCCATAATTTTACCCACAAATCATGAAATAAATTACACACATAAATTATTTAGCAAGATTAATCACTTGCCTCAAAGTTGTAGAGGTTGAATCTTCCTCGAAGTCGCGCATTGGTCGGAAATCTCCAAGCTTCTCCTCTTTCTCTTCTTCTTTTCCTCTTCTCTCTCTCTCTCTCTAGGGCTCTCTCTTTCTCACAAATGAGATTGGCTTATTTCGTAAGCCTCCTAAGCCTTTAAATCCCAAAATCCCAACTTTAAATGATAATACACACTTTAAATAACTCGTTTACTCCAATTCGAGTCAAGCTAACTTAAAATATTCCGGGCCCAAAATAAATCCCAAGGACAATCATTTTGACTATCTCGACCCATCCGGAATCAATCGCGCACTCCAAATCGTCAATAGAAATACTTCATACCATCTTCAAATTTTGACCTCAATTGCTAAATTTAAAATTCTCCGATTCAAATAAACTTTATTTCTCCCAAATAAATTAAATTCTCAATCCTAAAAATCACGGGGTATTACAGACTTCCCCCCTTATAAGAATTTTGTCCTCGAAATTAAATTAAGCCTAGGACTCATAACCTCAACTAGTTCCTATCTCACCTACCCTCTAGATTACCATACCTATTTCTCCCACTTCTCTTGGTGAATTACTTTAACTTTAAAAATATGATTAGCTAACCAGGGCGCCCATACACCCTGTACTTGAGTTCAACTCGTATAAATATTACTCAGCTCCACTTGCCTCAACTCGTAGTATAACTCTCAACAAATTAATCTATAACATCGTATTAAGTATAAAAAATTTTGAAATTTCCAATGATTGAGCTCTTCTCAATTCCTGACATTTGTTACTTTCATGCGGGGGAGATCTCGCAAGCGAAATTCAAACAAGGAACCCTTCTAATACACTATTGTGTAGCTCTGTCGGGAATTGAGATTAGTTGAATCAGAGCTAAGGTTTTGTAAAAGATTTTCAAACCATAGATATTGCCCAAAGGCCTATAAAATAATATAATATAAAATAGTTTTGTGTCTTTCGACACACGAAATCAAACACCTCATGTTCAAAACACAAGGTATCAACAAATACGATGCTCTCACCAACACCTAGTTCTTAAAGCTAGCATAACCATGAGCTAAATTTCTCGCTCAATAATGATCCTGCTAAACCCTGAATCTTCTCAGAAATAAAAATCCTTTACATCACGTCCAAACATCGCCATAAGATAGGCCCGTCCATAACTGGAACAATAAACTCACGCGCATCTAGCCTAACTATAAAAATGATAACCTTACCGATTACCACCAAACACGTTTTAACAGTTCGCACTCCCAAAAACCAAAAGCATAACTCTCTACTAGCCTACCGCAAAACATCTATTCTCCCAAAAGATACCATCTAAGTGCCACACTTGCTCACTCCTCCCTCCAAGGAAATTTTATACATGACATGGTCATAACTGCTAACCACTCACTAAACCTTACATGTGGCGCTCCCAGTACTGCACAAAGCACTACTTAAACACAAGGGAGAATAATTTACATTATACCTCCATACTCTAATTATCTCATTCCATCAATGGGCCCCTACTCGAAGTTCGCTTGCCCAAACTGGACTATGAACTGCTGTAGGGGTTGTACATCCAAAACTTCCTCAAAAAGTTGCCCTCTACCTCTTCCCATGGTCTAACTCTCCACAAAAGAAATATCTCCCAGAAAATCCTTCCTGACCATCCCGAGGGACAAAACGTTATTGCGGCCCTCGATAACCTTGCCTATAATCTCATTACGGCGATGGTCTTGCTCCACTAGCATCATCTCCTCCAATCCTACTTGATGAACCCGAGTCCCCAAATTTCTTACTCCCTTTAAATGAAGACGATACTCCGGACATTTTAACAATGTCATATTCATTACATTGGTAAAAGTTAGAAATGTCAGGTGCCTTAACAAATGCTGTCGAATTCACCAGTCTCATCCTCCCAAGAACTTCACTATTCGTTCCTCCTCCGTATATACCTCATCGGCATAAAATTTGCCAATCGAGTAAATTCTTCTTCGTACTCAACCACCGTTCGATCACCTCGAGTCACTTCTAATAATCTCTTCCTCATATCCGTCTGAATCGCAGAAGAAAAATACCTTTAGTCATAGTGTGCCCAAAAATCTGATATGGGTATTGCATATCTATCTTCTCCAACGTGGTGGCTGACTCCCACCATTGGGGAGCTGTACCCAATAGTTTAAAGATGGTGAGAATTCATTTCTGCACCTCACTGCATTCCACCATTCAAAGGTGCCTTATAAGTCCTTTTTCCACTGTCTTGAAACTGTTGCATCAGCTCCCCCCCAAAATTTTTTTTGGAGGATGTCCTTCCTTAAAGGCTTCTCGCCCTCTCTCCCACGCAGATGGCCCTGGGTGGGCTTATGCTATCGGAGCTACAGGTTGATGTGCCATCGCAGCAATGGCAGTATCCACTGTTTGTGCCACCATAATAGCAACTTTGGCTACAGTCGCAGTCCTTAGACGCATTTGGGGTTCCATGTTCTCAGCCCCTCGGGTTGTCCTGCCTAGACGACTTCTTCTCGGCGACGTCTGAGATGAAAGCAATTGTATCAGAATGTCAATCAAGTGATTACACATCGCAGAAGATAATATAGGCGTAGGGAACATAACAGTCCTAAAAATAGGGATCTACATCAAGAACGCTTACGGAAGAACGCAGAAAACCCGCACAAATCCTAAGATATTAGAACCTGATACTCTGATACCACCTGTGATACCCCGCTTAAAATAATAATGGGTGACCAACCCTATACTAAATTAAATCAGGAATCTCAAGTGGATCATTCTCAGCATCTACGGACGATACTAACTAAACTTAGCTAACTACCCAAATATTACATTAAGCGGATGCCAAAATCTTAAAACCCTACATTGAACCATCAAACCAACAACATAATATCTACTCAACAAGATAAAATGTACTCAATATAAAACGTAACAAGTACAATAAAAGAAATATACCCGAATATGTTATCGGGTAACAAATAATACAACAAACCAGAGGAGAGAAATATAAAAGTGCTAAATATAACTCTTGGATATAAACCCGATACACAATGAATTCTATCTAGATTTACAAATGGTAGGAAGCGGCTATAAAAAAATCCCGTAATAGTCTGCATCTTCTACGGCTCCCCAGACACGGGATAGAAAAGCATCATCAGTATCCTTGCGGTGGGACACCTAAAGTATACAATATATATATATATATATATATATAGCAAGAGAGAAATATAAACGGGTCAGAGCCCGAGGTGTGAAAGCATTTATAGTAAGTGTATTAAAATGCATAATAATTATAAATGCATAATTTCATGATTAAAGTGGAGTCGCACTCTCGTGAGACTCAAACTCACCCCTCGACTAAAGCGCGCACCTAAGCGTATGCACATGAACCTTAATTAAACTACCCCCAACACCTTCTAGGTATAACTTAATATTAATCTACACATAGACTACTTCCGCGTAACCCACTAACTCAAGTATAAACCTAAAATCTTCTTGTTCTAGCATACCCTAAGTTTACGCTCAAACTTATATATTAACATATACATATTCATACATCTTATTAGAAATCATCTGTTTCCAATTCTTAACTTGAACAAGTTATTATCTTCATAATATTCACGCGTCATCTTTACAGACTTCTAAAGTACTGTCACACTATAACACACAAATCCGAGTACTAAGAACTAAACTTCTCCCCACCCCCAACATTGCTCTACGTTTCGTGTGTGGGACGTCTTGCAAAGCGAAATCCAAACAAGAACCCCCCCGATACACTACTCCTTGACAATGTTGGTCGTCGAGATCCATTACGTCCTCGGTACACAACCCCTAATCTCAACTACCTATTCTGAATAATTAACTCTAATTACCCAAATAAGATAGCACATTCCCTAGGATATACATATCTTTTCTCTAGTTATAAAACATAACCATTCAATCTTGTTGAACATGTACACATATCACGCATAACGTGCACTTAAAACACCAAGAACATATTCAATTATAGGATATAAAAATATGCTACACAATGCTATCATCTTCAAGGAATTATTCCCTTTATCCTGGGTTACCACCTACCGGACTATTAAGACACCGCCCTGGTAATAAAATTAAAACGCAACGTATGGAAAGCGATCATAGTTCCAAACCTGAAAGTGAGAACGAATCATACCCAAGAGTTCTCACCCAGAATAAAATCATACAATAAATAATGGACGACTATGACCTGGGGATTATACGCATCATGCTCTTCAAGCCAGGGGACTCACACACATCGCGCAACTTCCCATGATAGCATGTGTTGGGTATGCCCACACAATAAGTATATATATATATATATATATATATATATATATATATATATATATATATATATATATATATATATATATATATATATATATATATATATATATATATATATATATATATATATGCGATCACATCATATATACAAACCATCACACAAGGTAGATGCATTCACGCCATATATACACCCATTTATCTTTCTCTCTCTCTCTCTCTCTCTCTCTCTCTCTCTATATATATATATATATATATATATATATATATATATATATATATATATATATATATATATATATATATATATATATATACATACTATCTCCAATCCGTATGTATAAGGGAAATGAATTCAACTATATGTATATAACCCTCATTATACTAACCGTCGCTATATCGCATACCTTCCCAATGCCTTTTAAGTAATGCGATCTCTCACTTGAAACTTATTCATTCATTTCACCTATGATATGAATAGTCTCCCAATTTGATCATCATTACGGATACTATCATATAACCGAATGTATATAACAATCCTCATTCACACACCATCTATATCCGTATGCACACCGATATACAATAATTATCCCGGTTATAGGTATGTACATAACTAATAGTCGGTAAACTTCAAGCTCAATCCTAAATTCATTTCATGATCCCATCACGCATTGGAATACTTATCGTTAATCACACCTAGATATATAGTGACTACCTCGACTATAATTACAACACAACCTATTCTAGTCGATAGTACAATCCAATCATTCTCAATTTAGATTTTGGCTCAATTATCCATATGAACCCTTACCAATAATGCATTTAGTATGAAATCCATAAGATTATCGTCTCTAAAGATAATCGACCTCTCTCTCATTGATCCACCAATCATATCTAAATGAAATCCCGTCGCTAGAAGGATTCGACACAAACGTCGGCATAATAATCCCATGTCATACCTTCATAACTTCCCCGAAGAATCCTCAACCTTACATCATATACTAACTCACTTCTAATCTCTATATAGGACTCCCATCCCTAATGAGATTCCCCACTACATCGATGCAATAAACTCCAATACATACGTATATATGTTCCCAAAATAGCTCGATACGTCCCCACGATCACATCAGGTGAGAAACCCCCAATAAGTTTCCAAAACGTATTTCTCGGGTCATATTAGAATGTTCCAAATCGCTAAACCCAACCGAAATGGAGTAAAACTCACTCTAGAAAAATTGCTCAAAACAACCCTATTTTCGAATTGATTCAGCCCAACCCGAATCGATTTGGTCCTAAAAGCGAATCGATTCGCCTCTTATGCGAATCGATTAGGTAGAAAGGACCATTCAGTCTGTCTCAGGCAGAATCGATTCGGATTTGGGTCCAAATTGATTTGGTCACTCAGACCTGTAAGTCTGCAACATTCTGAATCGATTCGGAAAGGGTTCGAATCGATTCGGCCTATTCAGCAGGCTACGAAATGGTCATCTCATTTTTCTCCAAAACCTAAATTTCCAAAACCCAATTTTAACAACTTCCAACCATTAATCCTTAACCCAATCATGTTTCCAACACTAAACTCATCCTATATCTAATCCCTTCAAGTTATACACCCTTAAACCCATGTGTAAACATCAAATGCAAGGTTTAATACTCGAAATCTAGGTTTTGACATATTAACCCAAAATCCATAATTTTACCCATAAATCATGAAATAAATTACACACATAAATTATTTAGCAAGATTAATCACTTGCCTCAAAGTTGTAGAGGTTGAATCTTCCTCGAAGTCGCGCATTGGCCAAAAATCTCCAAGTTTCTCCTTTTCATCTTTTTTTTTCCTCCTCTCTCTCTCTCTAGGGCTCTATTTTTCTCACAAATGATATTGGCTTATTTCGTAAGCCTCCTAATCCTTCAAATCCTAAATCCCAACTTTAAATGATAATACACACTTTAAATGATTCGTTTACTCCAATTCAAGTCAAGCTAACTTAAAATATTCCGGAACCAAAATAAATCCCAAGGACAGTCATTTTGACTATCTCGACCCATTCGAAATCAACCGCGCACTCCGAATCGTCAAACGAAATACTTCATACCATCTTCAAATTTTGACCTCAATAGCCAAATTTAAAATTCTCCGATTCAAATAAATTTTATTTCTCCCAGATAAATTAAATTCTCGGTCCTAAAAATCACGGGGTATTACACATGCTCCACCTTAGCCTTATACATTTTTAATTAATCAAAGGCTTCAGATTTATGGCACATTAGGTAAACATATTATAACTTCGTATATTCATCAATAAAATCGATGAAAAACTCAAAACAACCTCTTGACTAAATATTCTTAGTACTACACCTAATCGAAATGAACCATTTCCAATGCATCTCGGGATATTTAGCTTTTTAGCTTTGAAGGCCCTTTAGTCATTTTACCTTCTAAATTGGATTGAAGACTAGAAGTGCCTCCACTTCCAATTAACTCAATTTTCCATTTTCGTATCAGTCTTCAAATTATTTTCAGAATAAAATAACCTAAGCACAAGGGCCAAAATTGTGTTTGGTTCAAGAAGGAAACTTTCTCTTTAATGATTGTCCATTAAAATTATTCATATCAGTATATAGCAGTATTGGTGAGATATCTTACAATGTATAAATTATTTTTAATGTACCAGAATAGATAAAACTATTCTAATTTTGATAAAAATAATTTAAAAAAATCAATCAAAACCAATTTTTCTAAAGCCTGCTACATTAAATAATTTACCTACATTAACCTTATGTCTACCTTAAAACCAATAAGGAACCCTACTGCTAATACCGCTTTCTTATTCTAATTGAATATAATTAAGAACATCTATATTTTAAGTAATTTTTCGATTACCTGAAACCTCAATAATGAATTACAATTCTAATTTGTGGTTCCCGAGTCTACACTAGGTTTTTGTAGATCAGATGATAAATCAAGTATTTAATTTAAAGAGAAAACTATCATTATATCCTTTTTCCTTATAAAATAAGAAAAACCGAACACGTCACTATAAAATTTCTAACTACTTGTAGTCATAATACCTTTCTTTCGGCTATATAACTACTATCGAGGAATATGAATATTTCTTAACCCAAACTGATGTATTTGAGATTTAGCCTAATCCTCCTACTTCCCTTTAGGGGAAACAAGTAAATCTCTTCGCAACAAATATTACCATTATTTGGCTACTGGTGATCCTCACTCTCGGATTACGAAACGGTGTTGGGTATCCCCACCATATCTAATCCAAAGAATCATTTGTTCAACCAATGATGAAAATCATTTATAGAAAATTATTCTTACTTGAGAGTCATCGGCCAATAAAGGTAATAACAAATTTTCATCCGTCAATTCATTCAACTTAAACAAGACACATAGAATTTCCCCGCTGGGGGACCGAACACATGTAACACTTAATTTTAAAATAATTACCATATATTTTAAAATACTGTGATTTCATGATTAAAATCATCCCATGGAATGGGGGGGAGGGAGGGGCAGACAAGTTGCTGCAAGGAGTTAATCACATCACAATTCTAAAACATTAATGGGAATCTTAGGTTAAATAAGTTTGAAACAGGACACATAGACTTTCCCCGTTGGGAGACCGAACACATGTAACACTTAATTTTAAATAATTACCATATATTTTAAAATACTGTGATTTCATGATTAAAATCATCCCATGGGATGGGGGGGGGGGGGGGGGGGGCAGACAAGTTGCTGCAAGGATTTAATCACATCACAATTCTAAAACATTAATGAGAATCTTAGGTTAAATAAGTTATTATCCCTTAAGTTAGAACAATGCCCAATTACATTTTCAGTACTTGAAACTTATTCCAGTTAAAACTTAAGACTAAAAGCAGTGAGAAAAAGTTGATTTTATTTTGAAATATTAGAATAATAATTTTTGAAAGGATAATTAATATAAAAAATAAATGTATCATCCTATAATATCTAATAATAGATTGACCAGATCTAAACTAAACAATACAAGAGTCTAAACAATTAACTACCATTCTAAGCATATGTAAAAACTGAAATATACTAAAATGAAATATTAAACCAAGGCAAGTAATATGCCTAGCTAGTCTAATACCAACATACATGCAAATAAAATCCATATAACTAATCCAAACTATACATGTTAATACTCCCCAACTATGGAAAAGGTAAAATACTACACATATTTATCGTATATAAATCTGGATCAACGGAAGTGAAGATCGTATTGGCATCCCAACGAATGACACCTACGTCCTAATAAATCAGTAGCAATGAGGATGAGATGAAGGCAATAGGATTTATAAAGGATGTGGCATGGGCGACCTAGGTCCTGAAATGTTAAGTCCACGAAATCGTTAACAACAAGTTTAAAAGAATAAGAGTATAACCATAGCTATGCATCTGCCTCTCATACTTTAACATATTTTAAGCTTATCCCACCCAATAACATTAAATATCACATGCATCTAAAAATCCCACTCCCACTCCCATGTAAACCTATGATCAAGTTTTATTCTACACAATTGAATATAACAATTGTATCAGAATATCATTAGACTAAATAATTTCTAGTGTATAAAGCAATTAAGACTATCATTAAGTCTAATGTAGACATAAACACACCAAATAATGAAGGCCTATAACTATTTGCCTCGGGTATCACTCGTGCATAATGGGTATAGTTTTAGGTAGTCCCAAACCTAAAACCTCATGACACCCAAGGGATAAATCACCACACATGTTGTAGCCTAAAATTATTAGGCCAAGTGGACCAGCACTTTGCTCAGGTACCGTTTGGTCGACCGCTCAGCGACCACAACCAGGGAGTTGAACCATCAATAAGGTGGATTTAATCATCACCATGCACATACTTGAATAATTTCCAACTACATATTATCATGTAAAGATGTAAATTCCTAAGATATAAAGGCATTCCATTTCTTAAGTTTCCACTTACTATAAATACATTACAACTCTTAGCTGAGGTGGTGGGACATATTATTCTAAACCTTAAAGATTTAGCTAAGAGACTTCCATTGTTAACCAGGATCCTAGCTATCATTGCCAATTGTACCCTCATAGTGACGACCAAAGGATCGCCATGGGGATAGAGCACCCCGGACAGATCGTTCTTTGAGAAATCCATTACCACTTTATCTTTGTTTACTTTATTTGGCCAACCATCAACATCATTAGATAAATTAATCTGTCGGATATAGGAACATGCTTTGGCTTCATTTAAATAGGCTTTTATTTCAGTTATCTCATCACCACCACCAGCATCTCCTCCTGTAATAAATTTACTTCAATTTCAGGCTCCCGAGGTTTCTTTAGTAGATTTAGGTGATCTTCTAAATCATTATCTTGCCCTATCTTCTGATCATCTCCCCCTTTGCAAGGAGATTCTGATTGTCTCTTAGAGTTTTGTTCCTCTGACCTCTCAATAAACTTAGACAACTTGCCACGTCGGGTTAAATTCTCAATCTCATTTTTCAGAGTAATACAGTTGTTAGTTGTGTGTTCATGGTCTTTGTAGAATTCACAATACTTGGACTTGTCTCTCCTGTTAAGAGGGGACTTTAGCTTTTCGTACCATTTGAGGTCTCTGCTTCCTATGATTTTCTCTAAGATGCGATGGACGCCAACAGTGAGAAGAGTATACTCGTCATGCTTCTTAGGCATTTCGGCCTTTTGATATTTTTTCAGAGCTTTTATGACTGTCGACTTTAGCACCTGGAACCTGTTTGGCAGATATAGCCTCCTCGGCATTCATTATTTTTCCAGCTTTAGACATTAACTCAGCCATGATTTTAGGAGGATCCTTGGACAGAGCATAAAACAACTTCTCGAGGAGTAAAATACTCATTAAAGTAGTAATATCTGTCTTTTCTTCATAATCTACCACATCTAGTTTTTCATTGTTAAAACGGGTTATGTACTTGCTAGTGGTTTCCCTTGGACGCTAACGAACACTTAGTAAATGGGATACCCTCTTAATGGGATTGGATTTAAAGCAGAAGTTACTGATGATCACTCAACAAGCTGTTGGTAACTAGAAATATGTCCTCAGGGCAAATTATTATTCCAAATTTGTGTAGATCCAGTGATGGTGCTTGAGAATGCTCGGTAATTCATCTCATCTGGGACTGAGTAGATATTGGCGATTGCCTAGTACTATTATATATGAATACAAAATATTACAAAGAGAAGACAAGAAATAAAAAGCACTCCTAAGGTGGTTACACTTTCACCTTATCTCCAGTCACCTCCTCCTTAGGGCGAACTGTTACTTCTAATATTTCAGGGACCATGGAGGACTCAATTGTCCTTTCATCATCATTTATCTCCTCATCAATGATGGGCGTAATGCCAGGGTTAAACTACTGGAAAAGCTAAGAGTCAACAACATTGTCGACCTTTCGAAGAGCAGCATCCCATTCTTTTTTGAAGGACGACTTCTTCAGGAAATCAATAAGCACGACCGCTATAGAGAAGGCCTTATCCCAGTCTCAGGTGTAAGCATCCTCCTTTTCTTTTTTAAATTTGGCCCTGGTACTTCCCTTTCATGTTAATAGCATTCTTTTTGGACTATTCATCTTTCTTAGTAGCATCTTTAGCAGCCCTCAATGCACCCTTCTTGTACTGCTCGGCTTTGTCCACTATACCCTTATATTTTTCCTATTTTTTACATATGCCTTCTTGGAGGCATATAAAGAATCCTTCAAGCCTTTAAAATCCGCCTCCATATCAGTCAAGAACTCTCTAAGTTGTTCATCCCTCTTAATGATTTGGTCTTAATCCACTAAGAACTGCAAAAGTCCAAGAAAACACGAAATCAGTCAATCACAACATTAAAAGTATAAGTAAAAGACATAAAATAAAAAATTGAGGTATTTACGAAGGCCATATTGTGGTTGGCCCTTTATAGCAACCTTGCCCTTGATAGAGCAGTAGTAGCAGACTCATCGACGAGCAACACTCCAAAGCCTATTAAGTCCCTGGCCAAACCAGGGTTTACTGCCACATAAGCAACACCTATAGAGGCCTAATAGGCTTGGGATTTCTTCACTAACTCCTGCCAGTCGGCAGGACCCTTCTTCAACTTTTGTTACTAAGTCTATTGGGTTTTTATCTCTTCAGGAACCATAACTGCGGGGATCTTGGAACCCCTTCCCCTGCATCCTTCTTCTGAGGAGGAGGGCGAGATTTGGCCCCGGCGAGCAATTTGGGGATCTTTCTCTTGACCATTTTTTCAGGAGATGAGAGTGCCATTGGGACAGTTTCTATGTCTAAAGATTCAAAAGAGGAGGATGTTCCTCCAAGACTAAAACTCCCTTCTTCTTAAAAAGGTGATTTTGAAGCAGCCACTGATGAAGACAAGGTCGAATCGTCTAAGTCTATGGGGGCTACTGGGATATCTTTTGTAGGAGAAGCTACAAAAGAAGGAATGGATTCCTGGTAATCAAGTAAGATAGAAGACAAGCGTGGGTAGGCTTCTATATCATCTGTTGGATAGACCAAATGTGCTTCAAGTAAACTAAATTCACTTTTGAACTAGGGGAGAGTCTTTCTTCGTTCTTTCTGTAAAACACAAACATGAAAGTACTGATCTGTAAACCCATAAAAGAAAAACACACAGAAAGAAAATATACAAATGTTTGAGGCGCCGACCTATGCCACGCCCTTCCTAAGGGCATCTTAACCCATTATATTGTGCACCCTCATGAAGAGGAGCATACTGTCAGTTTTTAACAACAATTCCATAATCCCAATGATCTTTATTGGAGTCAGGTAAGTTCACCACCAATACCCTATTAGAATATCGTGTCTTCAGATAATAAATGTTATTGGCAATGGTCCCCTAACTATAGCAATAATTTAATTCCGTTACAACCCTCTAATTGTTTGGGGCCACTTGAGCAGGGGCCACATCAAAGTATTAACAAAATTTAAGGAATAAATTATTTTGTGGGAAAGTGATGCCGCACTCAGCTATAAATATTATGGGAAGCCAATGGCCATCATTCAAAGCACATAGATCACAAGGCCCAATAACTAATTATATGGTTACCCAATCTGGGATTTTCCGCTTTGCCCTAAATTCTTCTAAAGAACTCTTATCCACAATGTAAAACATCTTAAAGACTCAGAAGTAAAAAAAATGAGAAGGAAAAAGTTCTTACAGTGACAACAACCAGTCGAAGTCCTTAAATAACAAAGTAAGAGCTCTACAAGGAAGGGAAAAGTTTGAAATGTATGGTGAAGTGGGATTGAGGGGGAAGAGACTCTTTATAGGTAAATTGATGACTCTTGATCATCAAAATTTGAAATGATTAAATGTACTAAATGTTATAGATATTGATGGCGTCCTATATCTCTAGGTGTTCAAAAGACCAACGTACCCTTAGTCGGTTCAATGTTTTTCAAACTATTTAAAAACTTACCACTGCCTTGGTATAACGGATTGAAAAATTACAAGTCCTTGAGGTTGACTGCCAACCAATGCTTTCCCAAGGTGTCGAGCAGCTGTTGGAATGAATACTCCATCCTTTTGATATCCCATCAAGTATGAAGTATTGGGTTCTTTTGTTATAGCCTAAAATTATTAGGCCAAGTGGACCAGTACCTCAGTGAGACATGTCGACATTACCATTGGACCCTCAGTAGTGGGTAAACCTGGTCGGCTTTGGTATGCTTTGGTCAGCCTCCTAGCTGACCACATCTAGGAAGATGAACCATCAATAAGGTGGACAGACACATATGGGATATTCAACAGTCACCGTGCACATATGTGAACAATGCCGAGCTACATATTATCATGTAAATATGTAAATGCCTAAGATATAAAGGCATTCCATCTCTTTAGTTTCCACTTACTATAAATACATTACATCTTTCAGTTTAAAGGAAGACAAATTGTTCCAACCCTAAATATTATAGCTAAAAGACTCGCACAAAACCCTAAACCCTTAGTACCATTACCCCGTGGATGTAGGCTCCATAATTGAGCCGAACCACGTAAAAATCATGTGTCTCATTCTATTTTCTTTATTTTCTTTTATCTGTGATTATAATTTTTGGTAACTAAACTAAGATAATTCCTCAAATATATCATCCAAATTTAGACATCAATAACGCCTACCCATTATTCATATAGCCTACTATAACCAAGACCATACAATAAAATCTCCCTATAAAACCATATCGGATATGGGTACCAAGACGTGTGACCCAGTGGTCCAATTACCATGGTAAACTTGTCTCCTCATCTAGGAACCATCATGGTCTGCGTTATACATGCTCCGATAACAAAATCCCCCTCTTAGCAAGATATCCATGAGCACTCACACATGGAATACATTGCATATATAGCACAAGAAAATAGGTCTTCTACTTAATCATGGAAATCAAATCTTAATTGGTAAATTATTTAATTTATTACATTTATAAATATTAGCTATATAATTATTTGTCCTAAATTAAAATCCCATAAATTGCCCTATTAAAATATTTACAAGAGTCAATTTAGTCTAAGGGCATCCCTAAATAAACCCCCCAAACCAAAGTCCAATTAAAGACACTATAAACAAAAATTCCAAAAACCTGGCAGCGTTGATTGATCGACCAACCATCGATCAGTCGATCGCTATAGGTTGGCTAAGGATCCCCCCAATACGAGTTTCTTCTTCTCCAAATGTCCAAAACTCAATTAAAATCTCCATTAATGATACAAAAACCTTCATTCAAGTTTCATATTACATCTAAAAATCAAATCCACATATAACACACCAATGAATCATGAATCATTTTCATAACATCAAAATCTTGATTTTATAATAAGATTCCAATAAGAAAACCACTTTCCCACTCAAGAACCCTAAAATTTTAATTTCTATCAATTATTCAATCCACTATTGATTAAGGTATATAATCATAGGGGGTTTGAATGACTCATATAGTCGGGTCAAAACCATAATTAGGCCCAATTATGGCCTGTCTGAGTAGGCCCAATAAAGTGCCACACCAATCCAATCCAATTCACCAATAAGGAAGATTGGAACAAGCAATTATCACGTAGATAAATACAAAATAGTTATCACTTAATGATCTCATATCGGTTACGTACAATTTTAGATGAGATAATCAGGAATCACCATAGGAGCCAATAGCAAGACAAGGGATTTCCTTGAACAACTCAATTGTCTTAGTTTTAAAAGAATATAAATACAGCCCACTCCCTGAAGCCAAGCAGGATGTAATTTCTGAACTTTGAGAGACATAATAAAAACTCAGTGACCTCTCCGTGGACATAGGCAATTTGTCAAACTATGTATATTTATATGCTATGTGACATTTGCATATTCTTTCATTAATTACTTTCTAGAATTCATTAATTATGATTAACTGCACTCACAATTGGCGTCGTCTGTGTGAATCGATTTCCTTTCTACGAAAGAAATCCCTACAAAAGAATAGTTACGATGTCCTACCACCCGAATAGTGCACCCCAACCTAGTGACTTACGAGCTAACCTAGATCCACTTAGGGTCAGGTTTGAAGTTCGTCAAGATAGGAATCCAAGATTTTGTCCAAAGTAATAACTTTATGGGGAAAGCTACGGGTAGCCTAGATCAACCCATATCTCACGGTTGGTCGATGCATACGGAGCGAAGCTTCAATAACAGGCGGAGGAAACTCACCTCCATATTGAGGAGAATTCTAGCCTCCAGTGGCGACTAGAAAAAATAGAGAGAGAACTCCACCAAAAAAACCAAAAACGTCGTGGTTGGACTCCTAGCCCTTAGGCAAGCAAGACTCGCAATCGAGAAAGGAGCGTCGAGTGCGACTAAGAGCATTTAGAACATGGAAGTCATCCAGGTAGGCACCACTGAGATAATGCATTCCATATGAATGATATAAGGTATTTGGTCCGAAGGGAACTGGACCAGCACCCAACTCATCGAGGAGAAAGATCTATAAAAGCGATGGTAAGGAAATCCCCAATTACCCAGATGGAGTCTTTTTTCTCAAGGGCCATTGGGGAAGGGGAACCCCCAAAGAAGTTTTCAACACCTAGGTTCAAGATCTATGATGGAAAAATAAACCCTATAGATCATGTTTAGTAATATAGGCTGGCCATGACCATATGGAGTCACAACGATGCTCTGATATGTCGTATTTTCCCTTTCATCTTAGGCAATTGTTGATGACATCAACAACGATGTTACCCAAAGGTGGTTAGAGAGGTTGCCTCATAGATCTATTAAGAGCTTCAAGGTCCTCATCGAGGCCTTCACTACTCGATTTATAAATCAAATCTATCATCCGAACAAGATGGACTCACTACTCACAATGAGTAAGAAGCCATAAGAGAATCTATGTGAGAACGCCAAGCATTACTAGGAGGTGTTCAATGAAGTGGAAGATTGCTTGGAGCAGGTTGCCGTGGCATCTTTCAAAGTTGATTTACCCCTACCTCTATGCTGCACCAGTCTTTCACCGAAAAGGAGGCTGATGCTATTGACGATCTTATATCACGTATTAAAAATTATGCTAAGGTGGAGGACGTGGTCCATTCCATCCAAAAAGAATCTGGCCGCGTCAAAGAGAACAAAGGGAGTGATAAAGAGAACAATCCTAAAAAAGTGAACAAAAATAAAATGGTTCCAAGAACGGGGGAAAAGCGTATTCGTCCAAAGCTTTCCAAGCCATCAATACGGTTTTTAAAGAAACCATTTATAAGATCCTGGAAAACATGAAGGACCAATAATTTTTCAAGTGGCCAAAGAAGATGGGAGGTTATCCGACCAAACGGAACATTCTTTGGTGTGCATTCCACAAGAAAAATGGACACCAGGCAGAGAATTGCACGGCATTAAAATCTCACTTAAAAGAGTTAGCTCAGGCGGGGCATTTGAATAAGTAAATAGATAAGAAGTCTGATTAGGTCATCACTGATAGAGACAAAAAAACAGATAACGTCTTGGACGATGAGGCGGGATATGAGGTTTCAATAATACATGGGGAATCCGACCTCAAGAAGATCTAGGTATATACAGTTCGAATGGAACTCAAGAAGGTTATAGTCGTGGTGGAGGACTAATAGATAGGTCCTTCTAAGGGCTAAGCTAGAAAGCACAAGCGACCAGAGGACGTGGATTACAATAAGCACATTGTGTTTATGGAGGAAGATTTGGTCAAGGTGAGAACTCAGCACCACGACTTGCTGGTAATCACTCTCAGGATTATAAACTTGGATGTTGACAAGTTACTGGTAGACCAGGGAGTTCCTTGGAGGTGATGTACCTGGAACTATTCTACAAGTTCAAGCTCAAAATGTTTGACTTGAAGGAATTGGCTGTCCCTTTGGTCGGCTTCACAAGAAAAATGACCATGCTTTTAGGAAAGGTGGTCTTACCAGTAAAGGTAGGGAATATTTTAAAGCTCATTGAGTTCCTGGTGGTAGATATTTATTCTCTATATCACACCATTCTCGACAGAGGGTGGCTTTATGCCATGAGAGATGCCTATTCAACTTACCACCAAAAACTCAAGTGCGTCACAGATCGGGACATAATGGAGATAAGAGGTCACCAAGCCATTGCTAAAAAATGCTACATCACCGCTATTTGGCCCAAGTTGGAGAAACATAAAGACAGAGAGGTTCTTTTGGAGATGCCCCTGGATGGGGCTACTCCTTCAAAATAACAATTACGGTATGGTCGACTAGGAACGGAGGAGGCCAGGATCCAACCCGCTGATAGGGCATTGAAGAACTACAAGAGGTTATTTTTTATGAAAGCTGACCAAAGAGGAAGTTCCTAATTAGTACAACATTGATCGATCATGAGAGAAGAGAGTTAATTACCTTTTTTAGGCATAACTTCGATGTATTTGCATGGGAGCCATATAATATGCCAGGGATGGACCCCACAGTTACCTGTCATCGTCTTCATGTAGATTCAGCATTCAAGTTGATTGTACAAAAGGCTCACCAAATATCCATAGGAAAGTCAAACACGGTAGAAAGGAGGTAGTAAAACTTCTAGAGGCAAGGTCTATCAAAGAAGTTCAATTCCTGAAGTTGCTCTCAAATTCAGTCATAGTTTGTAAAAGCGACGATAGCTGAAGAGTCTATATAAACTTCACCAACCTCAATAAAGATTTCCCTAAGGACAATTTCACCCTACCAAAGATAGATCAACTGGTCGACGTCATTGTAGCCTATGAACGTATGATTTTTTTGGAAGATTACTTGGGGTATCACCAGATTCCTCTATTTGTCCACGATCAAGATAAAACTTAGTTCATAATGCCATTGAGTTTGTACTATTATAAGGTCATTCCTTTCGGCCTTAAAAATGCTAGAGCCACGTACCGGAGACTGGTCACGAAGATGTTCAAGCAGTAAATGGGGGAAACAATGGAAGTATACATCGACATTATATTCGTCAAAAGCAAAAGCAAGAGCGACCATCTCCAAGACCTGACCAACACCTTTAAAATCCCCAGGCACTATTGAATGAAGCTTAATGGGAGCAAATGCTCATTCGGGGTCCAGTTAGTAAAGTTTTTAGGTTATCTGGTCAGCAAAAGGGGAATTGAGGCAAATCCTTATCAAATTGAGGCTATCAACAATGTTCAGTCACCAAGGATGTTATACGAGATCCAAAAGCTTATTGAGATGCTCGCGGAACTTAAGCGCTTCATTTTTAAGTCATCCGAGTGTTACCAACCATTCTTCTAACTGCTCAAGAAAAAGGGCCTCATCTGGAACAATAAATGCTCAAGGGCTCTCAAAAAATCAAGTCTTACCTGAGCAAAATGTAACACTATTACACCGCGTAAAACACGAGGCGCTACTATGATTAAAACTAAACTAAATCCTTAATAATTAGTATAAAGCATCTATATTCCACAAAATAAATGTAATAAATCCAAAATTTACACTTTCAAAATTATTACAATTAAATTTCACTCGAAAATAATGCTAAGCTCTCCAAATAAATTACACTGCCACGACATACAAAAATAAAATCCTTCAAATGTCGTGCTCTAAAATGCTCCAAAAATTCATAGCATCCAAATCCATGCTAACCTCCTCTAAAAGAAAAATGCGGGGAAGTACAAAATATGATCAAAATAGATGCTTAAAACGATAACAGTGAATAAAATGCAACAATACGAATCTGAATTCAAGTCTAATTTGACATCCGAGCATTATACCAATTCAATTTCTGAATAACACATCAATAGGTCACCAGGCCTCACCTCACCTCACCTAAGCTTCGTAAAGCCTCATCTAGGCTATTAGACTATTGGCGAGTGACCATTCTCCGTGCCATATAGAAATTTCATGACATCATTACCATAAACAAATACAATATCTCAATCGAATCAATATTTTGAATTCCAATAAACGTCACGATATCAACAATATGAGTACAAATAAATGAGGAACAAATGACTACTCTCGAGAGATTCAAGGAGCATATTGCGTAAAACCCGTACCTTAAAATCATCACAAGAAAATGATAAGATTCTGCCTCAAAATTCTGATCATACCACTGCGTTTCTCGCGCGAAAACAATAAAAACTCGTTCTAGCCTGTAGAATACGGAATGCGGATCCCCGAATTTTAAACTCTTTTTAAAATTGTATTTCCTTTTCTTGTTTACTATGCGGAAGCGAAAAAGGTGATGGTTCAGTTAAAATAAAATTTTAATTTCAAATTAAAATTAAACCAAAGTGAAAATTAATTAAACACACGCATATATTAAATTTCACTTAAACTAATTAATTCATGTCCTAGAATTTGCCTAAGTCATAATTATCAATATTCTAAAGTTAGGCCAAACCAATTTTAGCAAATGACTTGAATTAAATAAACAATTATCCAAATTTAATTAGCACCCAATTAAATTAAGTGTGACAATTAAAAACATTTTTATCTTGAATTACCCTAAGCATGAGTTCTAATTCATTATGCAAGATAAAAATAAATCAATCACACTACGTCGAGATGTACGAGGAAAAACCCACAACGGGAAACAACCTCGGACGACCCTAGCCACAAACCCACAAAGTACGAAATTTACAAATACAAGACAGAAAGGCTTACAACACACGACTCGATCCCTCTCAAGCCCCGATGCTTCTTTTTGTAGATACCTCTTCCTAGCGGATAACCTTGAAGCTCCACCGCGGTCTCAGAATCCACCGATCGGACTTTTTATAGTCACTGTCACCCGAGCAAGGAGCCTTTCTCCAAGTGGGTAATACCGCAGCAAATTCTTCTTCTTTCTTTAAGGGATGTAGAAGAAAACCCGAAACTTCTCTTTGAACGGAAGAGATGAACCCGGTGCCAAACTCCAAGCAAGATATATGAATATGGGAACTTGGAAGAAACTAATTTGGGTGTAAACTAGAGTGGTGTATATTTTTCTCTTTGATAAAAAACTCACTCAAAACGTGATCTTTTTCCCTTTTTGATTTTTCTCTCAAAACACTCTCTAGGAGTTAGTAAGATATGAAAAAGATTGATTAGAAAATTTTATTCCCACACATAATAAAGTCTGAGAAAAGTTGGTTAAGAAACAAGTGGGGAAGTGGGAGAAAAACTGCTTAAAACTGTCAAAAATTGTTCCCGCCTGGCATCTCGTTCGAACGACATTTCGTTCGAACGAGTCTTCTAACGAAGTTCCAGTATGAACTTCGTTAGAAACTCGTTGGAAATCTCGTTAGAACGACAATCTCGTTCGAACGACATTTCGAACTAAGTTCCACTATGCCTTAATGGGAGGTCGTTGGCAATCTCGTTCAAACGACTTGTGGTTCGAACGATAATCTCGTTCGAACGACACTTCGAACGAACTCACAGAATGTTCACAAATTCTTTTTAAGCCCGGAAACTTTTATATACTTTATATATAAGTTTTAATATAAACCATTCTGAAAACAAAACGCAGTTTTGAAAACCTAACACCCAATAAACAAGTTCCAATCTCCTATATATATATGATTGCATTCATACCTTAGGAGCATGGAACTATGGTTGATGACGTATAAACGAGGCACGAAACCGGCATGATGATGAAGCTTTATACTCTTTGCCCCTGCGTCTTCAAACAAACTTTTCATAGGCTTGAGAATATTACAATTAAATACAATCCTATGTATAAATGTTTTTGTCCGGAATTGAGCCAAAACTATATATGGACTCAATTGGAAATTTGTGTCCTTACAAATCTCCCCCTTTGGCTATTCCGGGACAAAAACCAAACAAAAATCCTAAAGGGCCGTCAAGCTCACTAGACTCAAAACATAACCCACCCAAACTTGACTCAACCCAAGGATCAAACACTTTGCCATTGAAAGATGCCGCTTTAGAAGAATTCCTGCACACTTAAGCAAACTCATCAAATGCATAGGGAATATCAAAGTATTTAAAGCAATTAAAATAAATACTCCACCGAAATTAATTTTCAAAACTTAGATAAGATTATAATAGGATAAGATACCATTTCTTTATAGTAGGATAAGATACCATTTCTCCCCTATCATTCTCCCCCTTTTTATTCAGGAATAGGCAAAGGATAAAGAACATATAAAAGCAGGTTGAAGCTTAAATCCAAGATAGATACCAAAACTAAAGTATAAGCATAGAAGGACTAGAAAGGAAGACAAAGGCAAAACAAAATATCATATATATATGTACTATAAATATATCAATAATGCACACGCACATATATATAGATGTAAACACACACATGACACAAAATACAGTAAGTTTGCACACTCGTATGTCAAAAATGTGTCATATGGAAACGGAAGTGTTGGAGTGTGAACTAGTAACGATTAAATTTAGACCCAATCAGTTAAAATATGTTCACGGAGTTCTCAATTGATTGCAAACTTCATCACATTTGAATATATCCTCATTTGACAATATAAATTGAACTCAATGAACAAACATACACAAAGCATACAAGCCTAGCATATTGATGATTCTACAAACCAATAGAGTCATGACATGAAATACGCAACTAGGATAAACGGACATTGTGCAAACCGTTGATATACCATCCGATCCCCCTCAGTAAACATTTATATTAATTTTGAATGAATATATCAATCAAACATAGGCCTTGGCAAATTATTTTTCTTTAAGTTCCATTTTTCTGTTTTTAGGCCTTTGGACCACGTATTTCTTTTAGGTCCATTCCAAACGGTGGCTTACAATCGCAAAGGATTATTATTCCTTTCGGATCCCTTCCCCGTGCACATTTATATTTATCATGTTTTCATTGTTTCACACAAATCTCACGTGCAACGGATTTTGACATGCACTAGTCCTCCTAGGTCACAAATATGTAGATGACAATATTGGTAGGATAACACCTCACATAGCTCAAATATACATATGAAGTTAAAATTTCAAAAGAGCTCGTGCATGTGTGAATAGAGGCATATAAAAATAGAATCCATTTAACCAACATAAAATCCAATAACTCCATAAAAATATGGTAAAGAACATTTTAAGGATTGACAATCTAAACGAAAAGTTCTAGCCACATGGGGGCGTTAAAGGAGGGATTCAAACACAAGTATATGCCACTTAAAGTGTGTCAAACCAAAATACACACAAAATAAAATCTTGTTGAGTTTTTGACATTTATAACCAAAAATAAAATTATATACTCAAAAGACAAACCAAAATCATTTGAATTTTTCTTTAAGCTTAAATTATCAAGAGATAAAAACTTCAAATGATAAACAAAAATCATTATTCTAGTGTGTGATATGATATAAAGTAAGGACTAGAAAATGATTAAACAAGCATACATTTAGCATGTGAATATAGCATGACGTACAAAAGCTAAAGTATGCAAGCACTAACACATTCATCCTTTAGATTTAGCAAGGGAGGACGCATGTGAAAGTAAATGAGAATCAAAAACCCTATTTTGCAAGGAAACCAAGTAAGATTTCCTAACCCAAATTAATGAAGAATGACTATCTTGGGGTGTAGGAATTTTAAATACATTGGTTTCTTTACGTTGGGATTTTCTAGGAATTCGTTTAAGATCAAAACAAAATTTCTTAAGATGACCTTTTCGACCACAATATGTATAAGTAAAAACATATCGAAAAAATTTACCTAAGGAGTGATCTATAAATGCTTTCCTAGTAGATTCTCCTAAAACATTGGTTTTGGCGTTATGAGTAAATACATTACAAGTATTGAAGCCTAAACGAGATGTGTCATTTTTAATTTGGACCGTTCCTAATATTTTATCTAATTTTTCCGAACGACACTCCAAATCAAATTTGACATTACTAGAGTCTTTTAATTTATTTTGCAAATCTAAAATGTTAGACTCTAATAAAACATTTCGCTCTTCAAAAGCAAGAAGCTCCTTTTTCAAGAATTCCATTAAACCCCTAAGGCTATCTCTCTCACCTTCTATAGATTCAGGCTTCTCTAGAAGAGCTTTCTCTCGTGTCCTAAGGTCTTCAACCAACAGACTATTAGCAACGACCTTGATACGTTCTTTCAAACTAACTTCTAACTTCAAACTAGCTCTTTTCAATTTAATAGATTCTTTATATAATTCTTGAAAAACATTTTGAAGTTCACTCAATTTAACCTCTTCTTCATTTTCACTCTCTCTTTCTTCTCCACTCTCACTATCATAAAAAATAAGAGAATCATAAACAATGACTTTGGAAGTGTCATGTGTTAAAGTTTCATCAATCGATGAGTTCTCACTATCACTCACATGACTAGCCATAAAAGCCACAAAATTAGGCTTAGTGGGGAAATCGGGTCCCTCTTCCTTATCACTATCACTAAGGGTCGCATTATATGCAATGGGTCGTTTACCCTCTTTCCTTAGTTTAGTGGGGCACTCAGAAGCCCTATGGCCATAACCCTCACAACCAAAACACCTATTAAACTCTTCCCTATTTAGCTGTTCATTAACAGGTTTAGGGATCTTCTCGACTTTGTCATGCTTAGAAGTTTCAAATTTCTTAAAGTCATTTTTAAATTTATCTTTGTTAAATTTAAGAAATTTTCTAAATTTCCGAGCAAACAAGGTCATGTCTTCCGAGTCACTATCACTCTCGCTCTCTACTACTTGTTTGACCTCTTTTCGGGCTTTTAAAGCAACCCCCTTTTCTATTTTCTTTTCATTTTTAGAGGGAAACATGTCTAGTTCATAGGTTTGTAAATCACCTACAAGCTCTTCTAATTTCGTAGAGGCTAAAGTTGGCAAAGAATTTAAAACGGTCACTTTTGAAATAAATCTATCGGGTAGGGACCTTAAAATTTCTTTACAACTCGGTTGTCGGGTATTTTCTCTCCCAAATTAAAAGATGAATTGACAATATAGGAAAGTCTAGCATAAAATTCATCAAAAGTTTCATTATCGTTCATTTTGATAGTTTCAAATTGAGTGGTGAGATTTTGGAGTTTCGAAGCTTTAACGACACTAGTTCCTTCATGAGTTAGTTGTAAAATATCCCAAGCTTCTTTAGCGGTTTCACACGTCATAATACATCGGAATTCATCCGGTGTGACAGCGCTAAACAACGCATTCAAACCATGGGAATTAAAATTAGAAAGTTTAAACTCATTTTCAGTCCATCTATCGGCCGGTTTGGGAACACGTTCATTTTCAACTAAGTTAGTTGGTGGGGACCACCCATTAACTACAGACATCCAAACTCTCTCGTCGATAGATTTTAGTGCCGATTTCATTCGCGCTTTCCAATACGCGTAGTTAGAACCATCGAAAATAGGAAATTTAGAAAATGGGGAAAATTCGATTTTAGCCAAAAATATTTAAAGGATCTTAACGAAATAATTTATCGCTTTGGCTCTGATACCAATTTGTAGAATACGGAATGCGGATCCCCGAATTTTAAACTCTTTTTAAAATTGTATTTCCTTTTCTTCGTTTACTATGCGAAAGCGAAAAAGGTTATGGTTCAGTTAAAACAAAATTTTAATTTACAAATTAAAATTAAACCAAAATGAAAATTAATTAAACACACGCAAATATTAAATTTCACTTAAACCAATTAATTCATGTCCTAGAATTTGCCTAAGTCATAATTATCAATATTCCAAAGTTAGGCCTAACCAATTTTAGCAAATGACTTGAATTAAATAAACAATTATCCAAATTTAATTAACAACCAATTAAATTAAGTGTGACAATTAAAAATATTTTTATCTTGAATTACCCTAAGCATGAGTTCTAATTCATTATGCAAGATAAAAATAAATCAATCACACTACGCCGAGATGTACGAGGAAAAACCCACAACGGGAAAAAACCTTGGACGACCCTAGCCATAAATCCACTAAGTACGGAATTTACAAATACAAGACAGAAAGGCTTACAACACACGACTCGATCCCTCTCAAGCCCCGACGCTTCTTTTTATAGATACCTCTTCCTAGCGGATAACCTTGGAGCTCCACCGCTGTCTCGAAATCCACCGATCGGACTTTATATGGTCACCGTCACCCGAGCAAGGAGCCTTTCTCCAAGTGGGTAATGCCGCAACAAACTCTTCTTCTTTCTTTATGGGATGTAGAAGAAAACCCGAAACTTCTCTTTGAACGGAAGAGATGAACCCGGTGCCAAACTCTAAGCAAGATATATGAATATGGGAACTTGGAAGAAACTAATTTGGGTGTAAACTAGAGTGGTGTATATTTTTCTCTTTGATAAAAAACTCACTCAAAACATGATCTTTTTCCCTCTATGATTTTTCTCTCAAAACACTCTCTAGGAGTTAGTAAGATATGAAAAAGATTGATTAGAAAATGATATTCCCGCACATAATAAAGTCTTAGAAAAGTTGGTTAAGAAACAAGTGGGGAAGTGGGAGAAAAACTTCGTAAAACTGCCAAAAACTGTTCCCGCCTGGCATCTCGTTCGAACGACATTTCGTTCGAACGACATTCTCATTCGAACGAGTCTTCTAACGAAGTTCCAGTATGAACTTCATTAGAAACTCGTTGGAAATCTCGTTAGAACGACAATCTCGTTCGAACGACATTTCGAACGAAGTTCCAGTATGCCTTAATGGGAAGTCGTTGACAATCTCGTTCGAATGACTTGTGGTTCGAACGACAATCTCGTTCGAACGACACTTCGAACGAACTCATAGAATGTTCAAAAATTCTTTTTAAGCCCATAAACTTTTATATACTTTATATATAAGTTTTAATATACACCATTCTGAAAACAAAACGCAATTTTGAAAACCTAACACCCAATAAACAAGTTCCAATCTCCTATATATATATGATTGCATTCATACCTTGGGAGCATGGAACTATGGTTGATGACGTATAAACGAGGCACGAAACCGGCATGATGATGAAGCTTTATACTCTTTGCCGCTACGTCTTCAAACAAACTTTTCATAGGCTTGAGAATATTACAATTTAATTCAATCCTATGTATAAATGTTTTTGTCCGGAATTGAGCCAAAACTATATATGGACTCAATTGGAAATTTGTGTCCTTACATAGCCCAAACTCGAGAAAACACCAAATAAGCCTCCATATCATGGGTTGAATCTTGGTTTAAATGGGGCTAAGGTTTTGTGGATGGAAGAAGATGAAAAATAGAGGAGGATAATGATTTTTGAGAAGGCTAAGATGTATTTTAAAAGTCCTAAACTCGTCACTTATATTTATATACCACAAAGAATTAAAGTCTTAATCAGATTCAAATATTATAAAAAAATTCGGACGATCGGACCGTTGGAATTGGCTAAAATTTGAAAACATATTAGCTGAAGGTGAGAGGAAGTATCACAAAAAAAGTCATCTCAATTGGACGTTCGAATATTTTTATTCATTTATTTTTGCTTATTTGGTCGGATCATCCTTTGATTTTTATACAAAAAGTTATAATTTCCAAAGTTTACCACTTAGAACCTTCCTTTTATATATAAAAATTAATATTTTTACATACCAAAATTAAATAGACCCCAAAATTTTATTTTTTTATAAATTCGAGTTAATTTAATTAAAATCGATTTAAAATCACATGTTGTTATATACTTCCCCACTAGCACAGGAATTTCGTCCTCGAAATTCGACAAAGCTTAATGCTCAAGATAAAATATGGTTAACAAATACCTATCCATAAAAACCCTGGTTAGGCGCCCATACACCCAATCCTACCCGCATGTTCCCCATGCTCTCTCTCATGAATCACTACTCGATCCTATCTTTCAAAAATAATCACAACACTAAAGTCCTCAAATCAATTCTAAACACCCTCTTATCAAGATTACTAATTCTAACCTCGATGCCTACCACGTCCTCAACAAAAACTCCCTATCTCCAATGAAACACATCTAACCCTCATGCTAGACCCAAATCCAAAGACCCGAGGGTTATCGTATACCTAAGCTCTGATACCATCTGTAACACCCCGCATAAAACACGAGGCCCTACTACGATTAAAGCTAAACTAAATCCTCAACAATTAGTATAAAGCATATACATTCCACAAAATAAAGAATGAATCCAAAATTTACACTTCCAAAATAATTACAATTAAATTTCACTCAAAAATATTACTAAGCTCTCTAAATAAATTACACTGCCACGCTATACAAAAATAAAATCCTCCAAACATCGTGCTTTAAAATCCTCCACAATTTCATAGCGTTTGCATTTACGCTTCGTCCAATTTCGAGGATGAAAAGATATTATTTAAATTAATTCAGAATTTTGGGTAAAATAAAAATTTGGCATTTATTAATTTTAGAATTTAAAAGGTTGAGTTTTAATATTGAAAATTAGGATTTTAATCGAAATTAAAATCAGAGTTAAAATGGAATGAAAAATGGTTGTCACGGTTCTGGGTCGTGACTAACAGGCAATTTTTCTTTTTAGTTTAAACATAATTGTATTAGCATTAGAACTCCTAATCATTATAAATTAAAACAAATCCGTGGATGGGTTCCTCAAATAGTTATTTCCACAACTCTTCCTCCAGAAATCTTCTCCAAAATATTTTCCTTTCATCTACAAACCTTTGCCCCAATTTTCTTCAAGGTTTCAACTCAAGATTTGTGAAGATTAACTAGGTTTTTACAAGACGCGTCAAGAAACGGATCTTTATCAACCTTTTGAGAAGAATACACCTTTGAAATCATAATTCTCAATAAACTTTTATTCAAGCATGGATACTTTATTCTCTTCCTTTAGTATTATGCGTTTTAAGTGTCGCCTAAACCTTTAATGACATGTTTTTCTTAAAATAAATTAGCAACTTAATTAGAAAAAGTGAAAACTAAATTTGGTATTGTTTTGATGAATTTTTTTAATATGGAATAAGACTTAAAACCCTCGGGTGCGTAGGAGAGAGTAGTGGGTTTTGGTTGTTATGGGTGTAGAATAGCAAGTAGAATTTTATGGGGTTTATTTTAATGAAATCGGGATGTGTATACGTATGAAAATTATGTAGTTAATAAAAGTGGACAATTTTCGTGTGTTTCATAACTTTGCATGTTGATTAATTCATAATGATTAAATGGAAGCAATTGCGTAAAGAACGACGACAGTATTATTAATTGAATTAAATTAAATTGTGACATCACGCATAAATTTGTGATATTGTTTATATGTGTTGTTGGAATATGCGATTGACTGATATTTTTATTTATCATCGCGGGTACGAAGGGATTTTGGTAGTATGCTTTCACCTATATTTTAGGATGCTTGCTAGGTATGGGACTAGTAGGTAGGCCTTAGTTGCGATTTATGCTTTCTAGGAATGAGACTAGTTTGTATAGATTTTTACGTATGGATGATTCCTAGATGGGGCTAATTTCTAGGTCATGCCGTCAATTCGCTAGCCTAGGCATAAGACCAAGAATAGATTTTTGATAGAAATTCACCCTATAATTAAGGTATGACGTATTTATGTATTGGGGGACCCTTAGGTATGGGACTAAAGGTGTTTTTGAGGATCTCACATCGATAATAAGGGTGGGGTGAATAAATATTCGAAGAGGAGAAAAGTGAAAAATTGAGAATTAATACCTAAGATAATAAAAACGAGGGTTAAAATATATTGACATCGTTAATAATTGTAGGACCGACGGTTTAAATGGGTTGGTTGGTTATTGCGACGTGTGGGTGTGTAACATCTGAATAATTGCTGGCCTGACAGTTTAAACGGGATGACTGGCTATGAAGACATGTCGTGTGTGAAACCTCATACATAATTGCAAGGTTGATAAAGGTGAAGGTTGAACCTCATACGGACCGGCTGGCTATGGCGAGGGAAGTGTGTGTGGTGTAGAACAGAGTACCACAACTAAACAAATAAAATGAGATAAAGGTGTAGGTGGAAGTCCCACATATGATATCAATAAGGAGAAAAATTAATAATTGGATTAAGTTAAATGAATGGATAATTGGACTTAGACGTTGAGATAGCTTAAGTGAGTATTTCTAGCATATATTGTTTATTTACTCGCATTGTTATTTATTATCTCGTTTAATTTAAAATATTCTATTATGATATTTATCATATATAATGCTATTGTCTAGGTTCACGGACCCTAATTGAGGGGAGAAGTGTCTATTCATACTCGGGACTCTGACCCTATGCATTGGCTAACATTTTTCAGGTATTAGTGCTGGAGTAGATGCATAGGAGCGTTTGGATTTATATATTGGAGGTGCATCTGGAGTTATTTATTTTGTGCTTAGTAGTTTAGTTTAGTTTTCATTCCTTCGCATTTATATTGAGACTCAGTTGATGGATTTGGTGGGCCACTCAGTTCCACAGTTGTTACGGGTTTTATTCATATATTTCAATATGAATTCAATTTATTGGGGATTATATTTACTTCGAATTAGATATTATTGGAGACTCGCATGGTGATGGATTTTCGATCGCATTGATGATTATTATTTATTGGGATTGATTTAATTGTTATCTTGTGGAATTAATTTTACATGTCTCATATTTGTCACATGCTAAGAATGGTATTTAATTTAGTGGCCCCCGACGTAATCTTGGTGGTGGTCGATGCCAGGAATGCGCAGGGTGTTACACAAATCTCCATTGCTGGCAATCCCCAATCAAAGGGACTCCCTTTACCTCTACCATGTAGTTTTAAGCCACGCAGTTAGCTCAACCTTGGTATGGGAGAAAGATGCAAGATAGTTCCCTGTTTACTATGCCAATATGGTGCTCCTGGATGCCGATCAGCATTACTTACTACTGGAAAAGTTGGCTTACGCGCTAGTGATAACTTTCTGGAAGCTCAAACACTATTTTGAGGCCCACTCTATCACTGTCATCACTTCATTCCCCCTTAAAGATGTCCTTGCAAAGCTAACCTTTCTTGATGCATGTCAAAGTGGTTGGCAGAACTTGGGAGGTTCGACATCTATTTTCAACAAAGGACAATAGTCAAAGGGCAAATATTAGCCGACTTCATAGTAGAATTTACAAGGTAAGCCCCTACCGACCAAAAAATGACTGAGCAATCAAGAGATCGCAATAAGGATCACTCTGAGAGCTGGACGTTATATGTGGATGACGCCTCAAACTCCAAGGGGTTGGACTAGGAATCCTCATTTTGACCTCAGAGGAGGCATTGATTGAGCATGGGATCAGGCTAGGGTTTGAAGCCTAAAAAAATGAGGTCGAGTATAAAGAGCTTATAGCCGGACTGCACAAGGCACATTTATTGGGGCAAAATAACTCGAAGTGTACTGTGATTAAAAACTAGTATCAAACCAAGTCAGTGAGAATTTGAATGCCAAGGATAAGAGAATGACAACCTACCTCGTAGTGGCGCGCGAGATAATTTCAAGGTTCGAGGAAGTCAATATTCAACAGTTCCCACGGGGGCACAATAGCCTTGAAGATGCCCTAGTAGCCCTAAGCTCAATAGTTGACTCCAGTCTCTGGAGGACAATTAAAGTGGAATTCCTAGCCAAACCCAACATTAAGAAAGCGACGACATACGAGCATATTCTTTTCGTTGAAAAGGTTCGAGCTGGTTGGATCCAATCCTCGCATACTTACAAAATGATATACTGACAACTGACTTAAAACGGTCTCATCAAGTCAGAGTAAAAGCTGCTCACTTTCACATGGGTCCTAAGGGAAAATTTTATAAGAGGTCTTTTACCGAACCCTACCTTCAGTGCGTACACCCAAAGGACATTGACCAAGTCCTCAATGAACTTCATGATGGGATTTATGAAATCCACACAGACGGAAGTTCACTGGAATTCCAAGCAATCGAAGAAGGCTACTGGTGATCGTATATACAGAAAGACAAAAGTTGTTTTGCTTAGAAGTATGAGAAGTGCCGAAAATTCTCCCTCATACTCAATCAATCAACCAACTATCAGTCCATGGTCGTTTGCACAATGGGGGTTGGATATTATAGGGTCGCTACTTACTGCGCTTGGGAATCATAAATACTTTCTGGTCCGTACCGATTATTTCATTTAGTGGATTGAGGCGGAACCACTCGAAAACATTAGGGATGCCGACATGATCAGGTTCATTTGGAGAAATATCATAACCCGCTTTGGGGTACCCAATACCATCATCACAAATAATGGTATGTAATTTGAAAGTTATCCCTTTCAAGGATTTTGTGATGAGCACGGGGTCAAGTACCACTTCAATTATGTGGTATACCCCCAAAGTAATGGTCAGGAAGAGGCCTCCAACAAGACTATGCTCGATGGCTTAAAGAAAAGGCTGGAAAGAACAAAGGGCGCTTGGGTGGTCGAGCTCCTTCTTTCTCTCTGGGCATATCGCACCATACCGAGAAGATATAACAGGAAAACACCCTTCGCCCTCACATATGTAATGGAAGCCATAATTCCACTCGAACAATATAAAATGCTCATTTACAAGTTATAAAAAAGATACCAATTATAAGAGCTACTACAAACGATATAAAAATTTATTATAACTAATTATGGTCGGTAGCCCAAAATTCTGCAATCGACCTCCTTCGACTGTTGTTAGGATTTGGCCAATATTCATCGTTACTATTGTAACCTTCCAGGTAATTCTCAGCAAGTTTGAGAGGAATGACTTCCAAAGGGACCCACTTCAAATCGTGCCCAAAGGGAGGTCGCCTATACGTCGGACAATTGACATGGTATGTGTACCAAATTTGAGAGTTTTTTGGATCCTTCACTACCATCAAGGCGTTCAACCTGCCATGCTTAATAGCTTCGTCTTGAGCCTCTTACTATTTTACTAGAGCGTCCTGCCACCCATTATCATAGCCAGCAGATCAGGCTGCTCAAGGGCCCATCCTGAATAAATAGTGAAGCCTTGTCACATCACACCTGAGCCCCATCATTATATTGTTAGCCTTTTGCACATTTTCCTCGGAGTCAGTGAGCTTCTTCTTGAGATCGCTATTTTCGGACTGGATTAAGGCGTCGACCTCCCCTACATTATTTGCTCTAGTAAGTTGGGCTTTCAAACTATTTTTTTCTTCCTGCATTGAAGAGCCTACATCATCCAAGTCTTTCAAATCATCCTTCAGCTTGGCTACCAAGACTAACTGATCCTTATGATCCTTGGTCATCTTTTTTCTGGCCTTGTGGACGAATAAAAATGCTCAGCGAGCTCGAACAATTGCATACTGACCAAGAAAATTATCAAGTTTTCTATTGAAGGAGGAAATCTCCTCCATAATAGGCTACAAATATGAACAAACACAAAAGCATAAGGTTCAATATAGGTATTTAAACACATAATAGTTAAATAAATGTTCTTTTATTGATAATACAGTAAAATAGGCTGAGCCCTTACAGAGGACCAAAAAGGAAAAGTACAAGGAATCATAAAACCTAATCTAAAAGGCCTTATTTTTTTACCTGCTCCTCAATCTTAGCCACCTTGCCTTGGGTAGCCACATCCTTAGCCTGGTTGGCTGGGATGTTAGTAGAAGACTCCTTCACAACCCTTAGTGGAGAACTAAAATGGTGCTCACCAAAGAGCTTAGAGTCAATTGGAACTTTGGTCTTCACCAGGGATGCATCCCAACCTTTATTAAAGTTGGACTTTTGAATGTATGCCAACAGGAGCTTGGCATCCTCGTAGGCTTCTCCCAGGCCTTTCTCAAACTTGGCCTCCTTAGTCACAAGGAACTCAGCTTCCTCTTTGGCCAAACGATATTTATCAACTGTCAGTTGAGTGACCTCAACCTTGAGCTTGTCATTTTTTATCTTCAGCGAACTTATAACATCACTGGTGGACTTTATATCACTCTCATAGGCCTTTTTAACTTTAACTATAGCCTATTAGGACTTTTAGAGAGTTAGTCATAGCTCATAGTTGATCTTGGACTGGTCCTGGTGACCATCCAGGAGTTGGGTAAACTCTACCATAAACTGTAAGTGAAAACACGAGGCAATTATTAGACCAACTTGTTTTAAAATCATAACAACAAATAAGGATTTAAGTGGAAACAAAGGAAAAAAAGTTTCTCACCATTGACAGATTAGGAGCCAGCAACTTGAGTTGCTCGCGATCAGCTGCGAGCACGGCCTTAGGACCAAACTTCGATCATCAGCCTTGGGACCTTCAGTTTCGATCCTCTTTCGGGACTTTGCCTTGGGGGAAATAGGGCTATCATAATTAACATTGATAAAAATCACTCTCTTTCGGGGTAATTCCATTAAGTCTTTTTCCTCGGCAAGAATAGAGTTTATATCAAGTGATTCAAAGGAGGAGGAAATCGAAGCCTCCTCATCTACAAGGGGGAGGTCTGGAAGGTCATCTACTGGACGAGCAACAAAGTTGCCAATACTATTGGTATACTCTAAAAGAAACGAAGTTGATCATGGGTGATCACCACCAGTAAGATTCTCTCCTACTCTCCAAGCTTTCAAAAGCTTAACATCATTTATATGGCTCACAGACGGGTCCTTTTTCATCATGCAATTTGCTCAAAAATATAACAAGAATAATTATAAACAATAGCAATTCAGAAAGCAATAAGAAAAAAAAGGAGATAAGATATGTAATTAAGAGGCAAGCATTAACCTATGCCATCCCACCAAGTTGGGCATAGAAACCCAGTGTATTCTTCACCCTCAGGAAGAAGTGGATGTTGCCAATTTCTGGCAATAAATCCCCGATCCTAATATTTCTTATTGGAATCAAGAAGGTTTACAACAAGGACTCTATTATCCTTTTTTGCCTTTAAATATACATGGCCATAAGTAATGTGGGACCAAGGGTAGCGATATCTCATCTCTGGGATACCAAGATTAGTCCCATAGATCTCATTAATTCTCTCTACCCCGATAATAATATACCATGTATTGGGGGAACATTGAGCTGGGACTACCCCAAAGTAATCGTAGAATACTAAAAAGATAGGGTTTGAGGGAAAAGTCAATCCTTTCTGAACCACTTCTAGGGTATGAATACAGTGCCCCCTTTTACTGCAATGGAGTTTCTTGGTATAAGGGAACATTCAATTATAACCCAAGGAGGAATAGAACAGTCTTCTGAAAATCCTCTAGATTTTTACCATGAAGGGTATTCACTATTTTCAAAGAGACAGAAAATGACAACGAAAGAAATGAAGAAGAAGGAAGCTGCAAAAAGTAAGATAATAACAAGAGGAGGATTGAAACTTAAAGAGTGGACGAACACAAACTGGGAAGCTCTAAAGTCTTTGTTGCAAAGGAAGAAAATCAAAGTGACGCTATTAGAAGTGTGGAAGCAAACAACATTTGAAAATGTGTACATCAGTCATAAGGAATGAATATCGAAATGGTTTTTTAGCACTTCATCTTTCCTTGTGGCCAGCATACCCTTGTTAGTTGTCATAAGTTTATAGTATTAAGCCACCGACAAACCTCAATAATATTATATCAGTTTTACGGACCTCCAACAGATTTAAAATTCTCTGGCCTAAATTTGGCCTTGAATTTTAGGGGCAATTATGGGGTCTAAACCATAATTAAACCCAATTTCTGACTGCTCGAGGAGGCCCAATAATGTACCACGACATTCCAGCCCAATCCTTCAATAAGGAAGATTAGCATAAGCATTTATCACATGGAAAATATGAAATATTTATCACTTAATGAGCTCATATCAGTTACCTACAATCTCGGACGAAATAATTAAGAATCACATCACGAGCCAATCGCAAGGTAAGGGAGTTCGTTGAATAACTCAACTGCTTTAGTTTTATAAGACTATAAATACAACCCACACACCCTAGGGGAAAGGGGATTGTAATTTATGAACTTTGAGAGATATAATAAAAACTTAGTGACCTCTTCATGGACGTAGGAAATTTGTCGAACCACATATATTTATGTGTTATGTGACTTTTGCATGTTCTTCATTAATTGGTTTCTAGAATTCACTGATCGTGATCAACTGCACTCATGCACACTAAGAAATAATTCATAATCATGATCTAATAATATCTAACCAGATTTAAGGAGAATTAAATCTAAACAATAAGAAATTGACACTAATTACATATTTAATTGGGTTAATCGGGAAATTAGCTAATTAACTCATGCAACTTGGATTTATAATCATAATTTGGTTTAGATTTACACGAAGACATAATCTACACCAATAATAATCATACTTTCATTATAAATAAATTTGCCTCAATGATTTTGATGAAAAACAAGGCCAAGATCTCTTTAATCCCCTTTTATCTCTTGAGATTCACTCTAGACTTGTAGGGCTTCCCAAAATGAAAAACGCCAATAATGATATCCCTAATGGTTTACTAAACTCCTATAATTTCGAAATTAGTTTTGGGACTTAAATAGGCCTATATCTAAAGGGTTCAAAATAGTCTCCAAATGTCTTAATTATTTACCTAGGCCCTATACTAATCTCATAGGCCTATAATTCAACATTTTAAGTTAAAAACTAATGTTTTAAGTGTTCCAAACTTACTTAACTCATTACATCAATTATTTTAAATTTAATTCAACACTTTCATTAAATAAACTAATTTAAACCCAAAAATTAATTATTTAATTATTGATTAATTTGGTGCAACGTGGCATTATAGACAATTACATTACAATCGCTGGAACCTGATGATGAGGGGATAATCCAAACAAGGAAATCTTCAATGCCAAATTCCTGACCATTCCATAGTCATCCTTAACACACAGTTACATTAAAATAGTGAATTAATATATTAATGTATATTAAGTCTAAATTTTAGATTTATTTATATGACACATATAATCTTATGACCAGTGACATCACATGTCACACAAGCATATTAGATAATACCATAATTAATTTAAAGGCATACAAATATGGGGTATTACATTCCTTCCCCTTAAATAAGGAATTATGTCCTCGAAATTCAAATTTACTTCATTAGAATAACTTTGGATGTCTCGCCCACATGTCCTCCTCTCGGTCCCAAGTGGACTCATACTCACTATGATGTCCCCACTGGACTCTCAATAAGGGAAAAACCTTCGATCATATGATCTACTCTTTTCGATCATTAATACGTTGTGGCCTCTCATCGTAACAGGCGTACTCTTATCGCTCTAACCTTTCAAGTTTGATGTGCTGACATGTCTCATTGTCCCTTAAAAGCCTCCTCAATATGGACACATGGAAGTCATCATGTACCCGCTGAAGATGATTGGGTAAAGCCAATCGATATGTCACTGGTACCACCCTATCTAGAATCATAAAGGGACCTACGTATAGGAGACCCAAATTCCCCTTCGATCCGAATCTAACCACTCCGTTCATCAGTGATACCCTCAGAAATATTTGATTCCCAACTTGGAACTCCAATTTACGCTTCCTCTTATTTGCGTAACTCTTTCAGCGGTCTTGAGCTGCTTTAATCCATTCCCAGATATGTGACACCTTTTTTGAGGTATCCTGAATGATATCCAGCCCAAACATCATGTATTCCTCTTACCCAGCGCAATAACTGGGCAAACGACATGGTAGTCCATACAATGCCTCGTACGGTGCCATCCTAATAGTCTGTTGGTGACTATTATTGTATACAAGCTCTACTAGTGGCAATTGTGTATCCCAACTTCCTTTGAAATCAAACACACACGCTCTAAGTATATCTTTTAAAATCTGATTCACCCATTCTGTCTGACCATCTGGCTGAGGCCATACTCATACTCAACTACATCTCCATATCATACGAAAACCATCTATAGAATTGAGAGATGAAACTGTAGCCCCTGTTGGATAGGATATCCAATGGTACTCCATGAAGTCATACTATCTTTGCCACAAACAACTTAGCATACTGCTTTGCGGTGTAATATGCCCTAATCTCTTGGAAATGATCCACCTTCGTCAGTTTGTCGACGATGAACCAAATCGAATCATGACCCCTCTATGATTACGGGAACCCATAATAAAATCCATATAGATGTGACACCTCGCCTATTTCAACAACAGGTGATCAACCCTCTACTAAAATAAAGCAGGAATCTCATTTTGTTCATTTTTAGCATCACTGTCGAAAATATTTTAATTACTACCCACCTATTATTTAAACAAGTCGATGTCAAATTTTAATCTTTAATTCAATAACAAAAAGTAAAACCATTCAGCACAAGCCATTCAAAGTAAACAAATTAAAAACAAACCATCACTATAATAAAGTCTAAAGGCAGAATAAATTAAAATCCAAATACCAAATACACCATCGGTTACAAAACAATCTGATACAATCCACACTAGCTGAAATAAATAAAAACTGAATGTAAAAAGTCTAATAAAATGTCAACATGCCCAACTATGGAATGAAATGAGACCTATCTAGAATGACAAAGATAGAATCACCTACTTCAAAACCTGCAAGCCTCCACGTCAGCTACAGCTCCGTAAATCCTGGAATGAGTAATCATGCTTGGCGTCCCTGTGGCTAAATAACTAAAAGTTTTGAATATATTTTATGTGTATCAGATCCCAAAACCTTCGAAAACATTTAACAAGTGAATAAAATGCATTAATAAAGATTTGAAGCATTTTTCCATATTTATACCGGTAGCGCAATCCCATGAGACAACCCTCACCCCTTATATATTATGCGTAACTATCGTATACATCTTAAACACCCTAATTATACTACCCTGCCTAACTAGTACCAACACGTATCTCAGCCCCATACGCTAACCTTCTACCTAAATTGCATTACATGCATTTGTTCTATGCTTTAATTCTTATTTAATTATCACACACATTAAATCATTTTAAATTCCATCTTAATTAATTCGCATAACTTCACCCCTGTTATTTATTCTATACATACGTAGTAATATTATTCACCCGTACATAATTGTCACATGTATATACATATATTCATATCACATATTGTTCACATGCACATATATCACTATTTATATACGTATAACCTCAATCCCTTTGAGTATTTCCTTGCTGGATGCGAAATCTCTAGCATGCTAACAAGTTCCAGGAGTATCTATCTCAACCTGGTCTAAGCAGGGGAGCTGAACCGGTTCGGCCAGGGGGCGAATCGGTTCGCCACTATACGCAATTCAAGTCGGGCCTACTATGTTTTTTACGAGAGTTACCCATATTTTCACCCCCAAAATGTCCCAATCTTCACCCCAATGCATAATATCATTACTCTATCAATTGTCAACATAAAGAAACATGTTTAATTGTTCCAATTCATCATAAACCAAACTTAATAATGGGATTCAATCACCCCTTTTCTAAAATTAATCAACCCTTAATTCTAATATAATTTCTAAATTCATAATTCAAGATCATATCTTTTTATTATTCAATCTCAAATTTTTCAATTAAAAAACACAATACAAATTTTCCTATTTTTAGGTTTCTTTATCAAGAACCTACTTTTCATATGGGATTCCATCATCCTTATCATATGGAATCATCACAATTTTTATTCTTTCTCCCCATTTAACATATATATCCCACCCAAAAATTCGTTTCAATTCTACCAATTATGATATGACATAAATAACTACACGAATAATATTAATCAAGTCGTTCGCTTGCCTTAGGTATTAAGAAGACTCTAAATCCTCCTTGTATATTTAGTGAGGCCTATAAATTCTTCAAAGATCCTTTCCAATTTGGCCTCCCTTGTTTCTTCTTGTGTTTCCTCATTTTTTCTCCCTAATTCCATGAATTGAAAATGTATAATGTAAAATGACTTCCCACAAGCCTCTAATATCTTATTTAAATACCCTTATCCCGAAATTAGGTTAACCCATAAGTGCCAAATGACCCATTTACCCTTAAGCGGGTCCCGACTAGTCTAAAAGTCCCCAACATCCAATCACTACCCCCGAGTACTTTATTTTGAATGTTTCGACCTATTCCGGATCAATATTGCACTCGAAACCACCTTCTGAGTCACCTATCATGAATTTACCATCTTATTACTATCACGACTCTACACGCATATCTCGAACAAGATTATGTCAACCCGTTGCTTTTACCCACATACGACATAATATGATATAATATAATATAATATGAGTTCACTTACTTATGACGCAAGTAACTATAATAACACATAAATGATATTTGCTAATTAATATTTATTCAATTCGTTTTATTTCTTAAATTAATTAAATTATCGTGACACGTGAAATTTAAATATATACGAAAATATGGGGTGTTACAATAGATACTCTCCCATTTCCATTAAGGCACCTCCAATGGTTGCAACTAGCTTGACAAATTTTAATGTTCCACCTTTACCAACTAACAAGTGTCACACCTCGATACATACTCAATAACATATTTCTTCATTCCTGCCCACCAATACGATTGTCACATAACTTGGTACATCTTATCCCCTCCGAGATGCACTGTATACCGTGATCCATAAGCCTTGGCTAAAAAAATCCTTTTGCACCTCGGGGTCCTTAGACACTATTAATCGTCTCTAGAATCGTAACCCCTTAATTGATCCAATTAAAAAGTAAGTAACTCCACCAAATATGAGTCCCTTAACCTTTTCCTAACAAAAGGAATCCATTCCCCTTGCCTGAACTAGCCGTGATATGATAATTGGTGTAACACTCATGATTACTATAAAGGCATCTGCCAAATCCATCTACCAGAATAAATTCAACCTTTCTGCCCAAATATCTGGTAAATTATTCCCATGGTGATATTGGATCGAAAAGTGGTAGTCCTTCACAAACTCCAACTAACTCCCCTGTCTCATGTTCAAGTCTGTCTTAGTGAAAAAATATTGAAGGCTTTTGTGGTCTAAAGACAATGTGAACCTATTTCCCAAAAAATAGTGCCTACATATACGAAGGGCGAATACCACCACTGCCATTTACAAATCATGGGTCGGGTAATTTACCTCGTGAAGTTGAAGATTGTGTGAGGCATAATATATCGACCTCTCTTCTTAAATTAGAACTCCTCCCAATTTATATAATAATGTATCAGTATAAACTATATACTCAATACTGGCCCCTAGAAAAGAGAGAACGAGTGTGGTAGTGAGATTATCCTTGAACTCTTCGAACGCTCTTTGAAAATCGAAACTCTAAATGAATGGGACCCCTTTCTGGGTGAGGTGCTTCAGTGGTCCAACTATGATCGAGAACCCATGAATAAATTTCATATAATATCCTACTATCCTAGAAAGCTCTTTATTTCCATAGGTTTAATGGGTTATCCCTAATCCATAACGCGGACACCTTACTAGGATCTAACAAAATCCCAATCTTAGACACTATGTGCCCCAAAAAATACACCTCCCGAAGATAAAATCCACACTTAGAAAACTTGACATATAACTTGTTCTCCCTAAGCGTCTGCAAAACCTCAAGTGACGCGCATGATCTTCCAATAATCATGAATACACTAGGATATAGTCGATAAACACAATGACAAAATGATCTAAGTATGAAAAAAATACTTGATTCATAAGGTCCATGAAAACTAAAGGTGCATTGGTCAGCCTGAACAAAATAATCCAAAACTCATATGATCCGTAGCGTGAGAGAAAAGTCATAGTCGGGATGTCCTCTCTTCGAAACCTTAGCTGGTGATACCCCGAGTGCGAGTCAAACTTGGAAAATGATGACATTCCCCTCGACTGATTAAAAAAATGTTCGATGTGAGGTATTATCGTGACCTTATTCAACTCCTTATAACCCACACATTGTCGGAGTGACCCATCATTCTTCTTCACAATAAATACGGGAGCTTTCGATAGGGACCACTCCTACGTATGAACCCTTAACTCAGTAACTGATGGATATGCTCCCTCAACTATCTCATCTCTACTGGAGATATATGACGTGGTGCTCTTGCTATGTGTCGAGTTCCCGGAGCCAAATCAATAAAAAAAATATATTTATCTCGTATGTGGTAACCCCAGTACCTCCTCAAATACGTTCATAAAATCCTGAATAATCGGAATGGAACTTAGGATTATCAGAACCTCCTTGGATGTACCCACGTCAATGTATCATAAATGCATTCTAAAATCTCCCTTTAGTCAAGGCTTAACAATAGGAAACATCTCGTGCCCGGGGATGGCAAATGTGATAGCATTCCTGCTGTAGTCAATCTATGCGTGGTATGCCGCTAACTAATCCATACCCAAAATAACATCCTATATAGTCATGTCTAGTAACCAAAAGTCGACAAAGAAGCACAAATAATCCATCTCTACTGCCATGCCCCTACATAGCTGGCATAAGGAAACGCCCCTATATACTAGGGTATCCATATACATAGTCACATCGATTGATATATCATACCCGACGTAGTAGAAAATCTAAAACTTGTAAAATAATGCGACTCTCCCATATCAAAAAACATGTGTACATAACTACAATAAATATAAAAATACCCTCGATTGCCTAGCACTATGCCGACGGGTCTTGCTGATAGATGTTAAATGCATGATATAACTATGGGCGCCCCTACACCTGGTCTCTTGGATAAGATAATGATGGGTATTGTGGTAGGGGTGGCAATGCCTGAAACTGGGGTGGGGATGGAAGGGCTCGATGTTGCTCTTGATGAATTTTCATTGGCCCTGTCTGAAGGCCCTTAGAATACCACCTAAAGGAGTGACCCTGATCTCGCTAAAAAGATTATATCCTATGGAATGGGTTGCCCTGCTAGCGATCCTAGTGCCCAACCCTTGGGGTGTGTCTTGTTGCCTTTGTCGCTGGCCCTGACCTCTCTTGTTGTATTGGCATTGTGGATGTTTCCCCTACTAGCTAAATTGACCCTGACCTAGCTGGTCTTTCCCGTATCTACCTTGATGATGATAGTCCTCCCCACAAAACCTTTTAGGGGGTTGCTCCCCTGTGCCGGTCCTCTCTGGTGCCCACTAAAGCCTCATTGCCTCCAAGATGACTCTACTCAATATGAAGTCTTCAGTCCTTGGATGACTACACTCTTCTTTCTCTTACATTCCTTCATTATCAGAAACTCCTAATGATCATTACAATCAAGAAGTGCGACATCTACCACCTGACTATAAGTGGTGAATGCCAAATTTCCCATAAAAAGCTGCTTTATCTTTCAAGTCAAACCTTGAATGAAAGGTCCATCTTGATCTCCTCAAAACTCCAAATCTCGGGTGAAAAATGCAAGAGGCGAGTGAACTCTCGCTCATACTCTGTAATTTTTATATCCTCATACTTTTGCCTGTCAAACTGAGCCCTCAACCTCTTTTTCTGTGACAATAGGAAATATTTCCCCTCAAAATTTCCCCAAACTTCTTACTTTTATTAATCGTGATCTATCCTCAGTGATGGTAATAGACTCCCATCAGTATAAATAATCCCTTAATATCTTTAAACTCACAAGCATCTACTATCGAACCTCAATTCACTCCATTAACCCTGAATGATGCTCAATATTGTGCCTCCACTAGTGCGCAATGATAAGATCAATTGATCCCAAAAACTCTGGGGGTGGCCCTGCCTGAACGCAGTTTGGGCACACTCCTAAAAATAAGTAGCAGGAGGGGCATGTATAGGTTTATCCTCGGGTGGAGACGACATTGGTGGCTTTCACGACTGTATCGCGACCATAGTCGCAACCACTATATAGGCTAAATTATTTGGTAACTCAGCCGACATTATCGTCGGTGCCTACCCTTGTAATGGTGGAGGTTGCTTTTACTGTTGAGGTGGATATGCCCCTAATTTGACACTCTCAGTTGCTCGTGGTCGTCTCTATCCCGTATGAGTGTTCACCATCTGAAAGATAGTAAACAAAAGTGCATTAATAACATACAAGTTATATAGAGTACAAATACTAAATGTGGGTCTCTAAAGTATCAAATAACGCAATGAGGAAAGGTGAAAAACACACTTAAGACCCTAGGGTACTAAAACCCAGAACATTCTGATACCGACTGTGACACCCTATAATATCTAGTAATAGATTGATTAGATCTAAATTAAATAATACAGGAGTCTGAATAATTTAGTACCATTCTAAGCATGCGTAAAAACTGAAATATACTAAAATTAAATACTAAAATAGGACAAGTAAAATGCCCATCTAGTCTGATACCAACATACATGAAAAAAATCAACACAACTAATCCAAACTATACATGCTAATACACCACAACCATGGAAAAGGTAAAATATTGTGCATGTTTTTCGTATATAAACATGGATTAACAAAAATGAAGATAAAATTTATGTGGAGGATAATGACACATATATCCTAATGAAATCATGAACAACGAGGATAATATGATGGTTAAAGAATCTATGAAGGGTATGGCATGGGTGGCCTAGGTCCTGAAATGTTAAGTCCAATAAAACGTTAACAATAAGTTTAAATAGAATAAGAGTATAATAGAAATTAGGATAAATTATATCTACGCGTTTGCCTATCGTATTTTTAATGTTCTTATATGTTTATAGCACCCAACAATCCTAAATATCACATGGATTTAAAAACCCCAATCCCAAGTAAACCCATGATTAAGTCTTATTCTACATAATATTGAATATAACTAATGGATTGAGAATATAATTACACTAAACAATTTTAAGTGTATAAAGCAATTAAGACTATTAATAGGAATAATTCTGACATAAACACACCAAATAATGAAGTCATATCATTATAACCCTTGGGGATCACTCACGCGTGCTAGGCATAGTCTTAGGTCGTCCCAAACCTAAAATCTTATGATAACCAAGGGATAAATCACCGCTTATACCCATCATTCATATAGTCTACCATAACCAAGACCATATTATTAAATATCCCCGTAAAACCATCTTAGATACGGGTACCTAGAAGTGTGGCCAAGGGGCATAATGAACATGGTAAACTTGTCTCCTCACTGAGGCCTCAGTGCGGTCCACAGAGTACGTGCCCCGATAAGAAAATAATCCTTAGTACGATATACATGATGAGAACTTACACATGGTATGCATTGCACATATAACATATTAGAAAGGTCCTACTCAATCATGGAAATAAAATTTTAATTGGAAAATTATTCAATTTGTTACATTTATAAAGGTTAAACATCTAATTATTTGTCCTATATTAGAATCCTACCAATCACCCCATTAACATATTTACAAGAGTCAATTTATTCTAAATGTCATCCCTAAATAAACCCCAAAACCTAAAGTCTAACCAAACTGTAAACAAAAATGCCAAAAACTTGGCAGCATCGATCGATCGACTAACCGTCGATCGATCGATCACTGCAGGTCAGCTAAGGATCCCCTCCTCCATTATGGGTTTCTTCTTCTCATAATGTAAAAAACTCAACTCAAACCTCCATTAACGATCTAAAATTATTCATTAAAGTTTCATATTACATATAGACATCAAATCCACATATAATATACCAACGAATAATTGTCATAACATCAAAATCTCAATTCTATAATAAGATTCAAATAAACCACTTTCTCACTAATAAACCCTAGAATTTCAATTTCTATTAATCAGATCCATTACTAATTAAGGCATATAATCTTACGGTTTTTGATTAATATATGCTAATAAATAATTACTAATCATGATCTAATAATATCTAAATAGATTTAGGGAGAATTACAATAAAAATTGACACTAATTACATACTTAAATGGGTTAATTATGAAATTAGTTAATTAACTCATGAAACTTAGATTTATAGCCATAATTAGGTTTAGAATCAAAGGAATAGATATAATCTATACCAATAATAATCATATATTCATTCTAAATAAACTTAAATAAGGCCAAAATCTCTTCAATTCCCCTTTGTCCCTTGAGTCTTCTTCTCTCTAGACTTGTAAGGCTTCCCAAAATGAAAAATTTAAATAATGATATCCCTAATGGTTTATTAAACTCATATAATTTAGAAAATAGTTATGGGCTCTAAATGGGTCTTTATCTAAAGGTTCAAAATAGTCTTCAAATGTTACACTTAGGCCCTATACTAACCTAAAAGGCCTATAATCCATCATTTTGAGTTAAAAACTAATGTTGTAAGTGTTCCAAACCTACTTAACTCATAACATCAATTATTGTATATATATAATTCAACACTTTCATTAAATAAGCAAATTTAAACCCAAAAATCAATTATTCAATTATTGATTAATTTGGTGCAACTTGGCATTATAGGCAACTACTTGACAATCGTTGGAACCTGATGCAAAGGGAATAATCCAAACAAGGAAACCATTGACGCCAAATTACTTACCATTCCATAGTCATCCAGGATACACGATCATGTAAAAATAGTTAATTGATATATCATTGTGTATTAAGCTCAAATTTGATTTATTTATGTAACGCATAAAATCATATAACTAGTGACATAACATATCACGCATGCATATTAGATAATATCATAATTAATTTAAATACATAAAAATGCGAGGTATTACAATAAACATATGAGAATTTGACTTCAATTTTATTTCAAATTGCCATTACTCACCATCATTTAAAGTAAAATCCTGTCAAACATCCCAGTTCCCTTATTAAGTGAGAATTCTTGATGGGAGAATAAATCAATTTACCTTGAACTAAAAAACTTTTGTCTTTTAATTGTGCACTCCAGACAGTTCAGGAACTTCTGCCTAATATAATTGAATAGTCATTATTTTTTGTTCCCACACCTAACGACAATAACTCTGATGGGGAGAATATCAATAGTTGTGTCCAAGTGTGTACCACTTGTTTGTTTAATGAAATTAAACTCACTCATGCAAAACTTCATTAATGGAGGACCGAACACATTCACATTTAATTTAAATTAAATATCACTTAATAATTTTAAAAGTTGCATGATGTCGTGATTAAAACCATCCGATAGGGTCCGGAGCAAGCTCACACGAGGAATTAATTGCATTGTAATTTGTAACTACTAATGGAGGCCATGGGGTTTATGTTGAAACCCCTCTCCCACTCAGTTATTTAAAAACTTGCGGGTTCATGTAAAATAATTTATTTAATCCAAAAGCTCGAATTAAGTCCTTGGTAATTTTCCAATTTACTTTCGTAAATTAACTATCTTGATCTAACATTTTAATTCCCCCCCGCCCCCCCCAAAAAAAATAAAAATAAAAATAAAACCTAAAGTTCTCAATTTAATTCACACCTTAAAATTAAATACCCCGATTTATTTCAATTTAGAAAATAATAAATTAACGCAAAATTTCCAAGAAAATCGGTGATCTAGGCCAATATCAAATATAAATCATAGTGTCCATAAAATTGGGTATCCCTAATTATTCGACTAATTAGCACACAGAATCATGCAATAAAATATAATAATGGGACATTGCAAATAAATAAATGAATAAATGCATCAACAAGTAAAAGGACAAAATTGCCCTTTTTAATGGTATAGGTAATAGGAATCACCCCCAAACAAGACTAAAAAGTCAATTTTCATAAACTGGATCAACAAGGTCAATATCTTCTATGTGAGTGGGGCTTAACTCTAAGAAAGGCTTCAAACATTGATCGTTGACTTGGAAGAGGTGATGGCACCATAAGGAGTAACCGAATGGTCTAGACCACTTGGTTTTTAACTTTACAGGAAAGAGATGAAGACGTGAATTACATAACAATACTTTTTAACCACGATGAAATTATTTTCTCATGATGCATTGGTCATGGATCCACTTCATCTTATCGTTGTACTTTTTGGACAAATCATAAGCATCATTTCTTATCTCCTTTAATTCAATAAGTTGAAGATTCCTCTGGACTTTAGCCTCACCAATATTATAATCAAGGGCTTTGATAGCCCAATATGCATGATGTTCTAACTAGACGGGGAGGTGTCAAGGCTTGCCAAAGACCAAACGACAAGGATACATACCAATCAGAGTCTTATACACAGTACGGTAGGCCCATAATGCATTAATCAAGCGTAAGGACCAATATTTCCTATTATTATTGAAGTTTTTTTCAAAAAAATTCTTGATCTTATGGTTCCAAACCTCAGTTTGGGGACGGTAAGAGAGACCAACCTTGTGGGTAACACCATACTTTTTGACAAGGTGTTCAAAGACTCGATTATAAAAATATTTACCCCCATCACTAATGATAGCTTTGGAGGTTCCAAAATGCGTGAATACATATTCCTTAAGAAAATTGACCACAACTCAATGGTCATTGGTGCAGCAAGCAATTGCTTCAATCCATTTAGAGACATAGTCAACCATAACTATAATATATTGAAAACCATGAGAGGAGGGAAATGGGCCCATGAAATCAATTCCCCACGCATCAAATATTTTAATGATCAGGATGGGTGTGAGAGGCATCATAAGACGTCGAGATATATGCCAAATGTGTTGGCATTTGGAACAAGATTTACAATAGTGGTGGGCATCTCGAAAAAGGGTGGGCCAATAGAAACCACTTTGCAAAATTTTAGTGGCAGTTTTCTTAGATCTAAAGTAGCCACCACAGGCACCAACATGGCGAAAGGACGGAATACTACACTATTTACACTCGGGCACACAATGATGAATTACCTGATCAGTGTAATATTTAAAAAAGAACGGATCATCCCAAGAGTAAAACTTCACATTCACCATGAATGTGGAGCGACCCTGTTTCGACCAATAATTGGGAAGTTGATGAGTGACGAGGAAATTGATGATAGCGGTATACTAAGGTGAGTTGGAGATAGTGAAAATTTGTTCATCTCGAAAATTGGTACATAATCAGAGTCAAAAGTAACAAATTTGAGAGGGATGGTCTACAACTACATTCTCACAACCTTTTTTGTCACGTATTTTAAGTTTAAACTCTTGAAGTAAGAGAATCCACCATATCAATCGTGGTTTTAAATCCTTCATGTGAAGAAGGTGCCTTAGGGAAGCATGGTCAGTGTAAATGATGATAAGGGAACCTACGAAATATGATCGAAACTTATCAAGAGCATACACTATCGCCAACATCTCCTTTTCTGTGGTCATGTAATTAAGTTGAGGATCCTGAAGGGTTTTGATAGAATAATAGATGATGTGGGAGAGCTTGTCAACCCTCTGTCCAAGCACAACACGAAGTGAAAAATTAGATGCATCACATATGAGCTCAAATAGGATAGACCAATTGGGAGGTTAAATAATAGGAGCGAAAGTGATCTTGGCTTTAAGGAGTTCAAAAGATGCGACATATGCATCGTCAAATACAAATGGAATATCTTTTGATAAAAGGGTTGTTAAAGGTCGAACTATTTTAGAAAAATACTTAAAGAAGTTCTGGTAGAAGCCTGCATGTCCTAAGAAGGAGCGAATAGCCTTAACAGACTTAGGAATGGGAAGCGTGGTAATCAAGTCAATTTTGGTTTTATCTACTTCAATTTAGGTGCGAGAGACAACGTGACCTAAAACAATACCCTTTTTACCATTAAATATCATTTCTCCCAATTGAGTACGAACTTCTTTTCTTAACAGCGCTGGGGGCCCATAATGAGGTGAGACATATATTGTTCAAAAGATGAACCAAAACTGGAAAAATCCTCCATAAAGACTTCGAGAAATTACTATACCATGTTATCGAAAATACTAGTCATACACTTTTGACAAAGTTAAAAGGCATACGGGAGTATGCAAAGGTGCCCAAAGGATAGATGAAGTTGGCCTTCTCTTGGTCTTCAGGGGCAATTGGTTTTACCTTGAATATCTATCAAGGATGCAGTAGCAAGAATATCGTGCTAAACGTTCAAGCATTTGGTCAATGTACGAAGAGGAAAATGGTCCTTTCGTGTGACAGCGTTGAACTTTCTGTAATCAAAACAAACACGCCAATCGACTTGTATACGGGTGGGAACAAGATCATTGTCACTATTTTTTATGACGGTGACGCTAGAATTTTTCGGCACAATATGAATGGGACTAACCCATTGTCTACCCGATATGAGGGTAAATAATACCAGCATTAAGAAATTCTAAAATTTCATCTCTCATGACTTCATTGATCGCCGGATTGAGTCTATGTTGTGGTGGCTCACGAGAAGTCTTAGAATTATCCTCCAAATGAATGAGATGACTACAAACATTGGGGTTCACACCGTGAATGTCTAAAATGTTCCACCCTATAACAGTGTTATGTTTAGTGAGAGTGTGGACCAATTGCTTTTCTTGATTTGGGGTCAAGTCGGAAGAAATTATAGTTGAGTGATGTTGGTTTGGGCCTAAGAATGGATATTTTAACTCAGAAGGTAATGGCTTAAGCTCCAAACTATGTAGCGGCTCGGGAGAGGCATCGAACTCAGAGTCCAAGGAAATATCGGAGCATGGGTTAATTGGGTGATCCACATAATGAAGTTTTTTGACAGAGAGGGACTCAAATTGAGTTGCCCAAGTCGAAGTGTCCGTCAGTGGTGTAGAATCTGACAAGGCATTCAGTTTAGAGATGGAGGAATCAATATCAAAGTCGAACCCAAAGTGAGCCAAACATTATTTGATAGGATCTTCAAGCTATGTTTGATCCAACATCTCTTAGATCAAGGAGTCAATCACACACATCTCATCAATAGATTTGACATTGGCCTTTTGTTGCATAAGGAAAAAGATGTTAACTCCAATGATCATGTTTCCAAAAGAAATATTCATGGACCCATCACAATAATTGATGATGGCATTTGCCGCGACCGCAACCCAATATGATATGAATATTAGTTGGATCGGGTGCATGAGTGTCTAAGATGATGAAATCCAAAGGGTACTAAAAGTTAAAAACTTTCACCAAAACATCTTCAACTATTCGTTAAGGCACTTTCATAGAACGATCAACTAGTTGAAGAGTAACTCATGTAGCTTTTATGTTTTGTAAACCTAACTCAAAATAAAGGGACTAAGATAACAAATTAACACTTACCCTAGATCAAGTAAACCTCGAATAGTGAACTTATCTCCTAACATACAAGGGACAGTAAGACGATCGGGGTCTTTGTACTTCATAACACTGTTCTCATGGATAATGGACGTGGCTTGATCGTGATAAAGGCACCACGAGGCACATTCATTCGATGCTTGACAGTGAACAAGTACTTCAAGAATTTGACATATGAGGGAGCTTGTTAAATCGCAGTGAGGAATGAAATGCTAATGTAGACATTCTGAAATACTTTCCTGATCTCATCAAATTGCTGGGCTTTCTTAGTAGGATCCAACCTATGAGTGAAGGGTGCTTTGTCCACATAAATGGTGGTGGGCTCACTGGGTTTTGACTCAGCCTTGTCTGTGGACTTGTTGGGTTATAGAACCTCAGGGAGAGGCTCTACTAAGCATTTATGGGTGGGTGGGATTTTCACATCACGGGGTATATCAACACCGTTGTCAACTTGTGTTCCTAATATTAGAGTAGTTACCGCTTTCATGTCCGCATGGAATGTGGGTGGAGTGGAAATGAATCCAACCTCATAAGATGACTCTTTTCCATTCCCCTTAGGGCTAGAAATGGGTTGACTCGGGAATTGAACTTTTTTTTCGCTCTGACTCAAATTGGTTAAGTCGTTGCTCAAGCCTCTGGATGGCTTGATTTTGCGCTTGCATGGTTTGTTGTTGGCTCGTGATAAATTGAGTGAGAAGATTCTCAAGAGTGGAGGTGGACGATTGGGGCGGTAGGGCATAAGGGGGTTGGGGTACCAACTCACACTATGAACTAAGCGGTGGTGAATATTCATAAAAGGGAGGTGGAACGGGGAAAATTTGATGATTGCTATTAGATGGTCCTTTGTGGGGGATAAAGGATGATAAATGGTGTTGTTGATGGTATGGAGCATAGTGGTTCTGGATAGGAACATTTTTTTGTGGGTGTGATAGAGCGAGGATGTTATCGTACTTAAAGGATAAATAGGGACCGTTCCTATTATTTGGATTGTATCAAAAGCACACGCTTGGGCCATGGTGGGTTTGGGATCATCCTGGATAAGAGGGCACAAATCAGATAAATGATCATAAATTAAGCATATACTACAAGAAGAAGGACTAGACTCATTGACATTCATCACTGGTTTATATATAAAAATATTTTGTTGCATAGAACAAGTGAGAGCATCAATGGTCTTAGTAAAAGTGCTTAAGACATTTAGAAAAGTTTTGAGAGTCGGGATCATTTTTTACCTCATAATTGCTCCATACACATCGTGGCACGGATCTAAAAAATTCATTAGTTCCCTCCCAATCTTAGGAGTCATCACCTACTTTAAGGAGAAAATTGTAGGTGCCAGTGGGAGTTAAGTGAATTAATTTCCCTTTATGCATATTTACAATCATGGTTCGAGAAGCAAGAACGAGACCATTGTAATAACTATGGACTAAGCGGCTTTTCTTGAGACCATGATTTTGGCAACTATTGATCTAACATTGGAAATGGCCCCATGCTTCACAAAATTGCTCGATTTGATTTTGACGAAAATCTTGAATGGAATGGCGCATTTCTGTGTTTTTGCTCAGAGGATAAAACTTAGACATTAACTTCTTCACAAGTTGTTCCCATGTATGGATAGAATCCGATGGCATTGAATGTAGTTACATGGAGGTATTTCCACGGAGAGAAAATGGAAACAATCGGAGATGAACATTTTCTTCATCTAAGTTTTGATCTTTGAAAGTAGCACAAACTGTGAGAAATTTTTGCAAGTTAGTGTATTGAGACTAATGATCAAGGCCATGGAAATTGGGTAACATTGAAATGGTCGCCGAGGGAATTTCAAATTGGACAACTGGGGTGGGTGGAAAAATGATACATGGCAGTGGGTTGGCCGTTATCGGGGAAAAAATCCCTTAAGATGCGTTCGTCGGCCATGGTAGGTGGCATAGTGGGAGAAATAGGAGTCTCTGAGGAGGAAGTAGAATCGGGGATAGGAGGCATGATATCAATGATGAGGACACGATCGCCTAAGAGGCAATTGAAAGATGGATCTCTATGGGAGCGTGTTAATCAAAGATTAAGACGTTGCCAATTTGCAATATAAAGAATGGTGATTTTTTTATATGAAGAAAGTGAAAAATATTTTTGGATTTTTGATAAATGGGGAAGGAAATGAAAAGTATTTTTGGATTTTTGTGGGATAAAAAAATATTGAAATATTTGGCATTGTGAAAAATATTTTTGGAATTTTTTAGAAAAAGGGAAGTGGAGGACTCGTGTTTGAAAATCGGAGGATGGATCGTAAAATTGACTACCTAAAGATCAAATTAGACACGTAGAAGCAAAGGATAAGTCCTAACTAGCACTTAACCAATTTTTTTTTTATCTAGAATTAAGTGAGTGGGTAGTCAAATTTTAATTAATCCGTGGAGAAGAAGAACACGAAGCCTTATACGTCGCCTTTGAAAAGTGTGCTCCCACTTTCTTCCCGAGAGAACACGAGGCTTACTAGTTACGTTTTCCCACACTAGCTACTACAACGAACGAACATCCAGTACCACGCTGGGAAAAGCATAAACCCGTTTTACTAGGAGGCATACTTAAAACCCAGTTTCCCTAGACATTATCTTAAGAAAGTCGATCGAAGATTGGCAGGGGTGGAAATGACTCGCTAGAGTATCCTATGAGTGTCTCATTCCAAAAGTTTCCTAATGAACACCGAATCCTACTTGGCTTTCTAGTTGATTGATTTTTATTATGTGATGGCATGGGTAACAAGAAAATGAGATAAAGTGATGGAGTGAGTGATGAAATCTCAACTCATTTTAATGGTCGAGTCTAGGTCTTAGGTTCATAAATTCATCAAACCATCGAAAATAAATGCAATGCAATAATAAAAATCCCATAGAAGCAAATAAACACACAAAGAATGGACTCGCTTGCCGAACATTTGTAAGTGATAAAGAAATGTACCTCCCATGACTTTTACACACATGGGGTGAAGATCGAGTTAAGTCTACCGGGGGGGGGGGGGAGTTCACAATACTTTAATCGTCCCCAGGAATCATACGGACCCAAAATAGAGAGGCTTATAAATCCACTCCAAGGGCACTCTCTCTTTATTTTGTCACGTTCCCCTTTCACCTTTTATTTTCGCGATTAATTATTACCAATAAATGTTGTAAAAAATGCACCCAAATGAATACAACTCCTAAATAATCCTAATACAAACAATCTAATGGATAGTAAAAATAACAAATATTACTACAAATGAAAATTAAATACAAGTTTTCAACTAGTCTCCAACTTAAAGAAAGCTACAACGACGCCATTTGGTGGAAAACTTCATAATGCAGTCGTTGTAGAATTAGCTCTTTTCCAATCAAAATTCCTTAAACCTACAAACATAATAAAAATTTGTATAGGGCAAGTAAAAGTGTCAATCCAACTTTCAAGAGTCAGAGAATAAAAATGTGAAGATAAGTGTAAATTCACTTTGGATTATATATATATATATATATATATATATATATATATATTGTTTTGTTTTCTATTTTTTTAAAACAATAGGCAAATGAGACAATATAGCTAGGTGAATATAAATCTAAAGTAAGGTAATTAATGAAATGATAAGAAATAAAACAAGTGATGAAAGTGGAATGAAAAAGAGACAAGGAATGAAATCCACCCCCATTTCACACAATTAACACTATTTTGAAACAATCCAATTTAGTTAACTTCCAAAATGTTTATTTAATTCAAAAGTTGATTCTCATCACACTAATGAATTAACATAAATATGATATTAGAAAAGTAATTTCAATTCCTATAAAATCTACTCCAAATAGATTAAAATCAATCAAATGAACTACCCCTTAAGTAAAATTTATGTAACTAATTTTAATTAAAAAAAATAGAACAAGAGTAGTAGAAAGCTAGATCATAATTTTAATAAAAGATAAGCCTATCTCTAGTTTGAATCTTAGGACAAAATTATGAAACTAACTTTCGATTCTTTCTCAAGGATGGTTTACCATTTTTCAATTCATAAACAAGTGTAAGAATTAGAAACTACAATTTAAGGAAGTTAAATAAAAAGATAATTATCAAACTAAATTAATTGATCCATGGGGGATTCATTTCATCCCGTAAATAGGATGATTAGCCAACCATAATCAACATCCAAGCATGAGATAAACAATGAAAGGCATACGTAATCTAAACAAGTGTAAAAAGTGAGAAGAAATTGTAAAACCAACTATTTAATTGATGTGAAGACTCCACTTCTTACAAAGCCATCTCAATCTCAATTGAATTACGACACTCAAATTATTTTTTCTAAAAAAGAAAAAAATATCTCTCTTCAATTTTTTTCCATTAACTATGCTCTCTAAATTGATCTCTCTAGAATTCCACTTCTAAATTGATGCATAAGTTTTCTTAAATAAGAGGTCAAATGGGGATAGGGTTAAAGTAGGAAGGGTAATGGTGTGGGATTAAATAAGGTGAGGTTTTGGAATTGAGGAGGGGGTAATTTTGGAAAATACACACATGTGCATGTGTGTTAAGAGATAATGAGAGTGTGAGCAAATTTTAGGGGAATTTTAAGAATAATGTAATGTTGGTTTGGGCCTAAGAAAGTTTATTTCAAAATATTCCCATCATTATTCCCTGGTATGTTGGCCTTGTGTTCTTCAATATAAAAGGCATGATTGTATAGTCGAAGTTGCCTAGAGGGGTCCGAGAGGCTGTCTTTTCTGCATCCAACGGATCCATTTTAATTTAGTTGTAGTCCATATACCCATCCATGAAACTATACATTTCGTGGCCAGCATTGGTATACACCAGACTATCAATACTTGGCAAGGTAAATTAATCCTTCAGACAAGCGCGTATCAAATCTTTGAATTCTATGAAGACCCGGATTTTTTCTTGTCCTTCTTTGCCATAAGAACAATGCTTGATAATCTTAACGGATGGTGAATGGTTTTGATGAACCCAACAATAATAGATTTCTCCACCTCTGCTTTGATCTTCAAGTCTAGCTCAGATTTATATGTGTGTATGGCCTGTCTCATAGGAAAAGCATTAGGAAAACATTTAACTTATGAGAACTTACCTCTGTGTTTATCCCCAGCATTTCTGCGTACTTCCATGTAAAGATATTTGTAAATTCTTTATACATGCCAATGATTTCCTCCCACTCCACAGGACTTAAGCCTTTAGTAATGAAGACGGGTCACTCATCGCCGCCTTCAACTCCCAAGTTTAGTGCCTCGAGTTCTTGGAGTTGCTCTTGCATGCTATCTTGCATGCATTCAGGTGCCTCATTTGGCTCCTCAACGTGTTCCACTATATAGGATTCATTAATCATGAAACATTATAGTGTCGGGTTAATGATCTCATCCCAAAATGTCACCCACTCATATTATAAGCGACAAATGATTTTTCCACTTGGCAAAACCATCTTCTTACAAGTCTGCATGAGTCTTGCCTCTTTATCTAATTTTATCTTATCTTTTCATTCGTTTAATAGCATTCCACTTGTGGATCCAACCTCTTTTGTACTAATTTCTTGGCTTTGACTTCTTCGTGATCTCCGTGGGGCTTCTCTGCTCCTTTGATCAAGAATTTTCAATCCTTATCCAATTCTATGTAGAATGCCACATCAAACAAATGAGATTCTTAAATTGTGAATTGTCTCTCCATAGCTTTGATCACCATATATGTTCCACGAACATTAGCTTTCGCTCAGTGATGGAATGTTGACGACACGATTTATATGTGTGCATCCACACCGACTTATCTATAGCTAGTATCTCGTGCTGACATTATTGACATGAAACTTGATATGGGACGTGTGTAATACCCCATAATTTTGAGGGATTTATTTATGAATATGGTATATAATTTTAATAATATTATTATTTTATTAATCAGGATATTGATATTATGTTTATTTTTATTTGAAATGAATCAAATATTTAAATTCAAATTTCATTGGCTTTTGGACATTTTGTAATGGGTTAAATATGTAAAGTTGATAATTTTAAATTAAAGGGCAATATAGTAATATGCGTTAGCTTAGGCTCCAAGCTAGGGTTTGAGAGAGGGGTTATATAAGGAATATTATGGGTGATTATAAGGAAATGAAAAAGAGAGGCCAAAAACGAAATTCAAAGAGCCAAAAATGAGTTGAATGAGAAGAGCCAATTTGGAATGTTTAGATCTTATTTTTGAGTGCATTCAGATGATATCTGAGAAAAACTCAAAACATATACCTGACTCAATTTTTCATGTAGAATCCAAATCTGAAGTCGGATCAGCAATTCGAATAATTTTTGGAGATGATTTTTCTAAGCTTTTAAAATAGGACTATTTGGTGTTATCTCGAGTTGGGGCTAAAACCTGATTTGATTATTTTTACGAAAGGAACGTGATGGTGCGATAAGATTTTGAGGCTGAAATTATGTGACGATTCATGCAATGATTTTAAGGTATGGAGTTTTACACAATATGCTCGTTTAAATCTCGAGAGTTTATTCCGTTGATTTCAAGTTTAATTGAACTCATATTTGAATTGTTAAATTATTTGAAATCTAGAGAAATAATTGTTGAATTATTTTGATTCACGTGGTATCATTATATTGTTGTTGATCACGTTGTCATGAGATTTTAATATGGCACGAAGGTTGGGCACCCATCAAAATTCCTGCTTGTCAGGCTATGGCTTGATAAAGCATATGCGGATAGGGTGAGGCCTGGTGAACCATTGACGTGTTGTTGCGAAATTTATTGATAACTGCTTATGAGATTAATTTGAATATTCATACTCGTGTTGTTACATTTTATTCACCGCTAATATATTTGTTGAGCATCTTTCCTGTCGTATTGTGTACTTTCCCATATTTTCTTTAGTTGGTAGGTTAGCGTGGATTGGGACGCTATGGATTAATTAGAGATTGATTTTTATCTTTGATATTTTGGGAAGAATATTCGAGAAAGAAGATCTGCATTTATTTTTGTTGTATAGAGCAATTGGTCATTTATATTATTTCGAGAGACTTTGTATTTAATTTGAAGATTTGAGATTAGTGGTTTCGTTTATATTGTAGGATTTTTTAGATGATCTATACACATTGTTATTGTGGAATTAGTTTAGTTTTATCGTAGTAGCACGCTGCACGCTCTCCCCGGGTGGGCGGGGTGTTACAGATGGTATCATAGATTAGGTATACGACAACACTTGGGTCATGGGTATTGGATCTAGCATGCTGGTTAGATATGTTTTCTTTGAAGATAGAAAATTTTTGAGGACGTATTAGGCATCGTGGTGAGGATGTTTAAAAAATTGATTTGAGGACTTTAGTTTGTGATTTTAGGAAATAAAATCGAGTAGCATTTTTTTTCGAGTGTTACGTTTCTTCGAATTTCGAGGACGGAATTCCTTTTCAAGGGGGGAAGTATGTAATACCCCGTAATTTTGAGGGCTTTATTTATGAATATGGTATATAATTTTAATAATATTATTATTTTATTAATCAGGATATTGATATTACATTTATATTTATTTGAAATGAATCGAATATTTAAATTAAAATTTCATTGGTTTTGGACATTTTGTAATGGGTTAAATATGTAAAGTAGATAATTTTAAATTAAAGGGCAGTATAGTAATATGCATTAGCTTAGGCTCCAAGCTAGGGTTTGAGAGAGGGGTTATATAAGGAATATTATGGGTGATTATAAGGAAAGTGAAATGAAAAAGAGAGGCCAAAAACAAAATTCAAAGAGCCAAAAACGAGCCAATTTAGAATGTTTAGATCTTCTTTTTGAGTTCATTCAGATGATATCTGAGAAAAACTCAAAACATATACCTGACTCAATTTTTCATGTAGAATCCAAATCTGAAGTCGGATCAGCAATTTGAATAATTTTTAGAGCTGATTTTTCTTATTTTTTAAAATAGGACTATTTGAGGTTATCTCGAGTTGGGGCTAAAACCTGATTTGATTATTTTTGCGAGAGGAACGTGATGGTGCGATCAGATTTTGAGGCTGAAATTATGTGGCGATTCATGCAATGATTTTAAGGTATAGGGTTTTACACAATATGCTCCTTTAAATCTCGAGAGTTTATTCCGTTTATTTCAAGTTTAATTGAACTCATATTTGAATTGTTAAATTCTTTGAAATCTGGAGAAATAATTGTTGAATTATTTTGATTCACGTGGCATCATTATATTGTTGTTGATCACGTTGTCATGAGATTTTAATATGGCATGGAGGTTGGGCACCCGTCAAAATTCCTGCTTGTCAGGCTATGGCTTGATAAAGCATATGCGAATAGGGTGAGGCCTGGTGAACCATTGACGTGTTGTTGAGAAATTTATTGATAAATGCTTATGAGATTAATTTGAATATTCATACTCATGTTGTTACGTTTTATTCACCGCTAATATATTTGTTGAGCATCTTTCCTGTCGTATTGTGTACTTCCCCATATTTTCTTTAGTTGGCAGGTTTGGGTGGATTGGGACGCTATGGATTAATTGGATATTGATTTTTATCTTTGATATTTTGGGAAGAATATTCGAGAAAGAAGATTTGTATTTATTTTTGTTGTATAGAGCATTTGGTGATTTATCATTATTTCGAGATAGATAGTTGTGTTATTTCGAGAGAGAATTATTGTATTTAAATTTGAGTATTGAGATTAGGGGATTTATATTATTGTGGAATTCTTTTAGAGGCTTTATACCTTGCTATTTGCAGATTTGGTTAGTTTTATTGATAGTGGCGCTCTGCTCCGCTCTCCCCGGGCGGGCAGGGTCGTTACATCGTGAGGCTTTCCAATTTAATCCATACATTCACGTAATCCAATGATTGCATTCCCGTACTATCAAAGCCAGAGATCACTAGCGGTAGCGGTATAATTTTTTCCTTAAAAATTCAAGTTTCATAGAGTACTAATGGGCATGATATTTACTAATGCCCCTCTATCTAACAGTGACCTTAGGAAACTGATCATATTCACCAGAGCAGTAACATACACAAGTCTATTGTAAAAGAAAGTCACCTGCTTATCTGCTTTTGAAAATATCACCTCAGATGTATATTTCTCAATCAGTCTTCTTACGGGTTCATGCCAGTTGAGGGAAGAATCCCCGCGGTCTTGTTCCAATTCTAAGATTTTCTTAGCGACTGTTACTTACATTTTATACTTCACCCCAATTTGGTCTAGGAACCATTTAAACTTCGGGCTTAAAATTGCTACACACTCTGATACCTCGTTCGTCTGCACACTATAAACATATTTGGCTTCTGGCGTTCCTCCCTCATCTAGGGCAAGAACCACTTCAACACTTCCTTCCTCTAGCTCCATCTCCCTATCCCACTCATTCTTAATATCTTCCTTGGCAAAATCAGATAACTATATTTTATATCCATCATCACCACTCAACCATTCTTTAGACATAAGCACTTCTTCCTAATTTTGTGCCGTCATCATGTTGGTTGTACCAAAGTGATGAGCTGCCAATGGATTTTCATTAATGTCCATAGGCGAAATCTGCAAGGTTCCGTTAGTAACTTGTTCCCTTATTATTCGATGCAAATAGTAGCAATCCTTGCTGGCATGGCACACTATTTGATGAAACTCACAAAACTTTGCATTTGTATTCTCTGCTGCTGTGGGTATCTGACCATTTGAGTGGGGCCTATCACCCCCCTCACGCGCAAGCATATGATAATGGTCCATAACTTCCCCTTTATCATATGGAAATGGTGGTGGAATATTAATTCCAAACTTCCTTTTGCCAGGAGTGTTGTTCTTTAGCCCTTGGCCTTCTTTCCTTTAGGGCTTCATTCTGTATAATTCACCACTTCCTTTGCGAAACTTCAAATCTTTCGATTGGCAGCCACATTTTATCCCTATATCCTTTTGGCCTTGGATTAATGATCATATCAATGTTGCTTATGGATGATGTTAACTCTCTAAAATTACCCTCTCGAGTTTCGTTAATTAGATGGACTTTAAACTCTTTGATGATACCAAAAATGGTATCACCAAATCAATGTGTTAAGTAAGCTCAAACCAGTGAAATAATAGAGTATGCCATATATATGTAAATACAGAAAGAGATGAGGAAAAAAGGAAGATAATACCAAATGTAAGTGGTCCAGCCTTTGAAGGGCCTGTGTCCACCGTGTGAGTGTGTGAAATCCACTAAATAAGGGCCTCCAATTTCCTTGGGATACAAACACTCAAGCTTTATCTCTCTACTACAAATTTGACAGAGCTTCAATACGATTACCAATTTTTGATCCTTTACAAAGATGTAGAAGACAAGTATTCATAGTGCATATGGGGTGTAGTGTACCCCCAAGCATGTAATATGCATGTGTGGAATGTTCTTAGCCAATGAGGAGAAGCCGTTTGTCTTTATCATATGTAAGTATTGATGATCAAATATTCCCACACGTGTAAGAGAGATATTATTATAATGGTTTTGGTACACGTGGAATCTGCATCCCACGTGCACACTTTCATGCGTTCCCCAAGGCACGCGCCCTGCCATCTTTCTGCCCTTGGTTGTCTTCCCAGTCCAAGGCTGAGTTGTTGAACTATGGCCCAATGATGGAATGACACCTATCCTCATCCTAGGCAAGGACGAGAGGTATAATTCATAGGATTAATAAGTCAAGACACGTTGATATATCTCGAAGGACGAGAGGTCATTGGCCGAGGATAAGTCAGCTCGAGTTAAGTCTATGGTCGAGGCATAACTTTAAATCTGGGATGGGGATATATTTAGCATATCAGTCACCCCTAGCCCTTAGTCTCTAACGTTAGGAGGAGGCTGGGGGGTAATAACGTCAGAAGGTGTTGATAGTGGTTATTAAGGAGATACATGGCAATCTATAAGTGGGTTGTAGGTATAATGTGATACTTGTCATGGTTCACATTGGTTTGCGTTTGATCAAAGCCTAAATGATGACTGAATGCTTAGGGTTTTGTGCCTAAAATGATGATGTGCCTTGAAACTTGCGCGCAATCATTTTATGATATTTAAACCCTAAATTTTTTCTTTTTCTTTCCTTATTTTCAAAACCTTTCCCTCTTTAACGTTATGCAATATCCATTAGAGATTCACCAAGCACCTTCAATTTCTTCCATTCTTGAATCTTTCTGCATTCTTCTTCTTCCCAGATGTTATTCTCATCCAGATATTTCACTTTCCCTATCTTATTTCTCATTTCAGTTTGGGTTAAAGGTTGAAATCATCTTTTGTTTATTTCTAGAAACTTTTTGTATTTTTCGGCAAGGTATCATGCTTTGTAGGGGCCAAACCTTTAGGTTTTTAAGAGGTTTAGAACTTTTGAAGGCAATAGGTGATGTTTTTAGGGATTCCACTTTAATTTCTTACCTTTTTCAGCCAATGTGTGTTTTTTCGGCCTTCTACTCCCGCAGAGTTGGTTTATGTTCTTGAGCTATTCTTGGTGAAAAACATTCAGCTTCAAAGGTTTTTTCTTTGGTTAACAATAGACAATCTTTAGTATATTTATGCCATTTAAGTATTTTTTTCTGCCCAAATCAAGCCTCAGCTTAGTTTAATGTTAAGAACCCTTTATTCTTTTGTCGAGAAATTCCCCACACTTAGGGAGACATACTTCGCAGAGATTCATAGGATAGAGGTTGAAGACAAGGCTCAGTGCCGAGTCGGGGCCCACCAGACTCCCCCCATTTTCCCAATTCCCTTAAAAACTATTTTCCCTTCGTCCTCTGCTCAAGATGATACCCCTGATCAAGCCGAGAATAAAGAGATTAAAGGAACCATGAGAGAATCATAATCTCGAACATCATCTTCCAGTGAGACCGAATCGTCTGGTCAAGATGACTCTTCTATTCACGTCATCTTAGATATGAATGAGCTGATTGCTAACACAACCCCACCCGTCATTCCTCACTCAGATATGAACGCTCATGAATTTCAATAGAGGTTCCCAGATGGGGCCCCAGGTCCTAAGGATGCTGACTCCTAGGTCGAAGAACTAGTTGGCACTTCATATGCTGAATATTTCGTCTTTACCGTCAAATACTGATCTATTTCTATAGACACACTTGTACCAAATTAAGTTCAATGTTTTTATGAGAATCTCAAACAAGGAAGAGAAAGTATTCCAAGGCCATGAGGGAGAAATCTCCGTTTATGATAAGATGTTCAGGATCGGCATCAGATTGCCTTTCCACCCTGCAATCCGAGATATCATATATGTACTAGGGGTTGCACCTTCCCAGTTGTCCCCCAATTCGTGGAGGATAATCCTTGGATATGTCTCCCTATGGAAGAATACACTTATAGACAAGCCTTTAGTTGAACTTTTCATAGCCTGCTACAACAACTCGTCTTCAACCAATCAAGCCGACTATTTTCATTAGGGGCTAGGAAACTAGACAAATAGATTATTCAAGTGGACCAAACATCAAATCATCATTTGAAACCAAGATTCTTTTTCGTCTCTGGGGCTTAGGAGTTTCCAATCGACATCGATCCAAGTGAGGATGAGCCTAGAGTTTTGCGTGCTTAGGCTAACCCCTTCATAACAGCGAAGTTGGATCCCAACCTGAGCCTTAAGGAAAGGGATGTGGTTCAATATTTTAGGGATCAAGTAAACGAGGGTTCCCTTATAAAATTTGAGGATCTCAAGGTCTTTGAATATCTTAAGGAGTTCGGTCTGGGGGTGGGCTACCTGAACGAGTTGTGTGAGTTACTTAAACGCTTGATGAAGTGTTCCCTCGTCTTTTGACATTATTTTTAATAATTTTTCTTTTCTTTTTTACAGATCATCCTCCTAACACCTCTGACGAGATTTGGAATATTATGACCCCTAATCTTCTATCTGGTTTGGGTAAGAAGAGAAAAAGTAACCTGTCAAGAAGTCGACTACTGGAGGGCCAACCCAACCTGAGGTCAGCCACAAAAGGAAAGAGCCCATAGCTCCTTTAGATACTTGTCCTGACCCTGAGACGAGGTATAAAGTCCATACCTCAGATATTGCTCCCATCTCCTCCTCATCGTTTGAGTCTTTTTAAGCAACCAATCTAGTCCACTTGAAGTTCAAACCAAGCTCATTGATCACCAATATCTCGGTAGCAAAGGTTGCCATATTTGCAGTCCCCTCAGAGATCGACTATGAATTTTTAGGGAAAATTCCCCTACAAAGGTTTATGACTTCGGCCTCCATCACTTGGCGTAAGTATCTACCTATTACTTCCCTTTGGTCTCATCTCCTATTATTTATTTCTTCGTCTTATTCTTTCTTTATCTTTGCAGTTTTTATACCCTCGTACTTCAGCTGCCAGGTGGATGGATGAGAATCATCAGAAGCTTCAGGATACCGATAAGGCAATACAAGCCGAGGCCGACCTTAAATGAAAGCCGAGGGAGAGCAAGGCCGATTACAAACAAGCCCTCGATGATTTAAAGATGGAGCATAGAAATAAGATTGAGGACGAAGATAAAGCCCTGCAGGAAAAAGATCAAGCCATGCAGGCCCAATCCACCAAGTTCCAAATTGATCTTGTTTCTCCAGTAAAAAGGACCAAGGACGAGTCCATCTAAGCTTGCAATGCTTTAGACGAATTTCAAAGCTTTGGTCTGGAATAACTCAAAAAGGGTATTAAGACGGCTTGCAGATGTGCCATCCTCAAATTTTTCGATGTTGTATCAGCTATCCGTCCATCTTTAGAGGCACCAGATATTGGGGACCCTCTATTTACTGAGGCTCTGTCATATGTTTAGTGCTTAGCCGCTTTTGAGGGAGAAGGGACCACTACCAACCCCCTGCTGAAATTCACAACGTCAACACTGATATGATGATGGCTCGAGCTAGGGATAATGTCGAGAGGAATGTCAACACTGAGCCGACTCAGTAGGGTGGTCGTATGTGGCCAATACCATTTATTTTGTAATTGCCTATCCTATGAACATTTTGATGACTATCAATAATATATACTTGAACTAGGCTTTTGCACCAAACTTATCTTCGTACTCTAATGGATGAATGGTGTTTCTTCTTGTACTTATGAGTTCTATTTATTTGTTTGCACGTCTGAATTTTTCTAATGCTTTAATAAGTAACCATAATTAAACGACTCATAATCTTGAGATCACCAGTTAATAACCTTTTATTTCAGACATCGTCTCGTCCTTATACGAGATAAATATGAATAATTAACTTCATAATCATGAGCATCGTCTTGTTTTTAAACGAGATATATATGGATAACTAATTTGAATTCATCAAATTATGGTTTTTCCATCACAAGTCCCCCCTCTTCGTTTTGAGAGTGAGCAATCTCGTCCATGGACTGTTGTCTCGGTCGAGAGAGTGTTTTCACTAAATTAATGATGTTTAATATGAACCACAACAAAGTGATTTTTAAATTTGAATTCACCAAATTATGGTGTTTGCATCACATGTCTTTTCTCGTCGTTTTGAGAGTGTATGGACAAGAGCAATCTCGTCCGTGCACTGTCGTCTTGGTCGAAAGATTTTTTTCACCAAATTAATGATTTTTAACATGTTGTTCCCCCTCTTGGTGTTATTGAGAGTCCATGGGCGTGGTTGACCCCGTTTGAACTGTCATGTCACCAAGAGTAAGTTTGAGCAACTTCACCACGGATGATGTTCTATAGCTTAGGATGAACTGATACATACAATTTAAAGCTACTCATACAACAAAATATGAGAGAACACTTGAAAATTTTTCATTCATAATCTTCTTCTCATATACATAGACACATTAATACAAAACTCCTACTGATAATTTTTTTGAGATGACCGACATTCCATGGATTGGAGAATGTCTCTCCTTCTAAGTTCTCCAATCGATACGTTCCCGAAACCTCATCTTCAATCACTCGATAGGGACCATGCCAGTTAGGATGAAGTTCATTGGGATTGTGCCAAGTTTTCTTTAAAACCAGGTCACCTATTTCCAATGGTCGGGCCTTCACTCTCTGATTATAAAATTTCGCTGTTCTCTACTGATAGGTGGCTTGCCTATCCTCAATATCCTCCTTTATCTCTTCTATTAGGTCCAGATCTAATTTTTATTCTGCACTATTCTCCTCTGGGTCATATGTCTGGACCCTGTGAGTTGGGAGACCAATCTCTGTCGACACTACAACCTCTGGGCTGTAGGGGAGCATGAATGGGGTTTCACCATTTTGTGTCCTCCCCGTTATCCTATAGGCCCATAGGACAATGTGTACCTCTTTTGTTCATCTTCCCTTGGCTTTTTCCAGTTTTTTCTTGATTCAGTCAAGAATTATTCTGTTAATAACCTCTGTTTGCCCATTGGCATGGGGTTGGCCTAGATTTAAAAAGAATTGTTTGATACCGATCCCCTCACAATACTTCTTGAGGGAAATGTTCTTAAACTACTTCCCGTTAACTGACATCAAAGTGTTTGGCAGGCCATATCTACAGATAATGTTTTTCCAAATAAATTGGAAGGTTTTCTTCTCTATTATCGTGATCATAGCCTCGGCCTCCACCCACTTTGAAAAATAATCAATAGATATAATTAGATATCGATAATTGTTCATAACCCTTGGCAACAGTCCTACTAAGTTAATACCCCAGACTTCAAATGGCCATGGGGAAGTGATAGAAGTCAGAGGCTAATGAGTTTGATGGGCAATGGTGGCAAACCTTTGGGACTTGTCACATTTATTCACATATACAGTTGCATCCTTGGATATTGTCGGCCACTAATACCCCCGAGTGATTATTCGCTTCGCTAATGATCTTCCTCCTATGTGACTGGATCAAGATCCCTCGTGCACATCCTTTAAAATAAACTCTACCTCAGACGGATGGACACATCTAAGTAGAGGGAGTAGGAATCCTTTTTTATACAGGATATATCCTATGACGGAGAACTTTTTTGCTTTGTACCTCAGCTTCTTCTTCTCGTCTCTCGAACAGGGAAATTCCTCATCCCTGATGTATTGGATTATGGGGTCTATCCAAGAATCTCCCATGTTTAAGTTTAAGCAAAATTCCACAGTGCTATCTTCCTCTTCAATGGTCGGCCGATATAAGATCTCTACCAGCACCGACCTTCTGATTTCTATTCTTATCGTGGAAGCTAATCTTTCCAAAGCATCGGCTTGGTTATTAAATAGTCGAGGTATCCTTTTCAGCTTCATCTCTCTGAAATTATTCAGTGCTACTTTTACCCTTCCAAGGTATTTGGCTATTCAGTCATCTGTGGCCTCATATACTCCCAAAATTTGATTCACAACTAATTTGGAGTCACTATGAACCAAGAGTTGGCCGATATTCAATGCTCTGTTAAGGGAGAGTCCTTTCAGAAGGGCCTCATACTCTGAATCGTTGTTGGAGGGTTTAAAATTGAACCTCAGAGCATATTCAATGTCATTCCTTATAGGGTTGACACAATCAAACCTACTCCACTTTCTGCCTCGCACGAAGAGCCATCAATAAACAAGTTCCACCCAGTACCATCTTTGGAAAAATTACCCTCTTTAAGTGTCCCACTTTTGAAAAGGTATCTCTCTTCCTTATTCTCAAACACCTTACCCCTTGTTGTACTCGTCTCGACCTCGGCCAGGGGGAGGTATATTCTTCTTTTCGGATCACAAGCTAAAGTCTTAATTTCTTCTGTATCGGCCTCATCCTATGCGAACTCAGCTACAAAATCAGCTAGGTCTTTCCCCATGATGGACGTTCTTGGCTGGTAGATGATATCAAATTCCCCCAACTCTATTACCCAGGACATAAACCTACACAATTTCTTCGATTTATGGATGACCTGTCTGAGAGGAGAGTTGGTGAGGATGATCATAGTATGTGCCTAGAAGTACAGATTCATCTTCCTTAAGGCATGAATTAAATCATAGGTAAGCTTATCCATTTAAGAATATATCTTCTCGGACCCCTTGAGGCCTTACTGTACTGGATTTTGCACACCATCTCGTCTCTGATAATGACAATGCTGATGACTAATTTTAACATGACCAAATATAGATACAACTTTTCTCCCTGAACTGGTCTTGACAACATGAGTGGAGAGCCGAGGTAGGTCTTCAATTCTTAAAAGGCCTTATCTCACTCCTCATTCCACTTAAAAGTTGTCCTGAGCACCTTGAAGAAGCGAACGCACTTATCGGTAGCTCCAGACACAAACTTGTTCAATGCTACCACCCATCTAGTTAACCTCTGCACATCTTTTGTCGTTATTGGAGTCTTCATCTCCATCAAAGCTTTGATCTTCTCCAGGTTAGCCTCAATCTCCCTTTGATTCATAATAAAGCCCAAGAACTTACCTTCCCCTATGCTGAAGACACACTTGGAGGGGTTGAGTTTCATCATATACTCGTCTATAGTATTAAAATTTCTCCTAAGGTTGACCCCATGAGTGTCTACCTTGAGACTCTTAATTAACATGTTGTCTACATACACCTCTATTATCTTCCAGATCTTCTCTTTGAACATCTTATTTACCAATATTTGATATGTTGACATAGCGTTCTTCATATTGAAATGCGTGACCTTGTAACAATAGGTCCCCTTGTCAATTATAAAAGATGTTTTGCCAAGTCCATGATTATCTGATTGTAGCTTGAGTAGGCATCCATAAAACTCATTAATTCATGGTCAGCCATGGCATAAAAAAATTGGTATATCCTTGGCAGGGGAAAGTTATCCTTGGGGCATGCTTTGTTCAAGTCCTTAAAATCAACACACATCCTCCACTTGCCGTTGGCTTTGGGGATGATGACAACATTTGTCAACCACTTAGGGTATATGACTTCCTTAATGAAGTCGGCTTTCTTCAACTTCTTCAACTCTTCTCTGATGACATCATATTTCTATCTGGAGTACACTCTTTTTCTCTATCTGATCGGCTTTGCATCCTCAGCCACATTGAGCTTATGGCAGAGGACCTTAGAATCAACACCAGACATATCCTTATGGATCCAAGCAAAAATGATTTTCCTCTTCCTCAGAAATTTTATCAACTTTTTAATCTCTTTCTTTAGGGCCTGACCGATTTGGAAGTTTTTTTCGGCTCATCCTTATTGAGGACGATGGATTCTACCTCCTTAGCGGCTTCTCCATTTTTAGCTTATTCTCATCTCTGGGGTCAAGAGTGTCAATATTATAAGTTTTAGTGGCCCTCTTATATGCCTCTCTCTCTCTCTCTTCGGCCGAGTTTAAATAGCACTCACGTGGCTCAACTTGGTTACCCTGAATTTCCCCTACTCCATATGGAGTTGGGAGTTTAATCATTTGGTGAACTGTTGAGGGAACGACCTCAAACTCCTTGAGGTCTACCTGTCTTAGAATTATATTGTAGGCTGAGTGTAATACCCCGTATTTCTATGTATTTTTATTTAATTTATTTGAGGAATTAATTAGGAAAAATATGTTTTAATAAAATTACGCGAGTGAAGTAATTTAATACGATTAGATGATAATTGTGACTATTAAATATTAATCTTGAGATAGATACGGATTAATATTACATTTTGATATTTACTACGTGTGAATAGTAAATAATTGATAGTTTTGGTTATACAACATAGCGAGTGATATGTGCGTATTTTATTAATTAGGGTTATATGGCATCGCGAGTGATATGTGCGTATTCTATTTTATCTCACCGGGGAATCACGTGTTGACTATTTTGAGGTGAAAAATGAGAAATATATTTTAAGTGACTCAGATGATAATTTAGAGGTCATGAATGATTCTGAATGGATCGAAATAGTCGAAATAGGGTACCCGGGAGTATAGTTTGGGTCCCGGGTTAATTTGGGACCAAAACGAAACTTATTAAGGGCGTTTCGATCATTTTTTAAAAAGAGGTGAAGGGACCTACGAAATTTAGAGCTATATATCAAATATTTAGAGATTGGGTTTAGGTCCCATAGCACAAAAAGATTAGGGAGTCCATTAGAGAGAAGAGAGAGAACCTATTTTCAAAGCTTAAAGAGGGATTTTGAAGATGGTGAAGAAATATTGTATCCCAAGGCAATTGGAAAGGAAGATTGGAGAAGGAAACAATCAATCATCAATAAAGAACCAAGAAATAAGATCAATTAATCTAAGGAAAGTGTTTATTGCAAACTAAATTGATGTATAATACCCATGTGTCGGGTTTTCATGAATATATTGATTTTATTGAAAAACCTTTGATGAAAAGTATCAATTAATCACAAGTTTGGCTACAATTGCATGTAGTTAGTGTTTAGATCTATAGAGAATCATAAATTAGAGGAGTTTTGATTGTTATTACAGATTTTAATCTGGGTTTTAAATTAAATGATATGGATGAACACAAAATTAGATTTATAAAAGAGTTTTGGGGGTTAATTCATTCTTGATTGATTTCAGTGAAGTTTTAATGTGTTCGTAACATTAGAAATCATCCTAAATCATGTAGAAATAGTTATGAGTAATCAAATGTGAATTTAGTGAAGGATTATGTGGTTTGGGGGAATCATATGGTGTAATCGCTGCTGCAAATAGAGAGCAAAAGTTGCAGAAAAACGGACCGGTTCGGTCCTGAGAAGCGAATCAATGTGGTGCTCTGAATTTCTGAAAGTTTCCTTTTTCCCTTGTATTCCTATAAGGACATGGTGGAAAATCCTTAGGCAATTGTGAAAATAATATTGGGAGACTTATTATGATTATAGTAGCCTACGATGGGAGTACGACTTCCTCTTACAGAGAGAATTAAGACGAGAATGGGATTGGTTATAGTAATTCGTTATTTATCTGAGAGATGGATAAAGAATTATGATAATCTATTGAAACTATGTATATAAGTTGGTTAAGGTTGGTAACTACTGAATTTATATAACAAAGGGATAACTAGGACCATAGAGTTGTGTGAACACTCATATATATACGATAGTGAGATAAATCGTAAAGTAAATAGTACGGCCAGTATGCGAGAGATATAGACAACGTACTAACATGTATTATCGAGTTACGTGAATACCTATTGGTGCATATTACTACTTAGGTTGTGTGAATACCTAAAATATACTAATATATATATATATATATATATATATATATATATATATATATATATATATATTGGTGATCAAGGTATGATTCCGATCCAAGAGATATAAATCACTATTGGTGATCGAGGGAGGATTTTGAGCCAATAACACCTAAAATGTGATACAAGGAAGTGATTCTATAGTATATGTTTATAGTATATATATTGTGTGCGAAATATATATATATACATAAAGTGTGCTTAATTCTGTATTAGGGTCAACGATTATCCGGGCCAATACATGAAAGCTCGATTTGGGGTCGATGAGTATCCGAACCAAATCGAAGATGAAAGATACCGGGGTCGAAGAGTATCTGAAAAATGTACCACTTAAGTCATTTAATTCAAGATTAAACAGTTTAAATATCTCCGAACAGTTTTTTGAAGAAACTCTTTAATCAAAACAAACAGCTAACAGAAGATGTGTATAAAAGATTATATGAATGAGTTATTTAAGGTATAGGTGTACCAGTTTTGAAAAACAAAACTTATATAGGTTCAAAATCAACATAACCTTAAGAAGGTGATGAGAGGAAGAGTAAGCATGCAAGAACACAAGATTTTAACGTTATAAAATCCCATATAATTGGGGAAACATCCATGGAGGTCTCTACACCTCAAAAGCAAAATCCACTAAAATAGAGTTAACAGATTACAAACTACATAGCAAAGCACACACACACACAAGCCTAAACTAAGTCCAAAATTTTTACCAACACCTTTGGATTATTCTGTCTCCTCTGAAGGTTCTGATGTTGAGGTTGTCCTCCCAGCTTTGTAACCGCTTCTCCTTTTATCTTTACGTGGACTCTAAATTCAAGAATCTCTATATCAACACTTATTTAGTGTTTTAGAGTGATAAGTGTAAGTGGTGAAGTGCCTAATCACATGCATGCAACCCACACAAACTTATACAGACAATATGCCTTATCAAATTATAGATACAGTTCTAAAATGCAGTAAGGATTTTTGAATCACAGTTTTGTTAAAAATCTCAGACTACTGATCTTTATTGTTATCCATAGATGAAGAGGGAATCTTTCTATTAAAAAGAGCCAAGATACTAAACACTTCTGTTTGATTTGATATGCACAGTCATTTCACAAATTGTGAAATATTCACGAAAGTGTAAATCCCTAATCAAGATCTTACCTAGATCTAAGTCTGGTTTTTCGCATAAGATGTAAACATGAATGGATTTGTTGGTTTTGGTTTTGAAAACAATATATAAGAGTTAAAATAACCAATAAATGAAGATTTATTGAAAAAAGAAATAAAACTAAGCAAGTTTTACGTGATATGTATCACACAAATACAGATCTCAACATTCTATGAAAAGAAAAAATGAAATCCAAAATTCGTGGCTTGGTTGGACAAGAGATTAAATACTAGAGAGGATGGATCTTCATAAATACGTACTCAGTCAAACTCATAAAGGTTTTCTGAAGAAAAATGGCCAGAGTTTGATTTAGGGTTTTCTTTCTCTCTCTCTCTCTCTCTCTCCCCTATTTTTTCTCTCAACTCTCAAATGAGCCAAAGTCTCAAAATGTTCCCCACATGGCCTCTATTTATATTACTCATAGGAGGATCTGGAAGGGTTGAACGAAATCTACGGTTGAGATTTCTTCAATTAAAACACAAAGTAAATCATATGACTGAGGATGGACAGTTGTTAATCGTGCTCTTATTGGTTCTCTCTACTAACACAAGGATTGTTATGAAGACATGTAAGCCATCGATAACTAATGATCCAAGGGACAGGATAAAGTCTTAAGGTTGTGAGAGGAAACTAACACAAATCCAATCGCTCACTGACTAACATGTGTAAGGCAACGATCAGCCCTCAAACGCGTGTTTATAAGATTTAAAAAATCTTATTTTCCACCACAGAAGTCTCTGTCGCTTTCGGATCCTACCCAAGCAAGGTTTTAGGAAGAATAGGAAAATATAAATAAACTCACAACATTTTTAAAACCAATTTTTAAATGTTTAGAAATGTTTTATAAATTCCTAAAAATTATTTAACATATCCCAAATATTATTAAAAAATATTTTTATGGGAATTAACACCCCCCCTAAATTGATACGAATGCAACATATAAATGTAATCTTAGGTGCAATGTTGGTATTCTACCTTTGAAACTATTAGAGGAATTGGTATGTAGAGTCTGAGGCTCTTTGGTAGACTAGGATATGACACAAATTTTGTCATTATTTCTAAACTAGACAAGCGCCTATATAATATAGACTCAAGTGATTCAAAGATATAGGGTGCTTCAATCTCCCCCTTTAGAAATATGAAACAAAATCTCTTTTGAGTCATCAAGGACTTATAGGGATACAAAATAAAAGAAAATCCTATTCCTATACAAAATTCTATATACCCCATATCCTAGAAAAAAATTACATTACTGAACAAAATACAAACCAATAGCCTAACAACATTCTGATAGCATGAGGTACTGATATCCTAAAAATAAGATAACTAAGATCAAGCACTTTATTTGAAGTAATAAAAATACTGTCCAAGTGGACTCAAAGCTTCTCCTCTATTTTGTCTCAAATGGACGAAGGGTCTACACACAGCTAAGAGAGAAATATCAAAGCATAAACATCAATGATACATTACAGTTCTGCCATAACCATCCCAATTGATTTGCGTAAGGATTCAAACCGTATATTGTCCAAGGATTTGCTGAATAAATCAGCAAATTACAATTCAATTGGCAGACAATTAATTTCAAATTCCTTTGATTCGACCAACTTGCGTATAAAATGATGTCATATTTTAATATATTTAGTACAAGAATGTTGAACAAGATTTTTGGAAATATTAATCGCGCTTTGATTGTCGCAATAGAGATGTAATTGTTCTTCAATAATAGCATAATCTCTTAACATTTGTTTTAGCCACAGTAATTGAGCACATCAGCTGCCTGCAGCTATATATTCAAATTCAGTTGGTGATAAGAAAGTGCAATTTTGTTTCTTATTATTCCACCCTACCAAATTATTACCTATGTAATAATATGCTCTTGACATACTTTTACTATCATTGGAACACCCAGCCCAATCGACATCGGTGTAGCCAATTATCGAGCTATATGTGTCATTTGTGTACCAAAGTACTAAGTTGAGAGTTCCTTTAACATATTTTATAATTCTTTTTACGCAAAGTAAATGACTCTCTTTAGGGTTATTTTGATAGCGGGCACACACACAAACAACATACATAATGCCAGGACCGGAGGCAGTAAGGTATAGAAGACTTCCTATCATACTAAAATATAAGGTTGAGTTGATGGATTTTCTATGTTCATCTTTTGATAGTTTAATCGAAGTACTCATGGGAGTCCTAGAATCTTTGGCAGTTTCTAGACCAAACTTTTTTACAATCTCTAAAGCGTATTTGGATTGAGATACAAATAAACCATATGAATTTTGCTTGACTTAAACATCAAAGAAGAATTATAACTCCCCCACAAGTGACATATGTAATTCTTTATGTATAATGTCAGAAAATGTTTTAACGTTCTTTGGGGAGGTAGATCTAAAAATGATATCATCTACGTATACTTGGGATATAGTAACATTTCTGTCAAAATGTTTGACAAAAGAGTTTGGTCTTTCCCTCCTCTCTTAACCTCGTTATTTAGAAGGAAGGTAGATAGATGTCCGTGCCACGCTCCAGGAGGTTATTTTAACCCTCAACGAGCTTTCTTAAGATGGTAGATGTGATTTAGATGATGAGGGTCAACGAACCCTTTAGGTTATTCTACGTAGGTCTTTTCAGTTAAGATTCCATTAAGGAAAGAAGATTTAACATCCACTTGATTAAGTGTGAAATGAAAATAACATGCTATTACAAAGAGTAAGCGAATAGACTCAAGGCGAGTGACCGACACAAAAGTCTCCTCGAAATATATTCCTTCAATCTGAGAGTAGCCCTGGGCAACTAATCTAGATTTATTATGAATAATCATCCCATATTCACCTGTATTATTTTTGAAAAGCCAACGAGTGACAATAACCCTTTTATTTTCTAGACGGGGTACAAGATACCATACATCATGAATGATAAATTGAAGAAGTTCCTCCTACATAACACTTATCCAAAATGGGTCATTCAGTGCTTCATTAACATTCTTTGGTTCTATAAGATAAACAAAGCATGCATAATGAACAAGAGTACGTAGTTGGGATCTTGTACAAACTGGCTTAATAGGGTTACTAACTACACTATCTAAAGGATGCTCTTTGGAAACCCAGTTAGGCACTTCAAGGGTCTCAGTTGGTAAAGAGTCATATATCTCTGGAGAATCATAAGTTAAAGTGTTTTTGGATTCATCCACTGTAGTTGGTCCTTTGATTTTACTCTCTACATTAGTCTCACTTAAAACCACATTAATGGATTCCATTAAGGTTTTGGTACGAAGATTGTAGACACAGTAGGCTCTACTATTTGGAGAATAACCTATAAAAATAGCTTTGTCTCCTCTGGTTTTGAATTTTGACAGATGTTCTCTATCCTTGCATACATAACAGGTACTACCAAAGGTTCTAAAGTATTTTAGGTTAGGTTTCTTCCCATACAAAGTTCATAGGATGTTTGTTTAGTGTTTTTCCTTAGGTATACTTGATTGATTATATGACAAGCTATACGAATGGATTCTACCGAGACATATTTACGTAAGTTCTTCGCATAAGTCATAACGCGAGCCATTTCTTAAAGAGTGCATTTTTTACGCTCAAAAATTCCATTTTGTTAAGGTGTCTTAGGGGCACTAAATTCATGTTTGTAACCATTATAGTCACAATAGTAGATGACACCTGAAAATATAAATTCACATCCTCTATCACTACAAATTCTATCTACTTGGGAGTCCTTTTCATTTTCAATACAAACTAGAATTTTCAAAAATTTACGAAATGTTTCTGATTTGTGTTTTAAAAAGGCAACCCAGGTAAATCGAGTGAAATCATTAATCATAACTAGAATATAACTGTTGCCACAAAGACTAACAATATGAGAAGAACCCGTTAGGTCCATATGGATGAGTTCTAGAGGTTTAATGGATATAACTTCTTTAACTTTCTTGCGGGGAGCCTTAACAATCTCTCCTTATTAATAAGGACCACATATGATGTTTGAAATTGGTTTGATTTTAGGAAGACCTCTAACTATCTCTTAAGAACACAATTTACCAAGGCTATCGTAATTAATGTGACCCAACCTATTATTCCATACCTCATTGTCATCCATTCTGGCAATGTTACAAATCTCTGCACTTGAATTGACTGTATAACAATTATCTGGAGTACGAAGTCTTGTAATAATGTATAACAGTTATCTGGAGTACGAAGTCTTGTAATAATGTATAACAGTTATCTGGAGTAAGAAGTCTGTAATAATGCAATTTTCATTTAAAATTTTGCAATTGTTCTTTAAAAATGTGACAGTATGGTTGGAGTCATAAAATTATGATATACTTATTAAATTTACTTTAAGACCCTTTACCAAAAGAACATCCTTAAGAATAGGTAATACTTCTTCATAGAGTGTTCCTTTACTAATGATCTGGGCTGATATACCATCTTCAAACAAGACTTTACCTCCGAAGAAGTTAGTTTTATTTATAAGTTTGGTATTATCGCTAGTCATATGTTTAGAACATCCAGAGTCTAAATACCATCCAGATGCTGTGTGTTCAACTTTGAAAGCACTGATCACAATGTTGCATTTCATCGGGGGTAATAGCTCATATTTTCTAACCCAGATTGCTCTAGTTTTCTATTTACGCTTATTAGCTCGTATTTGATAAAACTTGTGAACTTTAGCCTCTTATCTAAAACTTTTTTAGCAGGTTTTTGAGGATGATAAATGGTTTGAGAATTTGGTTTAGATGAGAATCTATGATTCCTTCTTGTTGATGATCTATTAGTATTTGATCTTCTTTTCCTATTACGATAGTTAGAATTTTTGTCGTGCTGTCTAGGTAGGACATAATTGTTTCGGATTCTCCTAGAATAGTTGAAGTTATGGTAAACAGGTAGGTGATAGATTGGTTTATATAGGTGTTTAGAAAAACATCCATCAAAAGAATGTCCAAAAACATCAGAGTATGAGCAATAAATATGAAGCGTATAGGGTTTAGCTTTAGAAAAGTTGTTAGACAAATGTTTGTCTAAAAATTGAACTCTACCCTTATTCCTAGAAGGTACATGTTGAAAAGATGAATCACTTTTCCTAATAAGAGGGCAAACGTATTTAGCCTTATGTACAATATTAAGATTAGAGGTACTGGCCTCACCAATGTCTATCTTTTGTTAATTCAAATCAAATTTATTTTTCAAGGAATGAAAATCTGGACAGTTTTCAATAGGTCTTTTGCCACCGGATATAAACTTGATAGTTTCAAAAAAAATTATTTGTTTGTTAGTACTGGGTAAAAATCCCATTCTAGTTCTGTCATTGGAATTCGTTTTACTTTTAGCAACAAAATCTTCAAAACATTTTGAGTTATTTTCAATTTTTGCAATTTTTTTGAAGACTGTTGATGTCTTTTCTTTAGTTTGTTCAAATTCTAACAACGTCCCTTTATATTTCTTTTCCAGAATTTCATTTGAGCCAGATAGTTCCTTGATTTTTGAACAAAAACCTTAGTCTCATTCTCATGATCTAGACATTGAGAGGTGTACTCTTTAGCATTCTGTTTGATCATTTGGTTTAGAGCTTCTATTTCCTGGTTAAGGTCCTTGACTACTTTTTCAAGTTTAGTACTCTTCTTGAGGGTTTTCCTGTATAGTATGTGAATATTTAGGAGGTCCTCATTATCAGAGTCACTAAGTGTACAATGTGCAGTGTCCCCTAGCGATTCATTTTTAGGACTCACACACACATTTTCATTATCAATAGACATTCCCTATGACTCACACACACGACATTTGAATATCTAGAAGTATTCTCTAGTAACAAAGCAAATAAACCATTAGGAACAAATACTATTCAACATAGCATGGTTAGAGATACTACTATCAGGTTCAGTACTAGTCATAGGCTTATCAGAATAAATGATTTTTGCAAAAAATGACATACAGGGATCAAAAGAATTAGATGACTCAGGCTCATAAGTTTTTGATTCACTTGAATCATCCCAGGTCTTGCACAAATTAGACCTATTATTTTTGTTTTTATTCAAATTGACTCTACAGTCATTTTCCATATGTCCTAACTTCCCACATCTATAGCATTCAGTGTTCTTAAGGTCTATTGGGTTTGTTGTGATACTCAATCTGGTGTTTGTCAAGTCTCTTCTCATGAGGCCTATTATTAGAGTGGTTTGAATAGGTAGGTTTGTCTTGTCTATTTGCAATTTTATTTCTAAATTTCATAATTTTCTCGAATTGTTTAGACATTAAGGCAAGATGATTATCCAAACTCTCTAAATTACAGTCCTCATTAGAATCTAAGTCAATTTCAGGCAAATAACATTCAGATTTAGTCAACTTAGAGGTAAAGACAAGATTAGAGGTCGACTATTTCTTATGGGTCTGTATTAATTGCTTCTTAAACTCTAATTCCATTTCCACAGTTCATAGCTTGCTACCGAGGAGTTCAGGGGTAATGTTTTGATCATCGATCTCCTCAATTGCATAACGCTTATTGTCAAATTTTGGTGGAAGTGACCTTAGAATTTTAGAGACAATTTCCTTCCTATCATAAATTATACCATTAGCATGCAGCTTAGTCACTATGTCTGTCAACCTAATGTAGAAGTCATCAAATGACTCAGTCTCAGTCATGACTAAAGTATTGTACTGCTGGATTAACATTTGAGTTTTAGTAGTTTTAACACTTGTGTCTCCTTCATGTGCAGTCACTAGAGCGTCTCATGCTTCCTTAGAGGTAGTACATAAAGATATCCTCTTGAATTCATGTTCATTGATATACATGAATATGGCATATTTTCCTTTATTATTGTTAAGGGAGGTATGTTTTTTTTCTTTGGTGAATTCACTTTGCAGCTCCCTAATCCTAACAGTACTTCCTTCTGTGGCTGGTTTAGTAGGGAAAGTGTAACCATTTTCAATAGCATCCCAGACATCATCTCCCAATGTCCCTTGGATGAATGCAACCATCCTCACTTTACAGTAAAGGAAGTTGGTTCCATCAAAGAGTGGGGGTCTGGATAGGTTACCTAATCTCTCAAATTTCTCATCCATTGTTTGTTTTGAAAAAAATTTTTAGAAACTCGGGATTTAAAAGGAATTTGTAAAGCCTTACTCTAATACCAATTGAAAAACATACCACTTAAGTTGTATAATTCAAGATTAAACAGTTTAAATGGCTCGAAAATATTTTTTTTAATAATATCTTTAATCAAAACAAACAACTCACACAAGATGTGCATAAAAGATTATTTGAACTAGTTATTTATGGTATAGGTGTACCAGTTTTGAAAAACAAAACTTATATAGGTTCTAAATCAGCACAACCTCAAGAAGGTGATGAGAGTAATAGTAAGCATGCAAGAACACAAGATTTTAACGTGGTAAAACCCTACCCAATTGGGGAAACATACACAATGGTCTCTACACCTCAAAAGTAAAATCCACTAAAATAGAGTTAACATATTAAAAACTATATAACAAACCAAACACACAAACAAACCTAAACGAAGTCAAGAATTTTGACCAACTCTTTTGGATTATTCTGACTCCTTTGAATGTTCTGATGTTGAGGTTGTCCTACCAATTTTGTAACCGCTTATCCTTTTAGCTTTATGTAGACTCTAAAGTCAATAATCTCCCTACCAACACTTCTTTAGTGTTATAGTGTGACAAGTGTAAGTGGTGAAGTGCCTAATCACATGCATGCAACCCACACCCACTTAGACAGACAATATGCCTTATCAAATTACATATACCGTTCTAACATGCAGTAAGGATTTCTGAATCACAGTTTGGCTGAAAATCTCAGACTACTGATCTTCATTTTTATCCATATATCAAGATGGAATCTTGCTATTAAAAAGATCCAAGATCCTAAACACTTCCTTTTTATTTGATATACACAATTATTTCTCAAATTATGAAATATTCACGAAAGTGTAAATCCCCAATCAAGATCTTAACTAGATCTAAGTCTAGTTTTTCTCATAAACTGTAAACAAAAATGGATTTGTTGGTTCTGTTTTTTAAAAATAACATATAGGAGTAAAAACAAGCAATAAATGAAGATTTATTGAAAAAAGGTATCAAACTAGGCAAGTTTTACATGATATGTATCACACAGTTTCAGATCTTAACTTTCTATGAAAAGAAAAAATGAAATCCAAAATTCGTTACTTGGCTGGACAAGAGATTAAAGACTAGAGAGGATGGATCTTCATATATACGAACTCACTCAAACTCACAAAGGGTTTTCTGAAGAAAAATGGTCGGAGTTTGATTTAGGGTTCTCTCTCTCTCTCTCTCTTCTCTTTTTGATCTTAATTCTCAAATGAGCCAAAGTCTCAAAACGTTCCCCACTTGGTCTCTATTTATATTACTCACAGAAGGATTTGGAAGGGTTGAACGAAATCTACAGTTGAAATTGCTTCAATTAAAACACAAAGTAAATCATATGGCTGAGGATGGGCCGTTGTTAATCGTGCTCTGATCGGTTCTCTCAACTAACACAAGGATTGTTATGAAGACATGTAAGCCATCGATAACTAATGATCCAAGGGACATGACAAAGTCTTAAGGTCGTGAGAGGTAAATAACACAAATCCAATCACTCACTAACCAACACGTGTAAGGCAACGATCAGCCCTTAAACGAGTGTTTATAAGATTTAAAAAATCTTATTTTCCACCATAGAAGTCTCTGCCACTTTCGGATCCTACCCATGCAAGGTTTTAGGAAGAAGAGGAAAATATAAATCAACCCACAACATATTTAAAACCAATTTTTAAATGTTTAGAAATGTTTTATAAATTCCTAAAAATTCTTTAACATATCCCAAATATTATTAAAAAATATTTTTATGGGAATTAACACACACACACACACACCTAAATTGATATGAATGAAAAATATAATTGTAATCCTAGGTTCAGTGTTGGTATTCTACCTTTGAGACAATTAGAGCAATTGATATGTAGAGTCTGAGGCTCTATGGTAGATTAGGATATGACTCAAATTTTGTCACTATTTCCAAACTAGACAATCGCCTATATAATATAGACTCGAGTGAGTCAAAGATATAGGGTGCTTCAGTATCCGGACCAATATACATATGCATAAAATTTACCTTGGGGTCGAGGGATATCCGGACCAATGTAAATGCTAGGATGATTGGGGTCGATGATTATTCAGACCAATATCCTCATAGTATGTATTGTGTGTGAAATATATACTTCATCATATTCTACTTATGTGAGAAGTAGACATGTAGATGATATATATATATATATAAAGAGAGAGAGAGAGAGAGAGAGATCTAATTGATAAATTAAGTAGAGAGAAACTTAATTTCAAGATTTAAAAATAGATTAGGAATATCTATAATAAATTACGTAGTGAAACTTCATTTTGGAAGTTGAATGGTAACTTTGAAATGATTTATGAATTTAGTAGTGAAACTTAATTATGGAAGTTGAATTATGATTAGATGTGAAATTCTATGTGAATTAAGTAGTCAGACTTAATTATGATGAGTAAACATAACATATATGAATGTTATTTGAAAACTGAATAACATGCAAGAAATGTTAATAATGAAGCATGCTGTATGGGCGGTACGGGATAATAGACTTGATAAGATCGGTTTTATACTTTAGTCGAGATAGATGGGGTATGTTAGCTAGGTGGGCTAAGTAAAAACTTTAGGTGTGAACATTAAATGAGAGGTGAGGAAACTCAAGGGAGTGTGCATGAACCTAACATGTGTGATCAATAATCGATTTTAATTGCGATAAATTACTTGTTAAATATTTTCAACTATTCTGAGTACTAACTCTTGATATAAAATATTTTTTAAACCTTTTAGGTGTCCATTCGCAACGATGCCATACTCGATGGTTTCATTCCAGGGACTCAGAGCTGTAGCACTATGGATGCTGACAAGATTTGAAGGAGCTGATTCTTTCATTCGAATCTAGTATAGGATCTCACTCTTGTATATCATGCTTGGACATGTGGTTCGTTGCCGGTATGATAGTTTCAGTTTTACTTTGCAGATTGGACTTGAATTATTACTTGGTTTAGTTTTTTTTGGCCAATAGTTTATTTCGCATGACTTTGATTTATTTACATATCATGATGGTTTGGACTCTAGTATATTGTGAAGGTTGTTTTAATTTTCGAACTAGTTATTTATCCTGTTAAATTGAAAGATAAAAATTTGGTACCGTGTCTTTTGAATACTAGGTGGTTAGTAAGTTTTAAAAAGTTTTCGACAGTGATGCTAAGAATGAAACAAATGAGATTCCTATTTAGTTTGATATCAGACTGATCGCCCAATATTTTATTAGGCGGGGTGTCACCGATGTTCTCATCCCTAATAAAGAAATTGATCTTTTTTGTGAGGCATTTTGGCCCACTGTTCCCTATTCTAACTTCCATCTCATAGATTCCCAAAGGTTGCACTTTCTCTCCACTGAGACCGATGAGAGGTTGGTGATATGGGATCAACCTATTTTTGCTCAACCACATACCCTTGTAGGAGTACCAAAACATCACATCGGCTGAGCTTCCACCATCGACCAATATCTTGGGAACCTCATACCCATGCACCAAGGTGTTGATCACCAATGGGTCATCATATGAGTCTAAGATAACCTTAAAATCCATCATAAAGAAACCAAAAATCAAAGTATTTATATCAACTTTTGTTCTTTTTACCTTCTTCAACTCAATCTCTACCGAGTGCATTTCTTTGGGTTTTGGAGGAAGAGCTTTAGCCTCTGCCACATGCCTTTCTGTCATCAATTTCCTTTCCTCCTCCAGCAAGTCCTCCATAAATCATCTTGATTTCGAGAGAAATCATGTTCAACCGACCCTTAGGATCGGTGATTAGATGTGGTAGGTCAAGCTCTGCCTCATCATCTTTGTCCGAGTCATCATCGTCTCAATTAGATGGAGCATCAGGCTTGTACCTATCAATCCTCCTCTTTCGGGTGTCATCTCGACCACCCTTTGAACTGTTATGTCCATATACTTTCTTAACTTGTCAGCTTTCAGCATCTTCTTAATCTCGTTCTTGAGAGCAAAATATTTGTTGGTCCCATGGCCATGATCTTGGTGAAATTCACACCATATATTCTTGTTCCTCTTATGATGGGGAGCTCTCAACTTTTCAGGCCATCTCAGAGACCGATCATTCTTTATCTCATTTACGATGTGCTCACAACTAATTATCAGAAGGGTATAGTCAGCGGATTTATCATTTGCTGACCTCTTCTTGTCATCCTTATTCTTTCTCTGGAACTTACCTCCCCTACTTGCTCCCTTTTCATTTTCCCCCTTAGCAGCCGTTGCCTCCTTTGTATTCATAACCTTCCCGACCGTAGCTAGGATTTCAACCATGGATTTAGGTTGATCCTCGGTTAACTTCCAGAGGAGCTTTGCTTTCTATAAGCCTCCTATTAGGGTGGTCATGGCAATGATCTTTCGTAGTCTTCAACCTATAATTTATTCTTATTGAAGTGAGCTATGTACTCCCTCAGACTTTCATTCTTTCCCTACTTCACATATAGTAAGTGTGTCGTCTTCTTTTGAGGCCTCACTCCAAAATAAAAATTATGTATGAACCTTTCTGCTTACTGTTTGAAATTTTCTATTGAGTTTTTAGGGAGAGAGGTGAACCACCTATGAGAAGCAACAATAAGTGTGCTGGAGAAAGCCCAACACCTCATCTCGTCCGAGATCTAGTAGATATCAGCAATTAATTAATACATATCCATATGGTGGAAGGGATTAGTGCTCCCGTCATACTTAGGTGTGACCACCGGTGGCTTAAACTCAGTCGGGGTTAGATAACTAATGATCTTTGCCATAAAGGGGGAGCCTTCAGTGTATCCCTTCTGCAAGGGGTCTTAGCTCTTCAGAATATCCCCTATCTTGTCCTCTAGTCGCTATATAGAATCATTCTAAGGCCTCTCGGCTGCAGCTACAATCTCTATTTGAGCAACATTATCTCTAGTCCCTCCTTATCAGCTGGAAGAATTGAAGGCTCTCTAGGCACTGTCCTTCATCAGTTGTTTACCTCTCATTATTCCTCATCTCGACCTTGAGGAGGTAGACAGTCATCATATTTGTCATTCTTTTTGGAACCAGCGACACTACGAGATCTAGAGAGGAGATTTCTCAAATCATCTATCACCGGGTCGAGACTATAAAAGGCCGACCCTCTACTTAGTCTATCCAAAGTTGATGCCCTTGGCCTACACTCTCGGCTCATCCTACTTCTACATTCTCGGCTGGGCTAAATTAGTCACACAATACCTCTAGAAATTTGATAAGGGTCCTATCATTCTATGTTGCCCTCATCATCATACTATTCATCATTATCATTTGAGCATTCCTGACCCGGCCTCCCCAGGCGTAAATGCCCTGGCTCGGCCATATCTCTATGCCTTAGCTGAGGAGGAACCTCTTTGTGCAGAGCTGGGGTAGTCCCCTGGCCGTTGGATGTGGAACACCGTCCCTGGAATCTAGAGTTATCATCTCATCTCTGGCACTGGTAGGTCTAACCACCATGTTCTGGCTAAATGCCCTAAGATTCACTTGAATTCTTCATTGTCTGTCTACTAGGGAGCGCATCACCATCGCCACCTCAGCCATTTTTTACTGTGGCGGTGCCTGACTTAAACTTGGGCCAATGCTTAGAGGTAAATTGGAGGCCATATCTTCAGGGAACTAGAAGATCTAAAAATTGGAAGAAAAGCTTAAGAGGCTCAATAAGAGATCTTTCAATGGTGATACAAGCCCACCTGAGCGGAGCTGGATCACCACCAGATAAGTTCAATCTAAATAAAGATGAGGAAGAAGATGCACTTTGTTCCCACAGACGATGCTAGATTGATGATATCGGAAATGGAATCACCAAATCAATGTATTGAGTAAGCTCAAACCAATGTAATAATGTAGTATGAAATACACATATAAATACAAAAATAGATGAGGCAAAAAGGAAGATAATACCACATGTAAGTGGTTCAGCCTTTGAAGGGACTACGTCCACTGTTTGAGTATGTGAAAACCACTAAACAAGGACTTTAATGGCCTTAGGATACAAACACTTAAGTTTTCTCTCTCTACTGCGAATTTGATAGAGTTTTAGTAGGGTTACCAATTTGTGATTCTTAATAAAGATGTAGAAGATAAGTATTTATAGTGCACGGGGGGTGTAGTGTACCCCCTAAGCATGTAATATGCATGTGTGGAATGTTCCTAGCCAATGAGGAGAATCCAACTATCGGTCATGATGATTAAATATTCCCTCACATGTGATGGAGATGTTGTTATAATGATTTTGGTAGACATGGGATCTGCAGCCCATGTGCACACTTTCACATGTTCTCAAAAACACGTTCCCTACCACCTGTCTGCCCTTGGCCATCTTCCTAGGCCGAGGTTGAGTTGTTGAACTATGTCCCACTGATGGAATGACACCTGTCCTATCAGGCTATCTCGTCCTGACTTTGTCGTTCAGAGGTAGGCCAAGGATGAGGGGTATAATTTATAGGATTAACAAGTCAAACTAAGTTAACGTATCTTGAAGGATGGGAGGTCATTGGACGAGGACAAGTCAGCTCGAGCTGAGTCCATGGCCAGGGCATAACTGGTCATTAAGGACAGATTGGCGTCGGTCGAATTTAGCCGAGGTAATTCAAATTTGGGATGGGGCTATATTTGGCATATAACTCCTCGATCAAGCCCTCTACATAAATTTGCAGCAATCGCATTTCCTCGACATCTTCATGGGCATCTAGTGCTCTTTCCCTAAACTGTTTGATGTATTGCATCATCTCCTCACCTGACTTTTGCTCTTCTTGGGCTAGATATCTTAGGGTGAACTTATCTTCGATCGAAAATAATTTTTACAAAAAATTACCGATGCATTTCCTTCCTGGTGGGACTGTTGTTCGAATCTAAGTGAGTGTACCATGGGTAGGCTTTACCAGTTAGAGTTTTGGAGAACTCTCTCAACTTCAACTCTTGGTCAATTCTGTGCATGGCAAGGTATTCCACAAACCTTTTGACATGCTCTCTATGATTTTCACCTTTCCCATTAAATTTTTTAAACTTGGGTGGAACATACCCCTTGGGGTATGGTTTTTCATTGATGCTATCAATGTATGGGTTTTGTCACTCCTTATACATAAAGCATGGCTCTTTCTAGGATGAGATAAACCTTTTGACATTTGCCATTGTGATAACGATGAAGGGTGATTCCTCCGCTTCCACTTTCTTCTTTACTAGCGAACTCTCATGAGTTGATACCTACTCTGGCACCACTCTTCTGGTTGGCTCTACTTTTGTTACGTCTGCTCCTACAATAGGATCCACCATTGGTCTATTGCAAGCTTGGCCCAGAATGGTCATGTCCACATTGTGTTGGATAAAAAACTCAAAGAACATGCTTATGAGGTTTATTACATTTAGTGGCAAAGCCACTAAGGTGCTCGTCTACACCACAAATGGGATATGATCCCTCATTTTAGTAACCACAACTTCCTCGTTGTTAGTTTGGTTGCTCTGAACTCCATTTCCACCCGACGTGTCTTTAAAAACCAGTTGCTACGGAGCATTTCAACTTTATTTATCCATGGCGATGAGAATACCTCCAAGTGGAGTCGCCAAATGTAAGAGGGTAGTGATACAGGGGTCTATAAATATATTGACAGGGTGAGGTATGACCGACCCCAATGGAAATTATTTCCAAGGTGTTAATATTTCAAGAACAGAAAGTAAATTAAAAACTAACTTTTTAATACAATAAGTAACTTTATAACTCCAACAAAGAGGGAGCAATGATTGAATGAAATTTTTTCAATAATAACAAAAAGAATGAAACCACTTGAGAATGATTATTCTCTTAGAGTAGAGAGACAAGAACTTCAAATATCTCGTAGAGAGCAAGGAGAGAATATTTGTGGTGTTATATATGTAAGGTAGTGTTATTAATTTCAAATCCTCATAACTGTTCCCCAAATTCTCTACTTAAAGTAAAACCTTAGGGCTGGTGTGGAAAATGTGTGTAAAAGGAATATTGATATATATATATATATATATATATATATATATATATATATATATATATATATATATATATATATATATATATATATATTTTAAAATACTTTTATCCATACTACCATTTTTCACTGTCTACCACAAGCTATCTATTTGTGGAATGCCACCTAGTGTAATACTGGACAAAAGTAGTGTTAACGGTCTTAACGCCTGAGTGTACTATTTTGTTTATTTGTAAATGGTTTTCTCGGTGAACAAATTTAAAAACTTATGAACGACCTTGAGGGACACTCTCTATTGACATTTTCAGAATATGTTGCGAGCAAGTTATTGACTGCTCGCTCATTTAACAACTTTGGAATGTGTAGGTGTGAGAGTGTGTATGAATAATATCTTGAGCCCCTCGCTGTCATATTCTATCTTTCTTAAGATATTAAAGTGACCAAGCCTTATCTTGCTCAATAAAACTTACCTCTAAGCCTTGAAACCAAAAAACTTTCAAGAGGTTCCAACTGTCCGTTTGCCCGAGCCCTGCTTTCTCGGCCAAAGCTTCTTGATAAGTGAACCTGTGTTTAATTAATAAACAAATGTTTAATAAATATACTTCTCATGTAAACACAACCACTTGAATGACTTTGGGTTGCTCGTGTGAAATCCTCTCACTGGTTACTATTCAAGGTTTATTGGTGGATTGAACTTGTTTGTCCCACTCGTGATTTCAGCTTGTTCACCAAGTAAAACATTATCCCTTTCTGGGGCCTGCTCGCTCAATAATACTCTGTTCATCTTGGTTTTCCCATTACTTGTTCTTGCTCGCAATTTTGGGCCTGCTCGCCCATTAATACTCTGTTTGTCTTAGCTTGCCCATTACTTGGGCCTGCTCGCGATTTTGGATTTGCTCATTTGATATTTTTTTGCTTTAGTTTTGGGCTTGCTCACAGAAGTCCTAAATTTCATCGAAGGGTTATTCGGGTACCCTTCTACAAAGTGGTGTCTTCTTTTGAAAAATGTTTAAAAACTCAAAAGAGATTTTTGTTTATGTGTAGTTTAGTTTTACACATTTTATGTGGCATATTGGTATGTTTAACTCCACGTCATTACGTATATCCATATCTCTAGGACATTTGATTATGATTTTAAATGCTTAAGGTTGTCCTTAATCATGCTTATATGGAGTATTACAACTTTGATTTACTTAATGGATTAACTTTGCACATATCTTCACACACACTTTACAAGAGCTCCTTTGGATTTTACTTTCTATGTTGTGTGAGATAAGTGAGGTGTTCTCCTATCAAACTTGTCATTTAAATATTTTCGACCACGGTGGATTTGTTGTACATGTAATAACCATTGAGTGAGTTTGATCTTTTTTTTAAGATACGAGTGAGAAATGGAAAAGGTCTACGAAGGAAGAAATCCCCCTTGTGTGAAAGGCCACCATTTGCAAGAGTCTTAACAAATTGATAAGCAAAAGAAAAAAATATTGTCGAGGCTAATTTATTTTTTAACATTGATTATTCAAAATTGATGTCTTCAAAACAATGAGAGAAAAATGATATGTCTAATTTTGAGAATGTTATAATTTAAAGACTAATGGGTTTGTAAAATGATACCGAGTTATACTTAATTGTTTGATGCCATTTATTTGAGAATCAACAAGATTTCTAGGCTAGTGTGCATTGTGTACGTTTGTTCATTATGAATTGTTTATTTGTCACCATGAGGCTAAATCGAAGTTGCTAAGCTTTTGTGATCAAATAGAACTCTTTGGACATGCTTTGATGGATTGGGTCATATTTCCTTTGTTTCTAGTTCACACCCCTTCACTCCATTTCACTTTTGATTTAGACACATTGATACTTTGCGAATATGAAAAACTTATATGTTTTGTGTCTTTTGTAGCATTTATACCTATACCTATACGTACATATACCTATACATATGTGTGTTTGTGGGTAAATGGTATATTTTGCACACACACACACACACACACACACACACACACACACACACACACACACACACACACACACATATATATATATATATATATATATATATGTATGTATGTATATATGTATTTATGTATGTGCTACATTTTCTGTCTTTAGTTTCAAGTGGTTTGAAAATTGGTATGCTATATGATCATATTGGTATCTTTTGCTACTTGCTTCCATTGGCATCTTATGTTTATACTTGTGCATCAAAATTGATATTTTTTTCTCATTGTTTAGATTATCTGTAATTGTGTTACAAAGTGTGTGTGTCGCTGCTCATACACTTTACACCATTGCATGATATACTCGCTTTATTTTATGTTTAAATGTTTTACATTATCGGGAAGAATTGGTCCATATTGTGCACCATATTCTTTCCTGAACAAAAAGGGGGAAAATGGCATCTAGCTCTTTAAATTAGGGGGATATTATTACCTTAGGAGGATATGTCTTATCTTAAGTGGAGATTGTTAGACAAAGGGGGATGTTTTATTCATATGCAAATTTATACTATTATATATTCAAGTTGTATTTAAAAGGTGTTTAAGTGTGCAGGTTTGCATCTATGCAAAAAAGTTTACACACGAGAAAAGCTACTCAGTTTGTGCCTATCTAGTGTGTGTAGTTTTTCCTTTTGCGGTTGGGGATTGAGTCTTTTAGTGAGCTTGGTGGGCCATAGGTTTTTGTTTTATGTTTTTTCCCTGAATAGCCAAAGGGAGAGATTTGTAAGAACAAGTTTTCGCGTGGAGTCAGTTTGAGCCTAGGTTAGGTCTTGAGTTGGTTTACCTTTCAAAAGCCTGTGAAGCGTTTCAAAAGAATGCAATGGTCAAGTAAAGCTTATAGATTATTATATCTTGTTACGTACCACGTTTCATCTTTAACATCCATGGAATCTCAAAAGGTATGGTTGCATTTTAGTTTGATTCCTTGATATCAATTGGGTGTTGTTATAAATCTTATTTGAGGCATGTTTTCATAAAATAGATTTTGAAAGAAAAAATAATTTTTGTCTTAATGTTGTCCGAACGAGATTCTCTATTTGTCTGAATGAGTTGGTGAATATGATTCAAACAACCTTCAAACGAAGCTCAAACGACCTTCCCTATTTTTCAGTGGCTTTATATCGAATCTTGTTCGAAGTCAGTTTGAAAGTGATTAGTATTTTTATTTGAACAAGATGCTTTGTATTAGAATGAGATTAGTGACTTAGTTCTAACGAACCTATGGTTTTTATTTGAACGAACTGCCTTGAAAATTGTATTGCCTCAAAAAACGTGTTTTCTAGATATAGTAGCATTAGAATCAGTTTTATTTGTTCAACAATTTCAAAATTATTTTTTGAATACATATCTAAGTGACTCCAAACCCTAGTTTTACCCAACTAGTTTGAGATTAAAAATTCAATCTTTTATATGCTTTGAGATCTCGAGTTTGTGCACCAACTTGTTTTTCTCATCACCTTGATTGAGAAATTTTTCGTATGCTAGACTGTGCGTTCATTGTGGTTTGGAACAACGGACTCCGTGTTTATCACGATTGCTCAGCCTGGATCGGTGGATACTGTGGTTGTGTGGACTCACGCATTATGGTAGTGCGTAAGTGGACTCCTATGTGCCATTGTGCAAAAGGTCTAAGGAACCAAGATGCGTCAAGGCTTGTGAGGGAGTCGAATCAGTTGTGTGAGTCTTTTTTCGTGTCCTTTGTAATTTTCGACATAGTGAATTACATTGGTTAGGCCGTCCAGGGTTTTTCCAATTTGGGTATTCCTCACACATTAGGCATTATGTAATTGATTTATTTTATCTTGCTATAGTTAACTAGATACACGCTTTAGGCTAAGATGAAATTGGTTAACCTTAACACAATTTTTGTTTAATTGGTGCTAAGTTTTAATTGGGTTAATTTGTTTAAGTTTAATATATTTTAAAAAAGAAAAATATACAGTGTTTTTGTTTAGACCATCCATTTAGTAACCTTTCACTTACATAAGGAACATTTTATATCGCAGATACCTCATGGAAAATTCAAATCTAGAAGTGAACCCTCAATAAAATCTGGTAGCTATGTTATCTCAACTCATTACTAAGACCAACAATTAACAATTATATATTACTGAACAACGGAGGACTAGGGTTCACGTGCTAGGGGCTCTCGAGCCCGAAATGCTTCCAAATCAGAAACTCTTACTCCCTCCCATTTTGGGTCAAGGTTTTCACAAACCTATGGTGGACCCCGGAGAGTATTTTCCTGCATTTAGGAATCCTACTCAACCCATTGGATTGCCTCTACATGCTCCACCTATTAATGAATCTCTACATGCTCATCTACTTATGCACAACTTACTCAACCCATTTATTATATTTATCCTAGTGGATCCTAAATAAGAAGTACTAAAATGAGTGAAGGAATACCTAAAGATGATGTATAACAAATTTACAAAGTGAATCTCATTGGAAATTATGTGGAATACACTCACATGTATCCTTATCCCAAATCCCGTCTCCCTATGAAAATCAAGAATCCTGACATTGAGAAGTTTGGATTAAGTGGACCTCCCATTGTGCATTTGCACAACTACCGCTGTACCATGATTTTTCTCAATGATAATGAAGATATCATAGTTCAGATATTTCAAAAGAACCTCAGGGAGAGTTCTCTCCACTGGTTCTTATCCTTAGGCGACTTTTTTATTCAGAGCTAGGAAGACGTTTCCCGTGAAATCATGGCTCAATAAAAAAAGTATAATGATTAACCGGGGGTAACTGGTTATGACCTCGGGTTGATTAACTAAGAGCTTGGAGAATGATGAAACAGTTTCATAGTCAAAAGGATAGCGGAATCCACAACTATGACCAATTTTCCATCGAAATAAGAACAAGATAGTATTGCGAAGAATTTATTTTGCCACACATCAGGAACACCATGGGTAACCAGTACCATCCTAACTTTAGATCTCTCTAAGAATCCAGGTAGAAACTGAAGAGAATATTGTCCATCAGAATATGAAGACATAATTAGAAACAAAGAACGGAACTAGTTAGTTAATTCCTAAAAAAATTGAAAAGTCATTCACTACTGTCAACAAAACATCTTATAACGCAATAACTTCACATGCATTTGAAGAGTGTTCCACTTTCATTAGAAAAAAACTACACCGATCTCCATGACCCTCTCTCAGAAGTTTATTTAACACTACTCTCCTTCAACCTCATTAAACCTTTGGATAATTGTCCATTGCCTGACCCACTTCCTACATACTTGAAACATTATGCTCCAATTTCCACAAAACTATTGGGCATACCACCGACCGATTTCACCATATGAAATGTCATACAAGGGTTGATCCATAAGGACATCATTGCCTCTCGAGCTGTTTAAAAACCAAACACTACCCAGAATACCTCGACACCAACTTGGTGTGAATGCTATTGTTGCCCAAAAAAAATACCCAAGAGGGGGTGAATTGGTTTTAAGAAAACTTTAATATATATTTTCTCTAAATGTAAATTAATGTGGACAATAAATTATAGAGCTAGAAGATATACATAATAATTAATAAAGAGTTTTGTGACACCTCTAATATTAAAAAAAATAGATTGATTGTTATATATTCAAAAAGTACAGGAGTTTAAAAAAAATGAGTACCGTGCTAAGCATGCAATAAAAGAAATAAACTGAATATTTATAAAAAAAGATATCCGAGTACTCATATACTATCCCAATGAATCAAATTTACATGACAATACAACTACTATAGCCTATACAAAATGTACGAATATTAAAGTGTAACTCTCTCCACTATAAGGAAAGATAAAAGAAATGATAGATTTGACATGCAAGCCAGTGGCACCTATATCCTAATGAACATGGATAACAAAATAATGAATGAATGAAGGCAACACTCTCTTTCAATGCTACAGAACGGGAAACTTTGATCATGAAACATTAAATCCACAACATTAACAACAAGTGTCATACCTATGCATCTGCCTCTAGGGTTTTAACATATTTTAGAATTACCCCACCCTGCTATTTGAATATCATGTGCATCTAAGGCCCCAAATCCCAAATGACACCATGGTAAAGTTTTATTTTACACATGTGAAGATGACCATTTGAAATTCATGATCACATTACACTAATCAAAGTCAAGTGTTATGAAGCAATTAAGATAGTCTTAGAGTTTAAGAATCACATAAGTAAATCAAATAATAAAGGCCTAGATCTAATGCCTTCCGAGATCATTCACGTGTACCAAGTATAGTCTTAGGCCGTCCCGGATCTAAGACCTTATCAAGGCACATGATAAATCAACATGTTTACACTTCAATCATATATCCTACCATACCCAAGGCTATATACAAGAAATATCCCCGTAATCTATCTCGAACATGGGTACCTTGACGTGCGACCCAGGGGTAAAAATTGACTAAGTCATCTCGTCTACTCACCGAGGAACCACAACAGTCCGAGTCATACGTGCCCCTTTTAAATGAGATCCCCTTAGTACATTCACCACCATTACTCACGTATGGTATGCATCACATAAAGAACACAACAATTTATAACCATATTAACCATGGAATTTGAGTCCCGAGCTAAATTTATCCACTTTAATTTCACTTAAAAGGAATTAAAGAATCCATCTACAACATTACATTTAAGTCATCCAATTCATACTATAAACGAAATAATATGCATCAATTTAGGTCAGGATTTATCCCTAAACAATTCTAAATACCAATTGTTATGTAAAAATAAGAAATTTCTTAATAACTGAAGGCACCGATCGACAGCGGGAGCAGGGCCGATTGACCGCGTGCTTTAGTGTTTAGAAAGTTCCCCCTACGGGGTTTGTTTTCTGTAACTCAATAAAATCTAATTCAATTATCCACTAATGACCAAAAAATCTTCATATATGAACCATTTAACATATACACGATGTATCTACATACAAAACATGATTGTAACTCAATTATATCATCAAAATCCTAATAAAAGTTCAAGAACCCAGTTAAAACCAATTTTCTCTCTCAATAACCCTAACATTTCAATTATCAACCAATTGATTGTAATTCTCCTCATATTATACAATATACACTAGGGTTTTGAATGTATTATAATAACAAATCAGAACCTATTCAAAATCTAATCAAAGCACAACAATTATTGGGAAGATTCAATCAAAATGATGCTAAATCAATCCTAATTACTTTCTTTTTATGTTAATTAAAAAATCATTTTATTTAAATCATATAAATAATATTATAATTTCTTAGTTAGGGGTTTAATTCAAATGTATAGGCATAAGTTACAACAAATTCAATTATACAAGAATTCAAATTAAACTTGCTTCCAATTATGAAGAACTAGGGTTCTAATCTTCAAAATCTTGTCTCATCCTTTTATCTTTCTTCTCTCCAAGATCCTAGATCCCTAATTTGTATTTGCTTTTTGTTAAAATGAGCCTTCTAGTGGTTCAATACTAATTATTAAAGGTCTACTTAGGCTTGGGTCTAATTTATGATCTTAAGTAGCTAATCCCCAAATGTCTCATTTTAAATAGTCTTAACCCTCATAATACAACATCCTTAAAACCAATAATACAAAATAACACATATCCTATTATCATCCCATTAGTCATATTTTTCTAGAATCATAATTAAAATATTTATTAATGATTTTATTGACTCTTAATTCCAAGCTTTATTTATATACATATAAGTAAGTTATGGCATTACTTGTCACTCAAGCACACGTAATATTCTATTTATTAAATAGGAAAAATATGGGGTATTACATTCTTCCCCCCTTGTTAAAAAATTTTCATCCACAAAATTTAGAATATACTTGGATAGAATAACTCTGGAAACCTCGCCCATATGTCCTCCTCCCACTCCCAGGTGTACTCTTACTCACTATAAGGTCCCCACTGAATTCTCACTAGTTGAATGACCTTCGATCGTAAGGTCTGCTCTCTATAAAGAAGGAAACACTGAGGTCTCACTTTATAACTAGCATCCTTTTACAACTTTAGACCATCTAGATCTATGTGTTAATACCCATCCTCACACCTCAATAATTTCTTCAATATGGATACATGAAAAATATTGTGTACAGTATGAAGGTGATTCGGTAGTTCTAGAGGATACTCCACCAGACACACTCTCACAATAATCATGAAGGGGACTATGTATCAGGGAGAGAACTTCCTTTTTTTTTCTAAATCTAACCACCCCTTTCATTGGGGATACTCTCAACAACACTTGATCTCTATCTATGAACTCTAATTTACTCCTCCTTTTATCTGCATAACTCTTTTAACGATCCCGAGCTGTCTTTACTCTCTCCCAAATAAGCGCCACCTTCTTTTAAGTGTCCTTGATAAGGTATGGTTCAAACATCCGACGTTCCTCTGATCCTACCCAATTACAAGGCGAATGACATGGCTGTCCATATAATTCTTCCTACGGTTCCATCTCGATTGTCTTTTGATGGCTATTGTTGTAAGCGAACTCAAAAAATAGTAAATGTACATCCCAATTACCCTTGACGTCTAGCACGCAAGCCCTGAGCATAACCTATAACACCTAATTCACCATTTCCATTTGGCCATCTGATTATGGGTGAAAATCTATGATCAAACTCAACTAAACTCCCATTGCATACTAGAATGCCTTCTAAAAATGGGAGATAAAAGTACTACCCCTATTTAACACAACATCTAGTGGAACCCCATGTAATCTCACTATCTCGATTATGAATAACTTTGAGTACTTCTCTGTGGAGTAATCAGTCATAACGGGTAGGGAATGGGACACCTTTGTCAATCTATCCACAATAATCTAAATAAAATCATGACTGTGATGCGACCGCGATAACCTTACAATAAAATCCATCGAGATACTTTCCCATTTCCATTAAGGGATCTCTAAAGGTTGTAAATCTCATGTAGTTCATTAATTCTCCACCTTTACCAACTAACAAGTATCAAACTTGGACACATAGTCAACGATATCCTTCTTTACTCCGACCCACCAATATGATCACTTCATATCTTAATACACCTTGTCCCCTCCAGGATGCACCCTATACTGTGATTTGTGAGCCTCGGCTAAAATTGTTCTTTGCACTTGTGGATCCTCGGGCACTACTAATTATCCTTAAAATAGTAAATCACCATCCGATCTGATAGAGAAGGACGAAACTTCGCTCGTTTAAAATTCCTTTACATTTCCTTAATAAAAATGATCTATCAATCGGGCCTGAACTACCCATGAAATAATGGTTGGGTAACCATCACCAAGGCCATAAAAACATTCTCTATGCCCATCTCTCTCAGCGCACTTCATCTCTTGGCCGATAAATCTGGCAACTCCTCCCCATGTTCCATCCATAAAGTGACCAATGTAGCCACTGACCTATGACTCAGGGCATCTGCTACCCCATTTGCCTTCTCTGGGTGGTATTGGATCAAAAAGTGATTGTCTTTTACGAATTCCAACCATCGCCTTTACCTCATCATCAAATCCCTTTATGTGGAAAAGTACTGGAGACTTTTGAGATGGGAGAATAATTAAAACCGATATCCCAATAAATAATACCTTCAGATCTGGAGGTCAAAGACCAACGCTGTTAACTCCAAGTCTTGCGTTAGGTAATTACGCTCTTGTGTTTTTAACTTTTGAGAGGAATAAGATATATTCCTCTCTTCTTGCATTAAAAATCCGCCCAAACCTTGGAGTGGAGCATATGTAAATACTATATACTTAATGCCTTATGTAAGCAATGTAAGAACTGGAGCGAAGATGAGCCTCTCCTTGAGATCCTCAAACACTCGCTACTTATTGACATCCTAAACAAATGATATCCCTTTCCGGGTTAGGTTTGCCAATGGCGATGTGATTCTAAAAAGTCCACGCATAAATTGGTGATAATAGGCTTCCAAACCTAAAATCTCTTAACCTTAATCGGCATCGTGGGCTAATTCTAGTCCATCACCATGGATACTTTGCTAGGATCAACAAAAATCTCAGACTCCGACACGATATGCCCTAGTAACTTCACTTTATTAAGCCAGAAACTACATCTGAAACTCTTATCATACAACTTGTTCTCCCTCAATGTCTGCAGCGCCAATCTCAAATGATGAGTATGCTCCTCCCCGGAGCATGAGTATATCGATATGTCTTCAATATATATAATGCAATTGATCCAGACACTAGGGAAATACATAATTCATAAGATCCTTTAAGATGGAAGGTGCATTGGTCAGTCTGAATGGCATGACCCGAACTTGTAAGACCAATAATGAATGAGAAAAAGTTGACTTTGGCACATTCTCCTCCCTAATCATCCACTGATGATAACTTTTGCACAAATCGATCTATAAAAATAAAGATGCACACCTAAATTGGTTAAATAATTCATCGATGTGGGGCAATAAATACTTATTTCGTATCGTGACTTTATTTAACTCCTAATAATCAACACACAACCTAAATGTTCCATCCTTCTTCTTCATGAATAATATCAGAGCTCCCCACGAAAACTTACTCCTCCTATAAAACCCTGACTCAGAATCTATTGTATTTGCTCTCGTAACTCTTGCATTTCCATATGAGCCATACGATAAGGAGATTTCGCAATGGGTCGGGGGCCTAGGGATAGCTTAATACAAAGTGGTAACCCCAATACCTCCTCAATTACATCTGAAAACTCATGGACCAATGGGATTGAATCTAGAGATGTCACAACCTCCTTAGACGTAGTCGCATCAATATAGCATAAATGGGTACTAGACTCCCTTCAAGTCTAGGCATAGAAATGAAAAACTTCTCCCGCCTCTTGAGTGGTGAACGTAATCACCGTCTTTCTATAATCAATCTGTGAATGGTAAGTTACCAATAAATCCATCCCTAATATAATATCGAAAGTAACCATATTTAATAACAACAAGTCGACGACATAACATAGCCTGCTAATCTCTAAAATGACGCTTATATAAATTTATCGTAATGAAACTACCCTACCTCATGGAGTGTTTACATGCAAAATAACCTTAGAAGTTATACCTATCATGCCCGATGTAACAACAAATCTAGAACTAGCAAATGAGTGTGAAGCTCTCGGATAAAAAATCACTTAGGCATAACTACCATAAACATAAAACATACATTCTATAGCGTTCAACTGCATTGCTAAGTCATATTGGTAAATGTTGAACACACGTCCCTGATGAAGCTGAGGGTGTTCATGTGCCTAATCTCTAGGAAGAGGCAGTACTGGGTACTAACGTGCGGGTGGAAGGGCCTGAAATGGAGGCGATGCAAGAAGTCTTGGCTGACGTCCCTAGTCAAACTGTGCTGGGTCGGGATGAACCCCCTTAGGGAATCTCCTAATTGAGTAACCAATCTCCCCACATACATAACATGTCCCATCAAAATGGTGACTCCATTATAGATCCTACTGCCTATAATACTGATCCCGAGTTCTTCCAAGTTGACATTGTGCTTGGACCTATTAGACCTGTCCTCTCTGGCTCTGCTGGCCCTGATGTCGCTGACGTGTTTACCCCAACTAACCCTATCTTGGACCTTATCCACCGTATTAGCGATGGCCATCACCTCTGAATCTCTTATGGTTATGCTCCCCATGTGTTGGAGGTTCAAGTAGCTTGCTAGATCCCACCTGTGCTTGGGGAGAATCCCCACCCTTAGAAGCATTCGGCCCTTGGTGGACTCCAGATTTCTCCCTCATGGGTCCCTTCCCCTTTTTCAATCTTGAGAACTTGTGGTGATCATCACAATGTAAAAAATGGCATCTACCATCTGGAGATATGTGGTAAATGATGGATTTCCCAGCAACACCTACTTAATCTTCCAATTCAAATCTCTCTCAACTGATCCATCTTCATATCCTCAGATCTCTCCACCTCTGAGGAAAATTTTATAAGACGAGTGAATTATCATTCGTAATCAGCAACAGTTTTACCCTCCTATTTGAGCCTATCAAAATGTGCTCTCAACTTCCTCTGCTATGAACATATGTAGAATTTTTTCTCAAACTTGATCTAAAACTATAATAGACACCTGAGACCTATCTTATGAGGTGGTAACAGTCTCCCAAGAACCTAAGGCATCTCCGACTAACCAGAAGCTTATCACCATCTATTATTGGACATCTGTACACTCAAGCAACATTAAATGTCGCTCAATGTGATTCCTCCACTGGAGCGCCACTAAGGGATCAGAGGATCCCATAAACTTTAGAGGCTATCCCTTCATAAAGGCAATCCTAGCTCACTCCCAAGTAGAGATGGTATCTCGAGGAGCATGTAACGCTGTGGCCACAGACAGTGACGGATGCTATTGGAGGGCAGTCATCATTGTTGCATTTTCTAGGGCTATAATAGAGGCTAAATCAGTCACACCACTATTGGTGCCTTCCCCTATAGTGTAGAGGTGGTGGCTACTGTGGCAGCTAAGGTGCATTGTCCTCAGACTCAGTACTCCTTGTAGATCTCAGTTGGCCTTGAGGTCTCCGAAGGTTCACCATTTAAAATTTATTAATCCAAAATGCGTTAATAAATTGTGCAAGACTTTAACTGATAAATGCAGGTCTCTAAAGTATCAAATAACACAAATAAAGAAGTAATAATGAACGCATCCATGATCCTTAGGACACTAGAACCTGGAATGCTCTGATACCAAATGTGACACCCCATTATATTTAAAAAAATAGATTGATCAGTTATATATTCAAAAACAATATGAGTCTAAACAAATGAGTACCATTATAAGTATAAAGAAAAGAAATGTTGAAGTCAAAACTCAACATCCATAACAAAAGATATCCCAGTACTATGATACCATCCACATGAGTCAATTCTACATGCCAATGCAACTACTATAGTCTATATGAAATTTATGAATAAGATTGTGTAACTTTCCCCATTATAATGAAGCATAAAAGAAATTATAGATCTGAAACGTAGGACAGTGACACCTGTATCCTAATGTAGATCGAGTTAGGTTTGCATGAGTTCCCACTACCTAAGAGTCCCAGGTCACTAGAAGACATAAATCAAACGAGGTGCACTTGTCGTTCGAACTAGGCTCAGTTGGCCCTTGGATTATTGAGTTGACCTTGTGCGTTGTCACATTTTTGGCCCTTAGATTATTGAGTTGTCAAAATTTGGTGAGCTGAGATGGGCAAAAAAGGGATTTTTGGTGTTTTTAGGGTTTTTATAAGGCTTGGTTTGGGTCATTTGGGCATTTGGAAGAGAGAAGAAGATGAGAGGGACAAAGGGGTGGTCTTCCACCATGGTTAAGCTTCTATCCACCTCTCACCACCATTCCAACACCATAAACCACCTTATTATTCTAGTATTTCACTACATTCGAGCCTATAATATCCATTTCCACTATTATTGAAGTGGAGCTATGAATTTTGGATAAGTGTTGGGGGATTTTTAGAGAATATTATGAAAGCTTTCGTGGAGTTTGAAGGTTTTTTTTTGGCTTGTAAGCTTAAATGGAGCACATATGGAGCATTTTTGGAAGATGCTTTTGGTAACCCCTTGAGGCCACCTTTGGACGTGAGGGTTGCTCCTCCTACACTAACCTTTTTACCACCATTTGGAGCCTTTATAGGTGATAACAATCTACTATCAGATTAAGACTCTATTTTATGCATTTGTGGTCTTAATTATTACAATATTAAGAGTAGGATGCCTATGAACTTAGTGATAGGTTTTTTAGTAGAAAATTAATATTAAACATTTTTATGAAATAAAAATGTTGGAGAAATATAATTTGGTTGAGAATAGATGAAGAATAAACTTTTCAAAGTTTCCTTGAAACAAATGGGATTTTCATGTAAATGGTATGCTTAAAGTTGGCGCTAAATATTTTTATGGAATGAAAATATTTTAAATGTACATTTTTATCTTGCCTAAGATATTTGGCAAATTAAGTTTGATTTCTTGCAAAAATGAAGATTTTATTAAATAATGGGGAATCAATTTGAGTTTTAAGAAATAAAATGTCCTATGATCTATAAAGAGTATATTTTTCAAGTATTATGAATTTTTAGAATGAAATACATGTTTAACCCATTTAATAAAATTTTAAGATTTATAATCCATCTTCTGATGAACATAAACTTGTAGTATTTTAATAATAATAGTTGAACAAGTTTAAATAAGGTTTTGTTGGTTTTAATCAAGAAACAAGAAAAGTAGAAATTCTAATATTCAAAGTGTGTGAAAATGGGATTAAAGGTGTGATGAATATAAGGTTGAAGACTACATGTATCGATAAAAAGGAAATGATATTTCTTGAATAAAGAAAGTAAAGAAATGCCTAATTTGGAAGTATGGTTAATGAAGGTGTTTGATAGATGTTGATGGTTAAACATTGGGAAGTTGGTGTGTGTGACTAAATAATGTTTGAAAGATTAACACTTATGAATTTGAAAAGGGAATAAAAGAATAAAGTGGTTTTCGACTTGAGAAGGATGATACTGCAAATGTTAAAAAGGTGCTAAAGTGTTGAAAGAACTTAGGAAGTAGTATGAGTAACTAAAAGGTGTTTTGGAAAAATAACACTTATAAAATGGAGGAAAATGACAAGTTTGGAAACAAATGGGTAAAACGGTAATTTTACTTAAAGTGGGATATTTTTATGAAATAAAATGTTGGAAAGGATGCTACACTAATAGGTCCTAAATGAATAAGATTTTGGAGCAAAATCAAACTTAAAGTGTAAGGGACATGAAATAGTAATTTTAAAGTGTAACACAAATTGGGGTGAAACCCCGGGGTTGGCTTCGGTTGGATAAAAATGGAAAGAAGGAATAATGTGAACATTTATAAAATGTTAAAATACATAAAAGTAACTCGAATGACACTGGGATATTAATGAGGGCCCTAAGCCCTGGGGTGAAAGACCCAAAACCACTGGCTAAAGCATAGAGTGGCATCGCCGGTGGTGCGGAGCCCGTTAAAGTACAGTTTATTGAAAGATTCCGTGAAAAGACAAAGAAATAAGGAATATGTAAATAAATGGGTTGTGTGGTGAAAATGTGTTAAGACAACCTAACTTGAATGAATTAATAAACGTTCCGGTAAAGGTTAAAGCGGACAAGAAATGTGTAAATTGATTAATTTCCATAAAGTAAAGGAACGGTAAAGTATAATGGTTAAACGGGTGAGTTAAGAAACCTAAGAACGTTTAACCATAATTAACACAAGGGTGTGTTGTGAAAAGTTTTCAAAGGTTAAGTAAGTATTATGTGACACGGTATTCGCGTGTGTTGAAAGGGTGATTTTCAAATGAAAATACTAAAGTACATTAGTTTAAATAAAATGGAGATTTCGATAAAAAAATGGTTCGGTTAAATAGAGTGTGGTTGTTCAAGCATTTAACTATGGGTGTTAATTAAAGGTATAAATGTCAAGTTAAGAGGGAAGGAGTCCTTTAGGAGATTAATGTAAATTAATTGACTAAACAATATTTTCGAAAGTAAAGCAGTTTCATGGATACAGTGTATATCTATATATGTACAAGGTAGTTGCATATGCACGTAGGTATAACGTGTTAGAGTTTTCTTTCAGCCGTTTGTTTCTATACTGTATTTTAAGTATTCCCGCCGGGAAATTGTTTACACCCTCGTCTTTGTTACGGTAGGTTGGGTGCGAGTTCTTATTTTTAGAGCATTACACATGTAAGAATTTATTTAATTTTACGTTAGTATCTCTATATGCTTAGACTCTGAGGGTGCTTGAAACAGGTCCCTCACGTAGTTTTACTTGAAATTGGAACCTCATGATAAACAAGTGAAACATTAATTAAAATAAAAATGGACTAGCAACATTATATAGGCTGTTTCATTTCACTTCACACTAAACGTTTGGGTCGGACCGGGTTGACTATGAGTAACCCATAAATTCGGGCCGAGGCATTACATACTGCACCTTGCAATCCTAACATCATGCGCATCTAAGATCCTAAATCCCAAGTGACACCATGATAAAGTTTTATTCTACATATGCGAAGATAACCATTGAAATTCAGGATAACATTACACTAATAAAAGTAAAATGTTGTGAAGGAATTAAGATAGTATTAGAGTTTAAGGATGCCATAAGATAAGTCACCGCGTCTACCCATCAATCATATAGCCTACCATACTCAAGGCTATATACAAAAAAGTCTGTGTAATCCATTTCGGACACGGGTACCTAGAAATTTGACCCAAGGGTAAAAATTGACTAAGCAATATAATTTACTGACTAAGGTACCGTAGTGGTTCGCGTCGTACGTTCCCATTATAAATGGAGTCCCCCCATTAGTACTTTCGCCATGAGTACTCACGCATGATATGAATCACATAAAGAACGCAATTTATAACCATCTTAACCACATAATTTGAGTCCCAAGCTAAATGTATCTACTTTAATTTCATTTAAAAGGAATTGAGGAGTAAATTCACTACATTATTATCGTCTAAAATTGGTTTCAAGATTTTGTTTTAAATAGTTGAGATCCAATCTAAGATAACAAATAAATAAACAATAAAATGTTAATGTATGAAGACAAAGGTGGGAATAAGAGTAATTATACACGGAGTTACATGGTTCAGCCCTCAAGAATGAGCCTACGTCCACAAGTTATCTCCTAGTACTAGTACCAGAATGGCACAATTATTCCATGTACTTGTTTAGACAATTAGAATGTTAAAGTATCTCTCTGTCTATCAGTTGTTAATTAGTTATTTGCCTGCCCTTTTTGGGTTACTCCATTCCTCCTTAAATATCATAGTGATATTCTTTAATGGACTTATACAACTGATCCACTAGAATATGTCAGGAGTTTTGTTTCTATAGAATAAAGAAGTACCCACTTTACAAGATAGTGGATGAATAATTATAAAGTTAGCATGGTCAAACATAGGTGGAGAAATGTTTGTTTGTTTTTCAGTGCTCCAATGCAATGTTGACATCATCCCACTATCTGATTTATTAGTAGTGGACGTATAATTGCACGTGCACTGTCCGAGATAGTAAGGTCGGCTAAAATGCCTAAGGCCAACCTCGATCATATTCGAACCGCTCTCTTTATTACTTGATCTGATCTCATTCTTATTAATAATGAGTGTAGCCGTCTTCTTCTGATTAGTTTAGAGATCGTACCATATTAATGGTATAAAAAAAGCCCCCAAGACTTTGCTTAAAATTGAAGGCTGCATAAAATGAGTTATCGGAGTGTTTTTAATTGATATATAGTTGGCCTTTATTCCAATAGTCCTATTAGGTTCTTCTCGGCCTGGGAGTAGCGTATTCCCGACCTCAGACATGCAAAATAATTTGTGAAAAATATTCGATCAACTTTATACGGACAACCACATGACAATCAACCATGGTAATTAGGTCTCATAATTTCACGAGCATTTGGGGAAGTGAGCACTCTTTTCCTAAGAATTAATTTTCCTTTTACCGTTGTGAGATGATTGTTACTTCAATAAGGGTAGTGATTACTTCCTAAAAAAGCATAAAAATCTATTTTTTAAAATATTTAAAACTTTTCAAAGTAATAGCCTTCATACAATTGTAATATGTAGAGAGAAAGTTCTTCTCTCTTTAAGACAATCTTCTTCTTCGGCTAGAAACCCTTCTTTATTTTCTTCTTTTTCGACCATCTCCATCCATGAAACTCTTTCTAGCTGATTCCACCACTTTCCTAAGTGATCTAACTCATTTTTTTTGTCAGCTTTATTATACCAGGTATGCCACCTTTCGCTCTCTAGTGCTTAGGGTTTTCTTTATCTATTACAGTTCTAGTCATGATTTGTTATCGTTATTAAAGGTGGTGGTTGGATTTGACTTTTAATTGGGATTTTAAACATCTTAGATGGCCCTTAAGTTAGTTGGCCTAGGGTTTCCCATTTTTAGAGCTTTTAGGTGCTTGAAAGAAAGAGCAAGGTTCATTTTATTCTCCTTAAAATCCTCTTTTTCGAAACCATATACCCACAAGACTTTGCTTTGGCCCCCTTAAACCAACTTCAACATCTATCGTCTGTTTCATGATGAGTTCTGACCCTTGGGTTCAGAGATGTCTACAACATTTGATTGAGTTAGAGTAATTTTGCCCCGGTGTTATTTCTTAAAGGTTTAAAAATCCTCCCCCGGTCGTTTGTCCTGAGGGCGAGCCCGGTCATCCCTAGTATACTCCTCGGGTAGCTTTTTTTGCTGGCTCTGCACCACAACCCATAATTATGGAGCATTGTTTCACTCAGAACCTCCAAATATTGCTATCATGGACCACACTAAGGGTGGTGAGAAACTTGTAAATACAAAATTTGATATGTCTATTATTGATTTGTACACCTCTCCTAAGAGAGCTATGCTTGTGAAACCTGGGGTATTTGCCTCCCCAGTAGTTGTACCCCTTATCGAGGAGAGAACCTATGGAAGATCTGATTCTTAGCAAGCATCCAAACCTATGCTCAAAATTACAGTTGGAAAATTATCGAGGACGAGCTAGAAGAGCTTATGGATATATATGAGATTACTATTAACATCTCATTGAGGCTACTTGATTCGGACGGAAGAGTTTATGATCGGCACAATGCCAATGAGATATGCTTTCCAATTTAGGCTCTCCAAGTTGGGGTTTGTTTGCCTTTCCACCCTATTATGAGATTTTTTAAGGGTTTATAGGGTGGCTCCAACCAAGCTTCCTCTAAATTCTTATAAATCCATTATATGGCCAATGGTCTTTTGGCGAGATCAAACTAGTTTTGACCTTACTGATGATGTATTTAGATTTGTGTATGGTATGAAGGACTATGCCAGAACCAATGGTTATTATAACTATTCCCCTCAAAATTCGGATCTAAAAATAATGCAAGTTGTTCAGACGAGCAACCATAGTTGGAAAAACCTATTTGTGTATATGAAGGGGAATGGGATTTTTTTTCAAGATAGAAGAATTGATCTTGTAGTGTCCCTCATTATTGGTTTGGACCAGATCATATTGCTATATATTTTTTTATTATGATTTTCGGATTTTTCCTGATTTACTTTGTATTGATACTCCGTTCCTGTTTGACCTTTCTGTAGATAAAAGTGCTCCCAAGATTTTAGCTGCTCTGAAACAATTGATGGTGGACAAATACACACCCAATCCAGATTCGTTTGAGAATATTTTCTCATTGATAAAGTTTATAGAGCATGGATATTATACCACTCTTGAGAGTGTTCCTCTGCGGGACAACCTAAAAAAGTAACTTGAGCAGGAAGGACCAACTGATCAGGAGGTCAAAGAGGGTATAATGTTTTCATTAGCTCCTTTTTTAGCTTACTAATTTGACTTTTATAAATGAAGTCTTCTTATGAAGCTAGTGTTACACAGTCTTTAAATTTCTCTACCGTTTAGGGTATGGATCCATTGCCTGTTGATCCTGCTTCTCTTATCGTGGCTCATAGAAAAATGATTGAGGCCAAGGCTGAGAGGAAATTCGAGTATGAGGCTAGGAGGAAAGTTAAGGAGGCCAAGTGGTAGGCCAAGACTGAGCTTCAAATAAAAAGGAAATCAAATGGTGAAACCCAAAACAGATTTGAAGCCGAGGCACACGAGAAGGATGACATCGCTGCTAAGGCGAAAGGGAAAGGGAAAGTTGTAGCCTAGGATAACCTTCCTGCTGTTGGTGTGAAAAGTCCCTTAGAGTGCATGGATATAAAGGGCCGACGTTCTCGAAGGTTGTGAAAAAAAGTGGTGACTCTTAGGCATGATATAGACTCTATCTTCCAGCACAGGGGTAATGTTATGGATGTGATCAGCCATTATGGTCATAGACCTAATTTTAAGTTCCTCCGAGGTCTGGATACAGACACTTTGTGGGGTATTCTTCAGCATAGAGCCTTCATGGTAAGTTCATTGCGTGCTGTATTTTTTTCACTACGATTTTTTCCTCACTATCTCCTTTCCAGAGTATTAAGGCTGGTACTGTTCTTCATGAAAAGGCTATAGATAACCAAGCTACATATGAAGAGTATAGGGATACCAGTGAAGTTCTTCAAGAAAATTTGATGATCATAGGAAGAAGTGTAATGAGCTTGAGGAGAGGAGCAATGAGCTTATTGAGGAAACCAAGGCTCTAAGCGCAGTTGAGAAAGAGATCACACTATTGAATGACCAAATTTCCACCGATGCTATGAAGCAATAAAGTCTAGATGAAGCTTTGAAAAAGTCATATGAAGATCTTGCTAAATCTAACGAGTTTCTTTCTCAAATAGAAGAAAATTCAATTAAAAAATTCAAATTTAATGCTGATTATAAATTCGAAACCATGAATTTCTTTCTTGAAGGTTATGATGAGATAAAAGGGGAATCATGAAGCATTATCCTGATATAACAAATATAGTTAAAAACTATAAGGGTGATGACGACGAAGGTACAACCATGACCGCTGAACTACAGATGGAGGTGGACAAACCTGTTGCGACGGGTGAGGCAACTGGTCCAACTAGTGGGATTGCTCGTGACCCTAACATAACCAAAGTTATTGTTATCGACATTCCTCAGGTCACCCCCGAGGTTAAAAATACTCTTGGCACCTGATCTATCTTTCTTATGAAGCTATTTTGAATAATACTTATTTATTTTGAACATTTATTTATAAACCATATGAACATTTCTTATATCAGTTTAAACTGTTAAAACTTCTTGTCTGCATGCATGTGTTTATCTGTTTTAACTCTCTCTATTTGCTTAATAGCGAGATATCACATTGTTCATGATATTCGTCTATATACGTCCAAGTTTTATTTGGGTTTTGCCAGTATTTCTAAGACTTTTTGACTACGTTGTTAAATCCTATCATAATAGCTTAGGCTTATTAGTTCCCTAAGGACAAACTATTTTAGTTGTCCAATTAGGAAAGGTACGTGGTCGGATATTGTCATTTAATCCTCTTTCGAACATTTTGTGTAGTCAAATATGTGCATCGATAAATTGGATGGGCATTAGTCGATCCGATCTTATCATTTTTGAGCAGTCAATGACGTGATTTTGGTAAATTGGGTTGGCTTGAACCGTGGTGCAGTAAAAAATATGCATTTGGTCAATTAAGTTGGCTTGATTCGATCTGACCTAAGATTTTAGTGCAACAAAATACATGCATTTGTTTGTACATTGAGATGTCTTTAGCTGAAGCCTCGTGCCCATCCTTTTAAATATACTTTAAATGAATGATAACAAGAATTTGATAATCATAAAACTATAATTGAGGTAACAAGTACTGTCATCGTAACTTCCCACCGTAAACTTATTTTTTAATAACTAAAAAACTTCTTTTAATGATAATACTTCTTGAGGTGCTTAAAGTTCCAAGGGGTTTTGAATAACTTCCTAACTAGAGTTTCAATTCGATAAGTACTAGGTGGAATGACTTCAGCCACGCGGTAGGGACCATGATAATTTCTTTCAACTTATTATACTTCTATGTAACCTTCTTCAAAACAGAGGCCCTTTCCTTGAGTGTGATAGGCTTAACTCTTTTATTAGTTAATTTTACTATGTATTGTTGATAAGCTACTACCCTGAGTGTTATTGCTTCCTTGACTTTATCTAATTAGGTTCATATACAATCTTCTTGCAAAATGACTCGTTGGAGAACAAAATTGAGGAACCTATAGCTCGGGAGGTCGACCTCAACTGGGACTATGGCTTCACTGCTAAAAGCCAACATATAGGGTGTTCTCCTATTGCCATTCGTGGTGTGGTCCTATAGACACATAACACACTTTGTAGTTAATTTATTTAATTCCCTTTAGGGTAATCCAGTATTTTTTCATTCTTTTCAGTAACGTTCTGTTCATGACCTCTACCTTTCCATTGTATTGTGGATGAGATGGTGAGGAATGGAGATTTTCGATGTTAATCTTATCACAAAAGTTTTGGAACTCATCATTTTCAAACTGGGTGCCGTTGTCGGCAATGAAAGCATATGGGATCCCATATTTACATATCACATTTTTCCATAAAAATGAAAGACGTTAGAATAGGTTATCTCCATGAGTGGTTCGGCCTTAACCTATTTTGTAAAGTAATCCACTGTTACCACCTGATATCTGAACCTTCCTTTGGTCTTTGGCAGTGGGCCGACCAGATCTATACTCCAAACGGCAAAAGGCTAAGATGATGTGATCGACACTAGCTCATCTCTCGGTCTTCAGTGTATCACTTTGAATATCTAGTATTTATCACACTTCTACGTGTATTCTTTAAAATCTTTCCTCACTACTGTCTAATAATATCCTTGGATGACTATTCTCTTTACCAATGTTCGACCTACTATGTGGGCACTACTTGATCTTTCATGAATTTCTTTGACCATGTTTGGCACTTTTGTGTTGTGAATACATATCATCATTGAGACTGTAAAACCTGTTTTGTATAGCACTCCCTTATCCATGATAAACTTGGACGCTTTGTAAAAAAGTCTTCTCGCCTCCTTCTGATTGGCTAGCAGAATGCCTTATTCCAAGTATCTTGTAATCGGGTCCATCCAGGATAGGCCCATGGTTAGCATACGAAAATGGACTTTTTCTACGTAAATGCTCTTTTGTAACAATATTTCTATAGGCACAGTTCTCTTTAGATCAGCCTTGGTGGCTGATGCTAAATGAGCTAATACGTTTTCTCAGGTATTTTTAATTCTGGGGATTCTGATCATTTAGAGTGCTTTAAGCTTTGGCATCATTAATTTCACCCTTATAAGATATTTTAGCATGCCCTCTTTTCTTGCTTCATACTCTCCCAGCACCTGGGTTACCACTAACTGTGATTCATTGTGAGTCATTATATGATTGATTCCAAGTGATGCAGCCAAATCCAATCAATTAATCAAAGCCCCATATTTTGCTTTATTATTGGATGCTTTAAATTTGAAGCGGAGGTCATATACTATGTTATCTCCACCAAGTGTGTTGACTATCAAACCAACTCCCCTACCGCTTGCACATGATGATTTATCCACGAATATCTTCCATACTGGCAACTCATGCTTAGAATATCCTTGTACTAAAGAACCGTCTTAAAATAGTTTTGTAAGAAATTCTTCTTTGCATCCAATCTTATTTTGTTCGGATGAGGATACCACCGAGATTTGGATCTTCACAGATGGAACTCTATTAAGTTTCTCGGTTGGTCTTTAGATTTGCTAGACTAAAATAATTATTACTGCTTCGACTGTTCTTTTCTCCTCATAGGCAATTTTTTTAATGAAATTTTCTACTATTTGGCCTTTGATTATAATCCTTGGATCATATATTATTTCATATTCACCCATCTTTATCGCTCATGCCATCAATCTTCAAGGCCTCTCATGTTTTTGGATGGTTTGTCGATGTGGGAGATCAGTGTAGACCACCATAAAATGGGCTTGGAAATACTGCTTCATCTTCCTGGATTCCACTATTAAAGCTAAAGCCAATTTTTCCATTATGGAATATCTTATTTCTGCACCATCAAACGCTTTTCTTATATTGTATACCAATATTTGGACTCCTTCATCACTTCTTATCATAGCATAGCTAACTACTGACTTTGACACTACCAAATACAAGTACAATTTTCCTCTAGGATTGGCCTTAACAATAATGGGGCCGATGCTTGGTATCTTTTTAGTTCTAGAAAATCATCTTGGCATTTCTCCGTCCATTTTAAAGAGTTTTTACTCACTTTGAAGAATGGGAGGCACTTATCCATAGCTTTTGATACAAATATGTTAAAAGCTTCCACCCGGCCTAATAGGCTTTGGATTTCCTTCTATGGTAAGGTCCTTGCCAGTTCGGTATAGTTTCCTATTTATTAGATTTTTTACAATGAGAATCAATATTCAGAGAACTAGGTCACCGACTTAGAATTCTCTGACATTGCCCTTGTTATCGTGTTATTTTTATACTTCCTGTAGATAGGCGATCAAATGCATTATAACTTTCTCCTTTTTTTCCTCAGTTAAATCCAACTTATGAGCTATTCGTCCGTCATTGTGGTCATCTGCAAACACCTATGACATGAGTATTGGAAGTCGTATCTCTAGGAGGATCAGTACCTTCATATCGTAGGCAAGGGAGTATGGAGTTTCTTTTGTTGGTTTTATGGGGATCATCCTATATACCCTAACATATGGAATCTTATCCACCCATCTCCCTTTAAGATTTTCTAATCGATGCTTGATACCTAAAAGAAGGTTTGGTTATCTCTTCTTATCTATTGCATTGGGGGAATACTACTGATACATAATGGATCTTGACTTCGTGTTAGGTGCAGAAGTTGTGAAAAGAATCATTATGAAATCGAGTTTCATTATTTGTAACCAATGCTCCTATAATGCCAAACCTTGTAATGGGATTCCTTCAAATAAACCTCCTGGCATTTGGCTCTCTGATATGGGTAGGCGATTCGACTTCCACCCATTTTTTAAAGTATTCGATAACCGTTATCAAGTACCTTCGATTCCATGATACCATAGTGATCCCACTATGTCCATGCCCCATTGGGCGAAAGCCCATGGAATTGTAAGGGGGTTTAAGTCTCCCATAGACTGCTTAATCGATGGTGAAAACAACTGACACTTGGGGAATTTTTTAGCGAACCTCATAACATCCTTATGCATGAAAAACCACCGGTATACTTGAGATAGTCCTGTAAGAGAATGACCTTCCACATGTGTGTACCTCACAGTTTCCTTTATAAATCTCGCTCAAAATCTTCCACTTGGTTTGGGTGAATGCACTTCAGTAGAGGGTCAACAAATGGTCACTAATACAAGTTTATAATAGAGTTGAGGTAGAACCTAACTGACCTGATTTTCAACTTGTGTGCCTCTTTGTCATCCGGGGATATCTTTCCAACTTTAAATTAGGAGATGATGGGGTCCATTTAGGACGGTGACAAATTCATTTGGAGGATGCCCAGATCCTTATCTGGCTCTTAGATTCTTGTTCAATCTATGTGTGCCACTTCGATTATTCTTTTTATGTTAGTGTTTATGGCCGAAGCTAGAGTGAAAAGAGTGTTTGTGTGGCTATTAACCTTCCTAAAAAGTTACTCGACTAAGGCAGACTCGAACTGTTGAAGGAAGGATCTTGCATTATTCCTATAAGCTATCCTCATAGGACCCCTTGCTTCATACTCACCATTGAGTTGGTTTTCAATCAGTCTGGAGTCACACTAAACATTAATGTGGTGAGAACCCAAACTGATTGTCCTGCAAAGACCATGAGCCATAGTTTCGTACTCTGCCTTAATATTTGAGCCTTTGAATCCCAATTGGATAGATCACTTAATAAGACCACCTTATGGTATCATAATAGCTATTATGACTCATATGCTCCTCTAATTTGATGACCCATCCATAAAAAACTTCCAAGACTGCTTGTCCTCGATAATTGCCAATGACCCTAGTATATGATAAAACTCTTCGTCCCCTCCTCTTGGTGATGTTGAAACTTTTGCCACAAAGTGTGATAAGGCTTGACCCTTGGTCACTGTTCATGGTTCATACTTAGTGTCAAATTGGAGCAACTCAAGGGACCACTTGGTCATTCTATTTAAAAGATCGGCTTTATTGAGTGCATATCTTAAGGTGTAGGTTGTAAGGATGGTTATGGTATGAGCCTAAAAAAAGTTCCTCAGCTTCCTAGTGATAGTAACTAATGACAAAACCAACTTCTCAATAGGCTTATATTCTATTTTACCTTAAGGAGAGTATATTTCATATAGTAGATCAACCTCTGCTCTCCATCGTGTAGACATAACAACACAGTGTTGATCGCGTTCCTTAAGATGACTTAGCACAAGTATAGATTCTCCCGTCTTTAGGAGTTGACAACAAGGTAGGAGATCCAAGTACTACTGAATTCCTTCCAAAGATTGATCACACTCCTCTATCCAAATAGTGGGGATTGTATTCTCCAATTCCTGGAAGAACAATCGATACTTATCCAAAGATCTTGAAATTAAGAAATTTAGGGTTGTTAATATTCTAGCGATGACTTGGATGTCCCTGATAGTGGTTGGCCTTTTGATGTCCTGCGGAGCTTTGATTTGATTTCGATTTGCCTCTATGCCTCTCTGCGTCACAAAAAAACTTAAGGAATTTGTAGAGGTGACTCCAAAAATGCATTTGGAAGTGTTGAGATTCATCCTATATTTTTTGAGGATCTTGAAAGTTTTATGAGATCTCTGATATTGTCGATTGACTGTTTGCTTTTGAAAAGCATAACATCACTACACTTCCATGGTAAAACCGATCAGCCTTTTGAACATTTTGGTCACAAGCATCTGATATATTTCACATGTATTCTTAAGATCGAAGAGCATTACTTTATATCACTAAAGTCCTAAATTCGTGATTAATGAGGTCTTCTCCTAGTCCGGGATGAACATGGGTATATGGTGGTAGCCGAAGTATGCATCCGTAAAACTCATCAATTGATTTCCTACTGTAGAATCCATGAGGATATCTATTTGCAGTAAGGGGAAGTTATCTTTGGAGCAGTGCCCATTGAGGGTGATGAAGTCCCCACATACCCTTTGCTTGCCACACATACCCTCTACTTTATGCTCTTAATCTTAACGACAACAGTGTTAGAGATATAATCTTGAAATTAGATTTCTTGATGGAGCTAGCCTGGACTAGGTTATGAACTTCAGTTTTTACAGCCTTCACCTTCTCTGAGGCCAGATTCCTGGACTTTTACTTGATTGACTTGGTGCTTGGATCTACATGCAATTAGTGGTAGGTAATATGTAAATCTACTCTTAGGAGATCATAGGGTTACCATGATAAGAGATCTATGTTTGTTCTGAGGAAATGAGAGAAACGGTCTGTTTCAGCTTTGGGAAGCTCTGATCAGATGAGAAAAGTATTCTTCATATATGATGCATCCAGTGAAAGAAAGATGATATCCTTTAACACGCCTTCGGCATGAGCCAATTGAGTTTTTTAACTCCTAGCTGAACTCCCTTTGGTTTCTATTTGGGCTGATTGTCTTCTGAATTGTCATAATCCTGACTTTTCTTGGATTGATTCTATTTTACTTTGATGGATGAAAGGAAATAACTTCGTGTTGCTACTTGATCTCCTCTGATCTATACCACCTTCTGATCAGTAAAAAACTTGAGCTTTTGGTGGAGGGAAGAGGGGATAATGCTCATCTCATGGAGCCATCATACGCCTACTATGGCATTATAAGGTGGCTCTGACCATATTACATGTAATTTAACTTCTTTATTAGTTGAACCGATCCTGACTAGAAGCTTGATTTTACTAAAAGGGTCTTCACATCTCCATTGAAGCCGATCAGTGGGCCCATATTTGTATCAAGGTCCTTGATGCTGAAGACCATTTTATAAAAAACTGTCAGGTACATTATCTCTAAAAATCTTCCTTGTCTACTAACACTCTTCTTTCGTCAAAGTTTACAATTCACTGGGTGAGAACCAAGGCATCTTTGTGGGGCAAGTTGATGCTGACCAAGTTATCTCCGGTGAATAAAATAGTGCGATCAGTATCCTCCTATCCCTTTTAGAAATATTAAGCTTTGATAAGTCCACTTGGACTGCTTGTTGGATGTTGGTTGCGATTCTCACCCATTCCCTTAGCTTCTTTCTAGTGTGTTGATTTGGATCAGTGTAATGGTTAATGGCGGTAGCTAATCTAACTGGTGTTAGATCTTTGTCCACTTTCTAAACCTTTTTGATCTTTGTTGTGACTTTTGGTTTTTGTCATACTGGTATGCTCCTTGAGGTCATACAAATATTCTCCTTGAGGTGTCCTACTTGGCCAAGCTACTCCATATTCTTCTTGAACATTATTGCAGTTCTCCGTGAGGTGTCCATAGTCCTGGTGATAGGTGCACCTGAGATTGGCATCCCTATCATCTGGACCACAAGTTATCTTAGGAGGCATCTTGAATAAAGGATTATCTTTTCTTATGTGGAATAAACTTGTAGAAGGGTTTGTTGAAGACTGTCTCCAGTGCCTTGTAGCTATTTTCACTCGCCTGAGATTTGGGGTGATTCTTTGAGGTTTCATTCATGGATCCCTTCTTTGCTGAAGATGGTTGATTTCTCCCCTTGGGGTCCTTTTATGTTTCATTCTTCTTTTGGTCGACTAGGACTCTATGTTGATGATCTCGTCCTCCACCTTGGCATATTTCTCAATACGGGAGATGAGATCATCCATCGTAAAGGTCGACTTCTTTATTAGTGACTAGTAGAGGTCATTCGATCACTCCAAGCCAAAATCAAAATACGATATCACTAGTTGATCGTTGTAATTGTCAATTTCATTAAATAAGTCATAGTACCTTTGAGAGTATTTCCTGAAAGACTCTTCTTTTTTTTTTCTTAAGAGAGATTAGTGAATTAAACTCCTTTACTACCTTTCTTCTTGTGATAAATTGGTTCGCAAACTTCTCGACCAGGTCACTAAAATATATTATTGATCGAGGTAATTTATCAAACCACTTCGGACCGATCTCTCCCAGAGTAGACAGGAACACCCATCATATTAAGGCATTGTGATGGCTACAAAAGACATGGTCTTTTGATAATGCCTGATATAATGGTCAGGGTCTACCTTTCTGTCATGGGTTATCTCCTTTATCATGAATAACTTCTTTGGTGCATCAAAGGACTCTATATTTTCAATGAAGGGGGACGAGTATCTATGTCCCAACGCTTTTCTTGCTAGATCATTGAGACAGGTGTCCATATTTAAATTCATCTATCCTTCCAACTTTTTGGATGAGTATCCTCAGTTCCTCTCTCCTTACTCGGTTTGGCTATACCTCTAAATAGTAAGGCTTTCTACTTTATGATGATTCAGTGTGCTAAAAATGATGGTGGCTATGGTTATTGGAATTCATCTCAGGGGAATAATTATCATGTCTATGGTGGTGCTGTGTTGTGGGAGGGCTCCTTAAACAAGAGGCCTAACCAGATTGATATAATCTATGACTTTTTAGAGAGTTATTTTCTCTCTTGCGATAATGGTGATTATGGGAATCAATATTTCGACTACTAAGTTAACTACCTTCTCAGATGGGAGATCTCTCGATCATGATCATCTAATCTCTCCTAAAAAATGCTAGCCACACGGGAAACATCCCTATTTCTATTCGATCCCTATTTCTATTCGGTCGATCGACAACGTGCGATATCACCGTATAGGCCCTAATCTCCTGAACGACCACCCTCTGGACCTAGAGTGTCATGGAAGAGAAGGAATCCTAATTGTAGTGTCCCTCCTTGTTATATATCTTTTCAAGTTGACACGGCTTCTCATGTGTGTGGGATGATATTGATTTGCACTCATAATGAATTTTGGGCTAAGTGGTTGTAACAATGGTTAGAGTTTCGATTTCCCACCGATGATGCCAAACTGTAGGGGATATTATCCCATAATAAAAGATGGAATTATGTATTATCCCCAAATAGTTTAAGTTCAAGAAAAGTAATAATGAAGACAAGATGTACGTGTTTTGACCATGAGATCAACATATGTCCACGGGGAAAGGGAGGGGAGATCGGTTTATTAACTGAGAAAGACTAGTGAAAATTAGAGTGCTAGGGATGCTAGTAGAGAGTCCAAGTTGTGACGTGAAGGTTATAATTTATTTAATATGAGTGAGATCATCCCTATTTAAAGACTTAGGAGTCCTGCAATCCTGAGTGTCTTTATGTTTATCGTGACTAAGTTGTATAATCCTTTTGGTACAGGTCTCCTAATCTGTTAATGTAATATCCTAATATTTAAATTTACCACTTTTAAATTTGTGATCTCCCAGAGACTAGTCGCCTTCCGCCCACCTTTTAAGTGACGTGCCATGTTTTAGGCCACATAGCACCAATTCGATCACACTCCCTTCAGACACTTACAATTTCTTATCATGAGGATTAGAAGTTTTAGTATTCGTTATTCTTATCACTATTGGTTTAAAAAAAATATGGCAAGGGAGTTATAATTCTATTTCTCTGACTAACAATTACAAGTTTGATTATAGGTACCAGAGGATGTTCTTATCATTATTGAGTCCATAATAAGGATCACAACTGAGGATATGTGTAGGTAGCATTATTTTTATTTCATAGTTTTAGCAGTAGAGTATTATTTATTTGTATATTCAGTTGTTCAAATGTATTCATAGGAGTTAGTGATCTTTGAGTTATATCAGTTAATTTTTATTCAGTCTTATATTGTATACTTATGAATTTTATGGTTTTTTCTTATTTGCATATTTGTATGGGTTGAATTTATCCATATCATTTTGCCATCTTATGTTATTACACGTGCTTATAATGTTATTAATTAGCTCACTCTAATAAACTGGGTATTTAGGACTGATCACCTTATGTATAGAATTTATTAGGTGTCTCATTTATCTCCTATAATACATTAGATCTACTATTATGTATGGTTTTTGTTCCTATTATAATTTCATTGATATTCATGATTGGTGTTATATAATTGATTATGCATATGATTACTAAGGTGAAAAGACATGCTGTATTCAAATAAAATGCTATCATAACTACGAGGAATACAATAAAGATGACAACAAATCCACTCACAATCTATTAAAATTAAAGTATGTTTATATTGGATAAAAAATAATTCATTAGATAGAAATTTAGTTGGTCGTGGCCATGATGTGATCTTTTTCCTCAAAGTAGCCTTCTTTTTCAAAATGAAAATCTCCAGTAAAGGTGTAGATCTCTCAATGGGTGACAAAGATACAAAGGATAAAATTTGAACCTGGTAAGGAGACGAACAAAATGAAAGTATAAATGGGTGTTTTTGTTGGGGTCTTATTCTTAAAACCAGGTATGACGTTCACTTTTTAGCAAAGTTTTGGCAGTTCATTTTAAAATAAGAATCACGATTATGAGAATGCCTTATATTTATTCTTTAATTATATTGTAGACACATTAGCCAACTATACTTAGTAAGAATTCCTGTGAGTTGGTTTGGCTTGATCACAAGAGATCGAATTTAGGTTCTAGTATAATTGAATAGTTAACAACCTAAATAGGGAGTTAGCATTCTATTGGAATGGCTACTATACAATACTAGTGGTTTATGTCAAACTAGGGGAACATGTCTGATGGTTCAAGAACTTGTATGATAGTTTAAAACATGATTGCGACTAATACATTCAATGTATTGAACAGGGCCACCCGTGATATTTTAATTCTAAGGGTTGTCTTGATTAGACTTAGGTAATCTCATACCATTTACAAAGGGTACATAAATTCTTAATCTTGAGAATTATGAGGATTGGAGTGCTTGCCTAATTTTTTCTTTGACTGCTATGGATGTGATTTGATTTTGTATTGAATAAAATGACCCCCTTTAGATGGGAAATTATTGTGTGAGTACGTCTGAGATCATAATCCGAAGGAATTCATGTTCATGGGATATCCTGGATTGTGATACCCATTTGATAAAATTATATGTGTTGTCTCCAGCAATAAAACCCTACCGGTGGATTATTGTATAATCCTAGTGGATTAGCAAATAAGTCAAATATGAGAATCGTGGAAATGATTAGAGGTTGGTTGAAATTCATTAGCAGTAAATTGATTTGATGAAAGAGTATCGTCAACTTAACTTAGAGAATCATATTATGTTCCATAATCAACTTTACATATAATACGACTTTATTCCGGGTGATTTAGAGATAATTAAATTAGAGTGCAATTGTGATTATTTATTAGAGTTAACTACGATTAAACAAATAAAGCAAATAGTTATGGCAAGCGTAATTCAGATTTCTAAGTATTTCTTTTGAAGCTAATTTAATTATTTTCTTGGGTCCTTAGTACAGTCCATTGCCCAAGTAGTAGGAGTTTGGCTAAAGTCCATGTCTACCTATTTATATTGGTTTAAGATATGGTTTTAGGTGAATAATCAATTCTTAAGGTTTAAAGAGAGAGAATAAAACACTATTCACAATTTTATTAAGGAACGAGGAGAGAGAGGTGGTTTCTCTAATATTTCACAATGGTGTCATCTCCAAAAGTTTCCATACACAAGTCTTACTTTGGGTGGATCATATAGTAGAAGATTCAAGGTACTTAGATCTTTCTAACATGTTTTTTGGAGACCCTGGACGAAAAAAATATTTTCATCTTCTTAACCTTTATATCCTCATACGAATTACAACATGATTCGTTATGGTTTTTTATTCTTAACCCTAGGTTTAATCTTTAAAACTAGTTATTGTTTTTCTTTTCAAGTATGATCTTTTGAAGTTATGAGGGATGAATATTTTTCTCATTTTAAATGTCAATCCAAAGTTATTTTCCCTGAAAATTGTTATCAGATTCCTTGGTTATATATTGATTATGTTTTAATAAGGTCCATGTTTTCCAACGCTCATTACCCTAGTTTGAATGTTATGAATATATACTTAAATGTATGTATTTTATACTAACATGGTTTTATAAGATGTGAATGTTTTTTCCCTTCCATCATGGTCATGTGATTGTATATTACGTGATAAGATATTACGATGGTTTATACATAGTTATTTGTTTTGCTCCTTTATTCGATTTGGTTGTACTAATTATGGTTTTAATAATTATAATTTAATCATTATGTTTGGAAAAGAAAGTTAGGGGGTGTAATATTTATTTTCGATTTTATTTTTGGGTTAATCTTGGATGAATTCCATCTACTTTTGTTTGGAACTCTGTTCATTCATGGAGATACAATGGGAGATAAAAATATAGATAGAAAGATACATCAAAAGAAAAGAAACTAAAGAAGAAAGAAAAAGGAGGAACAGATCTAGCCAAAGGATAAAGTTCGCTATAACGGTCATCCAAAGCCTCTGTGGCAGAATTTAGAGTAGTTATAGTGGGGGTTTTGTGCCACTATGTTGGGTAGAAATTTGGAGTCGTGACCCTCTCAGGCGCGATAGTGGTAGGGTTTTTGGTAGCTTGGGTTTCAAGTCTTTACGTGAGAGTGAATTCTTTTTTTGGAATTATTCTTTCAACAGAAGTTCTATTGGACTTCGATTTTTTCTTCAGCAAGGATTTTCCAAAAATACTATTCTTAATCCACATATTTTATTCAAGTTCAAATGGGTCTCTCATCTTCAACATTTTATACAAAAGAATAACTCTTTAATGATCTTTGACCTATGTGTGGACTTAACTTAAGGAAGATCTTATCCATGATGGATAGGGGAATATTTGTCCTTTTATTTAAATTCTTTGTGCATTTTTTATATTTGCATGTTGTCTTTTTATTATTTTATATTTCTGAATTTCACGTGTTAATTATGATGATATCTTACATCATACTTGGTATTTAGAAGATCCTCAAAATCCCTAACTGCCTCCAAGGCAAGGATGAGATCCTGCAGTTAACCACAAACCTCAGATAGACCATTACTTGCCTTCTAAAAACCTCTGCTACTCTCATGGGTGAGCCATGGTACTATAATAGACTTCAATCGTTCCTTTTTCCTCCTATAAAGGATTGTTTTCTAGCACATCTCCTCAAGAAAGCTTAAAGAACACAACATCAAGGCTCCGCCATGACTTGCACTTAGAACAAACCACATATTAAAAGGAAATTACCTCGTGAGATCATCCCAACCTCAGCGCTAGGATGAGGTAGTGCGTGGAACTTCAATATCAACTCAGAGCAACTACATGACCATTCTGGATCCCCTACACCTCTGATAAAGCTCTCCTAATTAGTCTAGCATTCACCCACTGCCACTATCGAGCTTCACTTGCCTTGAATACTCCCATCAGCATTAAATATACCAACAACCACCTATAAATACTTTGGTAAACACTCCACCACCTCACTAACACCAACAAACCTCAGGGGCACCACACGCATGCTACGCCAGTCCACTAATTACATTTATGGGTGTTTGTGTATAAAAGGGAGGGTGGTGGACGCTTCAAAGGAAACTAATATCGAGAATTTAATATATTGAGACGCTCAAATAATTAGACTTGTAGAGAATTAAGAGTGATAAGCATACACAAGTGTTTTACTCTTTCTTCCACATTCATAACCCACTCTTGTGAGTTCATATTTCTAACGTGGATAATTTTTATTTTTTACACAACCTATTTATCTTATTGGGAACCAACCAGTACTTAGGCACCCTTAGATACGTCGATCAATTACTTTCCTAGGTCCTCTGTATTGTTAACGAAGGTAGAAAGACCTTAGACTCTGTTAGACAAATCTCAAGAGGTCTCATAGACTGTATTAACCCATTTACAATCTAATAAACTAGTGCAACACCATTGATAGTGTAAGTAGTACCCTCATATGAGGTTCGATCCACTTTAATTTAGTGTCTCTTACTTTGCCTCTTACTTATTTAAGGTCCAGAGGTGGACACCTTTGGGTCTAAAGTCACTTACGATTTTAAAACATTCCAAGAGCAATTGGCTGCCATTCTTAACATGCTCCCTTTACCCCTGGTGGTAGAGGAACCATTGGTACCAGAACATAGTGATATCGGGAAGAACTAAGAGCCACATCTAGAAGGGTAGAATGATCTAGAGGGTGTACCTAGGCCCTCCATTAAATAATGATCAACATTCCTATTAAATATAGACTATTAATCCTAAGGAATCAATCCCATGGGGGTTCTAGGGTGTCTAGGACTTGGTATGGCAAGATAAAGAAGATGAAAGACTGGTTGGGGAATTTACTCACTCAAACTCCTAACACCATTGAGTTAGACCTCTAAAAGACATCATCTCCATTCTCCAATAATGTCCAATATTATTCTCTTCCCCCAAAGTGTAATATACTTAATATTAAATTGTTTGATGGTTCAAAGGATCCCATCGATCATTTGGAAACTTACAGGTCACTCACACTCCTTCTGGACACCTTGAATAAGATCTTATGTATATATTTTCCTACTACCTTAAGGGGAAGACTAGGAATCATTTTACCAAGCTCAAACTAGGGACCATTGGAATCTTTACTAAGATGGCGAGGTCCTTTATTATCCATTTTATTGGATTTCAAAAGATGAGGAAGCCTATCACTTCCCTCCTGCACTTCAGACAAAAGGACCCTTAATGAACATGACAAGAGGTATAACTAGGAAACCCTCTAGGTTGATGATTTGAATGACATTATTTATGTAATTTCTTTCATCTCAGGCCTCACTTTAGAGGACTTGTAGAGGTCCTTTAGCAAGAAGCCTCCATAGTCTATGACTCGGCTTCTCAAGAGAGCCAAAAAATATATGAATGCTGAGATGTTATCTCGACAAGAAATATTATAGCCTCTCCTTATCAAGGAAAGAGATGTTTATAGCTTTAATATCGTCCGAGGCCAAGAAAAATAAATACGGGCTTAAGAAAAATGGACCTCCAGATGCCATTCACTTCACTTCCCTCACAATCACCATAAAAGAGGTCTTTTCATCCGTATAAACTCGAGACATCTTGAATCAGCCAAAGCCTATGGGGGAGCGGGGACAATAAAAGGGATAAGTCCAAGCATTGTCAGTTCCACAGAGATCTTGGCCACAACACAAATAACTGCTTCATAGTGAAAGATTCCATCAAGGGGGCAATAAAGAGGGGATACTTCAAAGAATACATGGTGAAAGAGGAAGGAAAATTTCATCACCATAATAAATACAAGGATGATGTCCCTTTAATTGATGTCCTATGCATTTTCGAAGGTATACCGGGGGTGATATCTCTTCCACAACAAAAAATTCCTACCTCAGGATTATCCATCTTGAATGGGTACAAATCAACCATGTCTCTTCCCAATATCAATTCCCCAAGGAGTTCCAATGATGTGCTTCTTAGAAATCGACCTAAGGAGGGAACGACTACCTCATGATGATCCTTTTGTGATCATAATAATCATGTGAAATGCCAACATGAGGAGGAACATGATTAATATGGGAAGTTTAACAAAAATATTGTTCCTAGATTCTTTTGAGGCCGTGGGCCTCTACTCAAAGGACATGTATCCAGTCACCACCCCTCTCATTGGGTTCAAGGGAGAACATACCTATTCCATGTGATATGTCACTCTCCCCCTCACCCTTGGTGCAAAGGATTGTTATTAAACCATTTGGGACAAGTTCATCATATTGGACCTTGCTTAAACCTACAATGTCATCATAGGCAAATCATCCCTCAATAATTTAAACATTGTTATCTTAACATGCATTCTGATAATGAGGTATCCAGTCCCCAAGGGAGTGGTAGATGTCCTCGATGATTAGAAAACATCTCGGTAGTGCTGCATCATTTTCGTGAAGAATAATAAGAAATTGCTCACCACACAATGGGTCTTAGAAATGGTATTGGCAAAGATCCAAAGGATCTTTGTGGTCTCACCAGAGGTCTTACCTCTACCACCAACAATGTTTGAGCTCCCATGGGAAGGCCTGAGAATATTTCTTATGAGTTTGGCTACCTCCACCCCACAATATGAGGACAATTTCCCTTACAACTAAGAGTCCAAATGAAGGTAGAACGTCAAAGGTCGCAGAAGCCTCAGGAGATGTATGCCATCCCAGAGGATAACTGTAAAAATATATTTTGTTGTTTAAGAGAAATGAAAAAATAACCTTCTTGTCCCTCGTGATGTATTCAATATCAGTATTGTATATGAGTTACCCACAAATTGAGTTGCAATGACTTTAGCCTTGGATCAAAACTTAAATCAAGGTTTAGGGACCCAAAATAAAGAGTTGCAACTATTTTATCCTTGGATCTAGGTTTAAGTAAAAGTCTCAAGACCCAAAATTCAAGTTACAAGTAATTTAGCCTTGTCTTAAGATTAACATTCAAAGGTATCAAGAGTCAATACTATAGTCCTCAGGTTTAAACAAACTAGGAAACATAGTCAAAGATCTCCAAACCCAAGAAAGAGTAAATGGATTGTTGATATTTTCATCCATAATTCCAAAAGGCTAAGGTCTAAATACCTATAAATAACCCATCTATCTTTACATAATTTTTTTTCTTACCACTAAGTTATATATAAAAGATGTGCAAACCTTGGCCAAATAATCCTCGGACCTATTTTTGAAAATGTTTGAAACTTTTGTTTCAAAAACATTTTTTTTGGGGGGTGGGGGCTAAGTGTTCAAAATACATTTTTTTTTCCAAAACTTCAGTTTTAACAAAGCAAAGGTGTAAGTTCCAAGGTTCATAGGTCCTTGGACTATTTGTGGAACCTAAAAACATCCTCCTCGGTGGGGTAAGGTCCAGAAGATTTTCAGTCCAATACGACCGTTAAATTTTCTAAGCCTGTAGATCTTAAACCTGTATAAGGACCTCAAATATTTTCTGTCTGGAGGTCTTAAACCTTTATAAGAACTTCAAATCTCAAATATTTTCAGTCCGCAAGTCTTTGTCCCTTATAACGACTTCAAACTTCAAATATTTCGGTGTCCAAAGGTCTCAATCCCTTATAAAGTCTTAAAATCTCAATTTTTTGTAGTCCAAAGGTCTTAAGCCCTTATAAGAACTTTAAAGAATTTTTTTTCTAAGTTCGGAGGTCTCAAACCCTTATAAGGACTTCAAATCTCAAATCGTTTTAGTCTCGAGGTCTAAACCCTTATAAGGACTTTAAATCTCAACTTTACTAAGTCTGTAGTTCTTAGGACCCTTATAAGGACTTCATATTTCAAACGTTCAAGTACGAATGTTAAAATCTAAGGTCTTGGGACCCTCTAATCGATTTCATTCTAGCCATGTACACTTAAATTTTAGGCCATTAACTGTTTAAAATCATGAAAATTCACTCTACAAATGTGCAAGCATCAAGCATTAAAAGGTTTTAAGGTTGAATGACCTATTATAGAAAATCAAACTCAATTTCAAAAACTTCACAACACATATTTCCTTGCTTTAGTAAGTAATCTTACGGGTTAAGGGTGTACTACATACTAGGAAACCCTCAGACATAACTCAAGCAGTGAAAGTTGGCGCAAAAACGTACTTAACAAAGAAAAAAAGTAAAAAAGTGAAGAGTAAAGAGAAATAAAATTTCATGATTTCATAACTACCTTTTCATTCAACATAGAAGTAGAGATTACAAGGAATAGTCCACGACGAGTAGAAAGTTTAAAAAAACAAAGAAAGGAAATTACATAAAAGCCTTTCAAGGTGTGAGGTTTCGGGGGTCCAGAAGGGTTTAAATTTTTTTGGACATAGAGTCAAAGGTCTCTTCCTTAGTTTCTTCCTTTTGGGCCTTGGGAGACAAGGCTTAAACAATACTATCATCAATGCTCCCTTAATCATCATTTGAGATATCTTCCACTTACCAAGGGCTTCAGGAAATAGGACAGAGATATCCACATCAGGAAATAATGCATGGATATTGGCCTTACATGCTTCGAAACCAACGCTGAATTTTCAAAAGAGATACATATTAAAGTCCTTAGACTCCTAATAGGCATCTAACGGGCTCTATATAGTAGTACATATTTATCCCTAAAGTCATTTATGCTTGAAAAAGACTTTGTTATAGGTCTTTTGCAGCCTCTGACCTTGGGAGATAAATTGTTCCTTCTCTACAGATCGGGTTTTGACTATTTTCTTTAAAATCTCCACCTCATAACCAACTCAAAAAGTCTCTCCTTGAAGCTCATGTTTATAGCTTTCAAGAGCCTCGGTCATCACCTTGAGACCAAAATGATCAAGGGAACTTATCTCCTCAACATTGTTCAGAGATTCCCATGTAGTAGGTGACAAAGTGGTACTATCTCCAAGAGCCTTATTGTTTGAAAGCTTCTCTTATTCTAGGAAAGGAACCTCGGTCTTAAAGGAATCCCTCTCCTTCTCAAGATCCTCATCCCATAGCCTTTGACTGTTTCTTATTCAATTTAAATGCAACCGAGTGAAGTCCAACTGTTTGACATCTTATTATCTTTCTTCCATGCTCTACTACAAGAAAGAGCATTGGCTAGAAGGGCTTCCATAAAGTGTTGAGCCTACAAGATAAAAGGATAAGGAACATAATGTAAAAAGGTTGAGGAAGAAGTCAGGGAAATTTTCAAGTACGTTGCCTATTAAATAGATCAACTCCTCAGTATTGGCAAGGGTAGTGGTCACCATATTAGAATTATTTATCTTGGACTGTGAATGAAGGGCATCCATAACTGAGGCACATGAGTCTATCCTCTCAGTCGAGGGAGTCCTACAGTATCCATTAACCATTGAGGACAACAAGCTTTTACCCTCTGATGAAATGGGCACCTCATCCACCCTCTGCAAATTCCCATCCCTCATGAGGGGGGACAACCTTTTCCATGACTTGTTTCCATGAAACCAAAGACTAAATGTCCCTTAGAATGAAAGGATCTTCTTGGGTTTCCTTAGAAATCCCACTTACCTCTGATTTTGAATGCAACAAGGGTATGGTTTTTTTTAAGATCCAAATATGAGTTGTTAATAGGGCCATACCCCGGGTTATCCTCCTCCACCAACTTGACCTCGAGAATTAGGATGCCCATTGTATCATTATACCTAAAGTTCTTAAATGTCTTAGTTATTTTGTTTATGTGTATCACAACCTTAGTAAGTGTCTCTTGGACAAGGCGCCTGATTATCCTTCGTTCTTCCCATTCATCTATAGATTAAACAAAAGTTAAGGTCCGCCATTAGAGAACTGGTAAATACGATAAACAAGAAAAAGGCTACTTACATGGGGAACTATAAAAAAGTAGAATTGGCTCATCAGCTGATGTAGAGACACATCCATCCTTTGTAGTGTCATCCCCACCATTATTCTAGTCATCCTCGTCTTTAGAGGACTCAATAACCTCTGTTATGACTTTAGATACAACCATCCTATTTGGGGAAACCAATACGTAAGGATCGAACTCTAGCGTGGCTCCCATAAAAATCTTAGGGACCTCGGGAACTCCCAAAAATATCAGAGGATTAGTCTCAGGTCCAAGGCCATAGTTGAAGAGAAGTCTAGGAGTGACAAAAATCTCAATAAGAGTGGACACTAACCTCTAGGTCTTAGTAATAATGTAAATCTCTGAGATGGTGGGCTTAGGATCTATTTTAAAGGTAAATGAAAATTTCAAATGTCAAAACAAAGGTCAACCTAAGCACTGAAAACAAAAGTGAAGCTTCAACTTACTTACTAGCGAATGGTTACACCAAAGAGTAGGGATGCCAATGGGCACATCAGGATCATAGGTGGTACATGATCCCCCAAAAAATAAGAATATGTCTTTCCAGTTTGAGGGGGAGTTATGCTTGTCCTTACCAAAGGTCACCATGTTGGTACTGGGAGCTAGATACTCAAACCCTTGTAGTTTCACTTCATCCGCTCCGGGACCCTATAGAACTTGAAGAATCAAGTCGAAAAAGCATCACACTTTCCCTCGTTGGACTCCTTAAAGACAAATATTATTTCCATCAAAGGTATCCATGAATTGGATACCATTTGAGAATAGGCTATACCGATAGCCTTCATGATCCTGACTATTGGCAAGGGCAAGAGGAATTTGGCCCCATACTGAAGAAAACTTCATTATAACACATATGACTATCCACCATTGGACATACCCTCTTATTAGGCCTTGCGACCCTAGGGTGATGCTTTTTGGAATCTGATAGGTCTTTTGGATATCTACCAGATTTTTCTCACTAAGCCATGAGGTAGAGTGATCCCTACTATCAAAATCATAACTCACCACCTTCGCACCAGGGGATATTGACCCACTAGGAGGTGAAGAGAGGGCTCAACCTTGAGCTTCAGTATGGGAGGCAGAGAGATATCGGTCCTAATAGTAGATGTGAGTGTGGGGTCCAAGACCTTAGAGGGTGAAATAATTTTAGAAGACACTACCTGGAAGAAAAGGTTTGCTTGCTCAAGGAAATTCTAAAAGATAAGAGATAAAGTGGAAGATATCGGTGAATAACTCAACTCAACCCAAGGGGATCTTTTACAGTCCCAAGGCCTAGAGTTTCAACCATTTATATCTTCAATATCAAATGTATCAGTCACTCTATAGTCATATACAAGTTCTTTCCTAATGCAATCTAATCATGCCAAAAATCTGAGTGGCTAGTTATGACTATACCCCTAACATTCATAAGAGATAAGTGTTGATATTTCAACCTTTGCAAGATGCAATAAGGGGCTACGGATGATAAATTACTCCACACTTGTTATTTAAAATTTCATTAAACTACAAAACTATCTCAAAGGCGTGGTTGAGATCATTCAGTTGACCCTACACCTCAAACAAACCACTACTTGCCTTCTAAAAATATCTGTTAATCTTGAGGGTGAGCCACAATAGTGTAGCAGACCTCAATTATACCTTTGTTCTCCTAAAAAGGACAGTTATTTTAGCACACACCCTCAAGCAAGCTCAAAAACCACAACATCAAGGATCCTCCATGACTTGTTCTCAGAGAAGACCTTATATTGAAAGGAAATGACGTCCCAAGTCTACTTCAGCCTCAAACCTAGGATGGGGTTGTGCGTGGAACTTGAAGATTAGCTCAGAGCATCTATAAGACTATTGTAGGACCCCTAGACCTCCCGAAAATCTCCTAAAACTAGTCTAACGGGTAAGAAAAAAGCACAAGACTGTTTTACCTACCACCACTATGTACATCCACTTGCATTAAATACTCCCATCACATTAAATGTTACAAACAATCACCATACACCACCTGCATACACTTTGGCTAACATGCCACCACTTTGATGACACTAGAAGACCTCAACGACACCATAACCATGTTGCACCAATCCATTCATGATTGTAACACCCCGTATTTTTAATGATTTTTAAATGTGGGATTAATTGAAATTAAATATGGAAAATTAATTGATAATTAATCCGGATTAAAATAAATATTAACTAGAGAGATAAGAGTTAGTATCTATTGATATGAATTATATTGAATATTACCTAGTGAATAAATTAATATGTGATTATGAATTTATTAAAATTGTAGCGAGTGAAAAATACGACAATTATAATAATTAAGTCGGGACACGCATGTCAGTCGTGTCGGGACTCAATTTAATGAGATAGAAAGTAATTTATTTTTAAGTCATCCAAATGATCGTTTCGAGTGCTCCAATGTGTCCGGAAGGGGTGCCATACTCTGAAAAGTCTACCCAAGGGTTTAGTTCGGGTCCCGAGGCACTTTTATGCCAAACCGGCACCCCGAAGGGGTATTTTAGTCTTTGGAAATTTTGAGAGAATTATACCTACGAAAATAGCTAAGTGTGTATCAACATTGGGTTAAGTCCATTACATTTAGAATCTGCAAAGAACTTACAGAGGCCATTAGAGGAAGAAGGAGAGGCACTCCCCAAGGCTAAAACCACCATTGTTGTGCACCACCAACACCACCGGAGCATAGATCGAAGGAAGAAGAACACAAATCCCCCCACCAATTTTACAGAAATCAGACTTGATAATTAAGGCAAGTATCTATCTTGCTAAATCTATGTAGGATGTGATGTCCATGTTTATGTAGGATAAATTTCATATGATTATTCCATGATTTGATTTGTTTTGGAGAATGAAAGATATATTATGGGTAGGTTCTTGCATGTAGATTGAATTATAACATATTTAGAAAACAAATTCGAATCATAAAGAAATGGAAAAACAGATTTAATCTGAGATTTTTTGTGTATGAACATGGAAGAAAACAAACCTAGGGTTTATTAACAAATTATGAGAAAAATCAATTATTGAGTAAATTTTAGGATGTTTTGATGATGATGTTACGTTAGAAATCATCCATATGTGTATATATAATGATTGTGAAACTTAGATATGAATTTGGGAAAGAAATATAAAAGTTTGATTGAGAAAAAGATGGAAAATGAATTTGCATGTTGGAGAAGAAGACCGCTGAACCATTTCAAATGGATTCGGCCAAGACCAAATCAATTCGGGGCAAATCGATTCGCCCTTAGGCAAATCGATTCGGCTCCCCAGAATTTTAAAAATTGTTCTCGTTATGTCTAGAATTCATGGGGTACGACCGAATTAACTTGTGAATTAAATTTTAAATATAAAGAGAGTTTATTTAAAATATCAATAGGCCAATGTTGGGTAAAAGACTCAGACACATTAGGATGTATTGCGGTCTTAGATTGATTACGTATAATTGTGAAATAAACACCTAATTCATAGAATTTTATAGTGTTTCGAGAAACCATAGAAGCATGGATTTAAACTAGTAAAATGTAAGAGAGATAACTACTGATCTAACTTAAGGGACATTGGGTAAACTTAGGAATAAAAGGAAATACTCAAATCTATACGGTGAGAAGTATTAAGGTAAATTAATAATACATAAGAAATAGGAGAGATATATGAACTACGTATGGAACGAGTTATGGGTTATGTGCCTAACTAGACCGAATATATATTTACATAGGTTGTGTAAATACCTAATGTATGAATTATTATGTGTAATGGACATACCTACATTGATTGCTATCACTAGAGGTTTCCACATTGGGATAGTCTTATTCTGATGAGCCCATTGAGGGGATATTGACTTATGCCTCGGAACATAGAACCTTGGAACGGGTTATCTGAAAGAATGATAGCGTTGATGGTCATAAGGGTACATAGGTATGTGCGTATCCCATTGGCTTGGAACTATGCTCAGCCCTAACATGTTTGATTTATTTTGATATGGTTCGTGAGAGATTCTGAACCTATAGTCCTTGGAGTAGCGTGTGATATACTGGGACTTGATAGCAGAGTATGCATACACTAGGAGATCTCAGCCTAAAGGCGAAATATTGTTATATATATAGTGATGAAAATATATATACTGATAACTTATTCTACTGTGTGTGCTTAGTAGAACGATAGACGATGATATTTAAAATAACCTCTGTATGTAAGGATGATAGGGGTGACACAACGAGTCAACTCATATATAACTATACATGATTGGAACTAGTTAAGCGGGGTAGCATAACTAGGACGAGTTAGAAATATACGTTAGGCGTGCACAATAGTTGAGAGGTGAGGATAAGCAAGAGCACGCGAACTAACATGTACATAACATCTGGTATTTATGCATTTTAAATACTTGCTAAATTATTTTAAACTATTTTACTCGGGCACTGACCTATTTTTCTCCAAATTTTTATTTTATAAAACTATTTTAGGTGCCTAGCCACGGGGATGCCAAGCATATGAGTTCCTTTCATTTGATCTGCTATAGCTGCTGTGGAAGTTACAGGATCTCGGTAGTAGACGCCTCCACATTTATTATTTCTTTTATATGGGACACTCATTTCCCATCCTTATTAAGATATTTTCAGAGATAGCGGTTTTATTATTCATGTCTCTCCCGTTGTTGGACTAATTTTTCAGTTTATGGATTATTATATTGGATTTTTAGGCCGGATGGGTTTATTATAGTCCTATTCTATTTATTTATTAATTTCATCATTTATATGTTGTATATTTAAATGTTGATTGTGGTTCAGTTATTCTTTTAGAATATTTCATGTTTAAATTAAGATTAAAATTTTGACATCGGCTTAATTAACTAATAGGTGATTAGTAATTAAATGTGTTCGACAGTGATGCTAAGAATGAACCCACTGGATATTCTGTTTTAAATTTAATAAATGACTGATCACTCGGTATTTAATTAAATGGGGTGTCACAAATGGTATTAGAGCACCAGGTTCTAAAGTCGTTAGAGTCTGTGCGGCTTTTCACGTTTCAGCTTAGAGTTCTTTGATATAGAGCCTTATTATAGGATTGTTGTATTCCTCTACGTATACGACCTACGTTCCTCCACGTGTGCGGATCACACATGTCCACTTAAAATCTGGTGTCCAGGGGGAGTCAAACCATGCACCTAACCATACAGTTCATAGTTCTCCCTTACTGTTGGAACAACCAGGGTGGACTGGATTTTATTTTAAGACAAATCTAGATAACATTTTTTCTTAAAAATTTATTTTATTTGTTCTTTTCTAAAATGAATTATATTAGGTAATTAAATTTAAGATATAAATTAAATTTTGATCTTCGGGTTTTATTTTAATTAAAAAATGGGTTTTATTTTTGGAAAATTAAAATAGTGAGATCGGGTAATTTAAGTTGTACAAGTAAATTGGAAAATTACCATGGATTTAAATTCAGTATTTTAGAATTGTATGAGTAATTTTTTAAAAACCCTCAAGTTTTAAAATATTAAGCGGGAGAGGGGTTTCAACATAAACCCCATGATCTTCATTGGTGTTTTAATAATTGTGATGTGATTAACTAATCACTTCACCTTTGGTCTGCCCCCCCATCGGATGGAGTTAGTCAGAGCATCTAAATTCTCAATATTCTTTTATGATGGTTCCAAGAATTAAATGTGAGTTGGTTCTCTTCCCCCAAAAGGGAATTTCTTCATGAGAGGATTCAGATTCGAGGAATGAACCAATGGTATAAACTTAAACAAAATTAATGATATCCTCTTTAACAGAGTCACCATCATTAATTGTTGGACCAAAAGACGTCGGATATTGATTATGTTCAACAAAAGGTTCTTGAACTTTCCTGTAACATGATGAAGGATGAATTTATATCCAGTTCAAGGTTGGGTAATTTAAGCTCCCAATGAGAAATTTCACATTATATGGGAACTAGGATAATGTCCGACAGGAATAGTTTTTTTTATTAGTAGAAAAGGGATGCCATTTTAATATTTAATCTAATTAATTCTCCCTTTTAATTTCGAAATTTATTTTTTCAATTATGATGCTAAGATTTCAAACATGAATTTACTCTTTCTCACTAGTTTTAGTCTTAAAAGTTTTAATTGGAATAAGATTAAAGGACTGAAAGTGTAACTGAACATTGTTCTAACAGAAAGGGATAATAAACTTATTTAACTTGCATTTTCATCAATGTGTTAAAATTTTGATGTGATTAACTCCCCACATCAGCTTGCTTGCCCCTGCATCGATGGTTTTAATCATGAATTCACAATATTTTAAAATATATGGCAATTATTCTAAATTTACGCCTTTATTGGTTGATGTTGCTCAAGTAAGATCTCCATTATTTGTTGAACAAAGGATTCTTTGGATTACCATTGGTGGAAAAATCCAATAGGATTTTTTAATTTGAGAGTAAGGATCATCGGTAGCCAAAGCTTGGTGTTAGTTGTTGAGAAAAACTTTACTTTTTTTCTCGAAAGGGAAGTGGGTAATATTGCCAAATCTCAAGGACAAACATTTGGGGTAAAGAAGTTTTCTATTCCCCAGTAGTAGTAAAATAGTCAAAAGGTTCGTATTCTCACTACAAGTAGTTAAAATTTTTATATGAACGTGTCCGGTTTGCCTTATTTTGTAATTGTCTAAGAGTGAATGTATCTCATTGCCGAGGTTCCAGGTGACCGGAAAATTATTTAAAAGATGGATGTTCCTATTTATGGGTAATTAGAATAGCAATATGGTACCTCCTAGGTTTTGGTGTAAAAGAAATTTAATGTAGGTAAATTATTTAATGGAACTGATTTTAGAAAAGTGGTTTTAATTTCTAAATTAGTTTTTAAAAGATATTCGATTAAGTTTATAATTTTATTATCAAAATTAAGTTGTATTTTATATATTCTCGTATATTGGAAAATAATTTATATATTATAAGTTTTGTCTCACCAATATTGCTAAATACTGATATCAATAATTTTATGGACAATCATTAAAGAGAAAGTTTTCTTCTAGAACCAAACATAATTTTGGCACTTGTTCTTAGGTTATTTCATTCTGAAAGTTCAAAGACTCATTTGAAAATTGATATTTAAGTTCAATGGAAGTGGTGGCACTTCTAGCCTTTAATCCCATTTAGAAGGTAAAATAGACAAAATGCCTTTACACACAAAAGTTAAATATCCAAATATGAGTTGGAATTGGTTCATCTCGATTGGTGTGGCTCTAAGTGTTGGAACACTAGGCCCCCAATTTTTAAATCTTTACTACACAAAGTAATTTCCTTTTTAAAGATGCGGAAGTGGAGATGGTTCAATTAAACAAATTATAAACCAAATTTTAATTTCTTTTAAAATTAAAATTAAACCAAGTGAAATTAGATTAAACACACACTTATGTTAATTTCACTTAAACCAACTTAATTCAATTCAAGTATGTCATAGAAATTTGCCTAAGTCATATTTTCAATATTACCAAATTAGGCCAAACCAATTTTATAAAATTAAGTGATGACTTGAATTAAATTAACATAAACAATACCCAAATTTATTTAGCACTAATTTAATTAAGTAGTGATATAAACCAAATTTTATCTTATTACCTAAGCATGCGTTCTAGGTGAATTATGAAAAAGATAAAATAAATAATGAATCACTACGCTGCGATGTACGAGGAAAAACCCATAACGGAAAAAAACCTCGGATGACCCTAACCTTAAGGCCACTAAGTATGATTTTACAATTAGAAGAAAGATGAGTTACTTCCTCGACTCAACCCCTTTCAAGCCTTGATGCGTCTTCGTGTAAACATCTCCTCCTAGTCGACAATCCCGGAGCTCCACCGGAATCTTGGAATTCACCAATGAGACATTAGGTACACCGTCAACCACACATGGTGCCATTCACCATGTGAGAATGCCGCAGCAAAACAAAGTCTTCTTCTTTGAGGGATTTAGAAGTAAACCCAAACAATCTCTTCAATGCGGTAGAGAAAATACGATGCCAAACACTCCAAGCAAGATGAATATATATTTAAACTTGGAATAAACAATATGGGTGAAAATAAGAGTGTTAAATGATTTTTTCTTGAAAAAATAGACACTCAAACATGAACTTTTTCCTTTTTGAATTTTTCTCTCAAACTCTCTCTTGGAGATTATAGTATGTGAAAATTTTAAGTGAAAAAATTTAGTTCCCGCACATATTATGTCTTCCCAAAAAGTTAGTGGGAAAAGAAGTAGGAAACATGGAAAAACTGCTCAAAACTGCCAAATAAACTGTTCCCGCCAAATCTCGTTCGAACGAAGTCTCGTTCGAACGATACTTATAACGAAGTTACAGAGGCAGGTTGTTAGCAAACCTCGTTCGAACGAAATTCTCGTTCGAATGAAAAACTAGTTCGAACGACAATATCGAACAAAAATCCAGAAAGCCTAAAAATTTCATTTTAGCCCAGAAACTTTATTTTAAAGTTTTAAAGTAACTTTTTGAAAATAAACAACAGTTTAAAAATAAAATAGACCCATATAAAATATTGTTCCAAGCTCCTATATATATATATATATATATATTAAAATGCAGTCATACCTTAGGAGCAATGGAACCACGTTGATGACGTAGAAACGAGGCACAATACACAAGGCATTTGATGAAGCTTTAATATCTTGGACGCTACGTCTTCAACAAACACGTCATAGGCTTGAAAGATGGTCAATAACTCTATCCTATGACTCAAACGTTTTTGTCCAGAATTGAGCCAAAACTACAAAGGACTCAATTGAAAATTTGTGTCCTTACAAATCTCCCCTTATGGCTATTTCGGGACAAAAACCGAAAAAAAATCCTAAAGGGCTGCCAAACTCTACTAGACAAATAAAAATGTCCCACCCAAAATAAAAATACAATAGCTTGACTCAAACAACCCAAGGATCATTATCTTTGTCGATGATGAAAGTTTCCATTTAGAAGAATTCCTGCACACTTAAGCAAGCACATTAAACGCATAGGGAATATTAAAATATTAAATGCAATATAAATCAAGACTCCCCCTTAGTTAATTCTCCCCTTTATCAAACACATGAACTACTTAGAAAGACGTCTCCCCCTAAGATAAATCTCCCAAACTAAGATACGATTATAATTGGATTAGATACCATTTCTCCCCCTATCATTCTCCCCCTTTTTGTTCAGGGATAGACAAAGGATAAAGAATCAAAACTTAACTTATCTCCCCCAATTAAAGCATATTCTCCCCTTAAACTAAACAAGGGATGAAAAGAATGGGATAACAAGCTAAAGATGCAATAGCACATAAAGTGATGAGAACATTATAGCACATGGGCAACAAAATCATAACTAACCCAACACATAATAACGGATACCAACTAAGATGCAAGAAAATGATAGCAATATTATACATAAAGTATTAAGCATGCGATATCAATAAGGAATGCAACAAGATAGATAGCAATTATGAATTAAAGCATAGATGGACTAGAAAACAAGGCAAAGATAAAAAATATCATATATATACATACTCTAGATATACCAAAGGTGCACACGCACATATATATAGATATAAACACACAAATGACACAAAATAAGATATGCTTTTCACACTCGTATGGAAAAAATATGTCATATAGAAACGAAAGTGTTGGGGTGTGAACTAGCAACAATTAAATTTAGACCCAATCACTTAAAACATGTTCATGGAGTTCTCAATTGCTTGCAAACTTCATCACATTTGAATATAACCTCATGTGACAATATAAATTGAACTCAATGAACAAACATACACAATTCATACAAGCCTAGCATGTTGATGATTCTACAAACCAATAGATTCATGACATTGAAAACACAACTAGGATAAACGGACATTGTGCAAACCGTTGATATACCATCCAATGTCCCTCAATAAACATATTTAATTTGAATGAATATATCACTAAAACAATCCTTGGCAATTATTTTTCTTTTTAATGCAATCTTTTCTTTTAGGCCTTTGGACCACGTATTTCTTTTAGCTCCATTCCAAACGGTGGCTTACTATTCGCAAAGGATAATAAATCCTTTCGGAGCCCTTCCCCGTGCACATTTATATATAACATCTTTATTTCTCACAAATCTCACGTGCAACGGATTTTGACATGCACTAGTCCTCCTAGGTCACAAATATGTAGATGACAGGATTGGTAGGAGAACACCTCACAAAGATCAAATATAACATGTGACGATTAAATTTCAAAAGAGCTCGTGCATGTGTGAATTGAGGCATATAAAAATAGAATCCATTTAAGTAACACAAAATTCAACTACTCGATGTAAGCATGGTAAATAACATAATAAGGATTGACAATCTAAACAAAAAGTTCTAGCCACATGGGAGCGAAAAAGATAGGATCCAAACACACGTATATGCCACATAAAGTGTGTCAAACTAAAATACACACAAAAAATCATATTGAGTTTTTCGAAATTTTAACCAAAAAAAAAAATATTTACTCAAAAGACAAACAAAAATCATTTTATTTTTCATTAAGCCTAGATAACTAAAAGGTAAAATACAAATGATAAACAAAAATCTTTTTGTATTTTTCATTTAACGCAAACTAAAATGAAAGAACTATAATACAAAAGATAAACAAGTCATGATTTCTAGCATGAGATATGAAATAAAGCAATGACTAGAAAATGACTCAACATGCATATACCTAGCAATGATATATAATATGAAGCACAAAAGCTAGATTATGCAAACAAAACTAACATATCCAACCTTTAAATTTAGCAAGGGAGGTTTCATGTGAAAGAAAATGAGAATCAACAAATATAATATCTAGCGCGTCTAAAAATAATTTCCTAACCCATATAGATGTATATTTAAAATGATGGGATTTGGGAACTAATGAAATACTAGACATAGACTTCCTAGGACTTCTTTTAAGATCAAAATAAAATGACCTAAGGTGACCTTTCCTACCACAATGCAAGCATGTGTAAACACGAGGAATGTTACCTAAGGTGTGGCTTTTTCTAAAGTCCTTGGATTAAGTTGACCCTCTAAAACAAATAATGGTATTAGCTTTAGCAACGAAAGTATTTGAACAAGATGAGCTAGAACGATTACAACTACTACTCGAGTCAAGTAAATAATTTTTCATTTTTAAAATTTCGGACTCAAGTAATAAATTAGACCCCTCAAATGTACGGGACTCCTTATTTAAATTTTTAATTACACCTAGAAGGTTATCATGCTCCCCCTCAATGTGAGCAAAGTTGTCCCTAAGAGTACTATCACTCTCTTTCTTGGACGTATATAAAATATTAAAATTATAATTTATGTCCATGAGCTTTTCACGAAAATATCCTTTTGAGATAGGGAGGTTTGCAAAATTTCAATTCTAGATTTAAAACATAAATTTTCATTTTCAAGAAACTTAATTCTTTTTGCAAATCTCACATTTAATTCTCTTAAATTTTCATTACACTTATTAAGCCCATTACATTCCTCTCGAATAGAAAAAACTTCATTATCATTAGAAATGGACAAATTATCATTAATACGTCCCATCTAGAGATACAAAAAAATGAGAGTGAGTAAAAAAATGAACCACCTAAAAATACAAGGAGCATAAAAATTATAAAAGTAGAAAAACGGATCTTTGACCCGATAAATTAGCGCTTCGGCTCTGATACCAATTTGAAAGCGATAGTTTTTCTGAATCAACGCTCTGATACCACTTGTTGGAACACTAGTCCCCCAATTCTAAATCTTTACTACAAACAGTAATTTCCTTTTTAAAGATGCGAAAGCGGAGATGGTTCAATTAAACAAATTATACACCAAATTTTAATTTCTTTTAAAATTAAAATTAAACCAAGTGAAATTAGATTAAACACACACTTATGATAATTTCACTTAAACCAACTTAATTCAATTCAAGCACGTCATAGAAATTTGCCTAAGTCATATTTTCAATATTACCAAATTAGGCCAAACTAATTTTATTAAATTAAGTGATGACTTGAATTAAATTAACATAAACAATACCCAAATTTATTTAGCACCAATTTAATTAAGTAGTGATATAAACCGAATTTTATCTTTTTACCTAAGTATGCGTTCTAGGTGAATTATGCAAAAGATAAAATAAACAATGAATCACTACGCCGCGATGTACGAGGAAAAACTCACAATGGGAAAAAACCTCGGACGGCCCTAGCCTTAGGTCCACTAAGTATGGTTTTAGAATTACAAGACATATGACTTACTTCCTCGACTTGACCCTTTTCAATCCTTGACGTGTGTTCTTGTAAACACCTCCGCCTAGTCGATAACCCCGGAGCTCCACCGGAATCTTAGAATTCACCAATGAGACATTAGGTACACCATCAACCACACATGATGCATTTCACCATGTGAGAATGCCGTAGAAAAACAAACTCTTCTTCTTTGAGGGATTTAGAAGTAAACCCAAACAATCTCTTCAATGCGGCAAAGAAAACCCGGTGCCAAACACTCCAAGAAAGATGTATATATATTGAAACTTGGAATAAACAATATGGGTGAAAACAAGAGTGTTAAATGATTTTTTCTTGAAAAAATAGACACTCAAACATGAACTTTTTCCTTTTTGAATTTTACTCTCAAACTCTCTCTTGGAGATTGTAGTATGTGAAAAAGTTAAGTGAAAAAAGTTAGTTCCTGCACATATTAAGTCTGCCCAAAAAGTTGGGATATAAGGATTTTAAGTTTTTCATGAGTTTGCACTGATGCTTGGAGATCTCTCATAAGACTAGCCACTTTTTGAATCAAGTCACCATTGCCCCTTTAAACTAAAATGACCCTCCCTCCCAAAGAAACTCTCACTGAGGACTCGCTCTCTCTAACCTCTCTCAGCTCCTTCTCTAAGGCTAAAAATCTAATCGCTAAACCTTTGTTTTGTTTCCTCATTTTTAAAGGACTCAGTGTAGAGATCGATGTAGGTGCGTTAAAGGCCACTCTCGCTTTCACTTAAAACATCCTTTCCCTCACTCTCGCGTGAAATGACTAGACTCACTGTCGAGCTCATCATGTTTAGTAGCTTCGTCATCGGCATAAGAGGTACTAGATGTACTAACATAACTAGCCATAAACTTATTTAGGTTATGCCCATGCAATGATTCCTCCTTGAAATCCATCGACTCAACATTGCTCTCACTAAGCGTGGCATTGGAGGTAACTTTGCCTTTGCCTTGTCTTTTTAATCTCATCAGACACTTGTGAGCTTCGTAACCCTTACCCTCACACTCATAACATCTCTCTTCATCTTTCTTTGGGGAATCTTTCCTTTATTTTTAAGAATTTTTCTTTCCCGATTTATATGTTTTATCTTTCTCAAGTATTTTCTTTTTTATGTTTAAGAAATTTTTTGATTTTTTTTGCAACAGGGGCTAAATCATCCATGTTAAAATCGTACTCGGAGTGAGATGACACTTACTCTTTCTTTTAAGATTGTCCTTTCATTGAAATTATGTTTTCCTTAGATTTGATAGGTTAGGGAAACATATATATCTCATATATTTGAAGGTCTCCTACGAGTTCTTCTAACCTAAGAGTATCTAATATCCCTAACGAATTGAGCACAGTAACCTTTGGAATAAAATGGGCCGAAAGGGATCTTAAAATATTCTTAACTACATGCATCTTAGGAATTTTCTCACCTAAATTAAAACTAGAGTTTATGAGATCAGACAATCGTGGAAAAAAATCATCAAAATATTCATACTCTAGCATATTGATAGTTTCAAATTGTGTTGTGAGATTTTGTAGCTTAAAATCTTTCACTGTGATGATACCCTCATGAGTGAGCGGGAGGGTATCCCAAGCTTCTATTGACGTGGTACATGTTATGATGAACGAAACTCATCAGGGGTGATGGCTCCGGAGATGGAACTTAGGTCGCATGAGTTAAAATTTGCTCCATTTAAAATCATCCTCTGCTTAGGAAGAGCCATGTTTTATACTTTTGACATTGTTGTTGGTCACTGTGAGTGGTTTCCACCCTCTTTCACAGACAAGCCAAAGACGTTCATCTATTGATTTTAATGCGAACCTCATCTTAGCTATCCAATAAGCATAGTTTGACCTATCAAACACACAGGAATCCTATTATACAAATTATCCATAAAATCCAAATTTTTAATGGATCACATAGAAACTTAGTGTAATTTTCTCTGATACCAATTTGAGAATACATCGATTCTGTGGAATGATTTGTATATTAGTAAATTACACACAAATGCAATTTTACCAAATTTAATCTTTGAGTTAATTAAGTGTGGATGCATAGATGTGGTCTGAATTCAATTTCAGCAAATCAAACGTACAAATACTCGAAGAAGTAAGGAAAAATTCCTAGAAAGACAAAACCTTTATTTAGCATTATACAAGATTTGATAGACATGGTGGACTTATAAACTACTTATAACAATTAAGTATGATGTGTGGTTCGTCAAATCTTGTACAGTAATGTCACAGTCCAACACCTCCTACAAGAAGAATTCTTCCCTCATTATCCATCGATCATCCTTCTTCTTCAGAAATAGAGCCTTTGCTCCATAAATTAGTAATAGATATTAATATCTACAAGAGTGTTTGAACTAGAAAGGTAATTCTTGATTTGATAAAGTGATCTCTAAGTTCCAAGTGGTTTGGAATAATATTGGAGGAGAGAGATGAAGTGAGATGTACCTACATTGAGAGAGGAAGGGATTGTCACTAAAAATGGAGGAGAGATGGTAAAAAATGGAAGAGAGAGGAAGGGACTGTCACCGATTGTGAGAGAGGGAGAGAGGGGGTATTTTTGTTATAAAGGTGAAATGAAATCTTGGGGTTTTTGATTTTTTTAAACCCAAAATGGGGACACGGTTCAAAACTGTGAACCGTTCTATGACTCATCAATGACTTAAACATGGTCACGGTTCACAATCGTGAACCCATACGTGACCAATTGGAAACTCGAGAAATGGTTACCGTTTAGACCGTGACTATATACTGTGATCATTTTGAAATGGATTTGGGGAAGGTTCGAAATCGTGACTATTTCTCACTGATATTATCACGGATGGGTACCACCTTTGTAACCAAAAGAGCGGGAATTTAGCGGTATAATGGGTCATAATGAGTGAATATTTTGGACCGTGACCCCTTGGTCATGACTCCTGATCATAATCAGACCCTTAATTGTCATGGGTCGGTCACCGTTTTGGACCGTAACGACCAGTGTGACCAAAATAGCAGTAGTTTTGGTGCCATATTGGGTCACGAGGAGTCACAATTTTAGACCTTTAGTCATGGATCTTGACCATGCCCTCCCCCTTGATGAGGTAACCCTTAACCCTAGTAATTTATTTGGTCTAGATAAATAGCTAGGGGTTTATGATCCAAAATCGTTGCCCATTTACGGTTTTTGGTGTAGTGCGCATAGGTAGGATGAAGATTGATCTTCCTAAATAAAATATCCCCCACCAAAGCTCTCTACCGCTTATAAAAGTATATAAGGCGTGATGATGAATTCCTAGCTCAAAATAAAATGTGACGTAGTTGGGATGCTCAACCCTCAGCAAATTAAGGTGTTCTACAAGCACCTCAGTAGTCAGCACAATCTATGTAATTTAAAACAAAATGGGGATAGACCTAATGAATTAATTAACAAACTAATCATGTTTGCAAATTACTTGCAAACAATCGACGCGTGCACCACACAAAGTGCGATAAAATTTTGTCCAAATTTGAACAACCTCGATACGGAATAATCCCTCTAAAGTGTGATCTAGTTGAACAAAGTTCACATCCCTCTCAGCGTGAACTGAATGAGATATAAAAGCTCTTGTATAGGTAAATCATTGTGGTTATACATAAATTGTGAATTATTTAGTATCCTCATATTGATTCAAATTAAATTCAAAGCGACAATATCTCACCAATGGTAGCCTTTTTCCAACATTATTCAACTCCTCGACCCATATATATATATATATATATATATATATATATATATATATATATATATATATATATATATATATATATATATATATATATACAGTCCTGCTCTTGTGCGGACTAGTCCGCATTTTAAGAATGCGGACCGGACATGTGTCACCTGGCGGTGAGCCCAGAAAAGAGAGAGAGTGTGCCTATAATTTAGGCAATAATTTCTCGACGCACCGTTAGGTGACACATGTCCGGTCCGCATTCTTAAAATGCGGACTAGTCCGCACAGGAGCATTATATATATATATATATATATATATATATATATATATATATATATATATATATATATTAATATTAATCCTATCAAATTATACATGGATTCATTTTGTCTTTTCAATTCACCAATTTTCAATCTTAGGATTTAATCATAATTTTAAATCTAATTATCATGCAGGGCACATAGGTGTCTCATATGTCTAAAAGGAAAGTAATGACTGTAATAAAGTAGTTTATTTTGGAGATATGCCGAGTTTTGGTGCCTTTTTTGTCTTCAACAACTTTAGTCACACCTACGTATCCGTCTTAGTCAGAATCAAAGTCATCTTAGTTCATGGGTTCATAGTATTCATTGAAAAAACTCATTGTGTGGCTCTTGTAGAAGTGAAAGGTGGTGTACTCAAGCAACCTCCTTGTTTTAACTCTAAATGCATGGTTTCTACCATGATAATGGCGTAGAGGGGGAGCTATCATGACATATTTTTCCAAAATTCTTCTCTAAGACTCTTTCTCTTCAGGAAGTGATGCTCAAATGCAGGAGACTGAAGCTTACTTATAGCAAAAAAACAATCCAAGTGGGCTACCACATATCGAATATATTGTGAAGACAAATGTCATAAAACCTGTGGTGACACATGTCCTAATTTGGACAACATTTGTCTCATAATATATGTTGCGCTCTCAATACTAAAATATTGTCTAGTTCAAATACGCACGATATGCCAGATGCACGTATTAATAATTGAGTCACATAAACACATGTGGTATTATTGATTTTTATCATTATTAATTATTGATAATTTGATTTATTAATTTAAATGGGAGTCTTATCATTAATCCCCTCCTACATTTGTCCCCTCGTATACATAATCGATGTGTTGATACCTAGACAAAACATATCAACTGTGTGTACAAAATAATTATAGTTGGTTCTTATACTTTTTATTAACCTATGCATCATAGGTATTGATCCATATCTAATTTCAATTTGATGATATACGTCGATCTCATATCCAATAACTCATATTTCATACTTTGAACACATGGGATATTCTAATGGACCTCACGGTCATTCTTTATATGTAAATGATATATTTTGAGTTTATTAGGTTGCCCCTATTTTGGTCTAGAGAAGAATTTGGGGGTTTCCCTTATTCCTCCCAAATGAACATGTATCCATGATTTTATTGTGGTTGCTCATAACTCTATATTTTACCAGATTTAACATGTGCTGGTAAGACTGAATAGTACCATTTCCCCAGTTTCGAGTAAGATTTCATGCATTCACATGTTGGTGACTTTCTCAATCTAGGAAATATTATGTGTATATAGATGCTAGTGACTCGTCTATATCATGACAAGATTGTGGAAAATATATCGGCTTGGTGGCTTAGCTCAATCTTCGTAAGATTTTCTAAAAATACACCAAGAAAGGAGACTTACCACAAATCTTGCAAAGGTTTTCTCAAAAGTACACTTTGTAACGTCACTTAGCACAAATCTCGCTAAGCCTTATCTCGAATTTATGCTTTCTAAGTCAACTTAGTATAGATCTTACTAAGAATTATCTCAAATTTACTCATCGTAAGATGACTTAGCGCATATCGTGTAAAGGTTTATCTCAAATGTACACATTGTAAGTCAACTTAGCACATATGTTATTAAGGTTTATCTCAAATTTACACTTTGTCACTCAACTTAGCATAGATCTTTCTAAGGTTTTCTCAAGTTTACACTTTGTAAGTAAACTTAGCACAGACCTTGCTATGACTTATCTCAAATTTACACTTTATGAGGTAACTTAACACAATCTTGCTAATGTTTTCTCAATTTACATTTTGTAGGTGAACTTTATGATTTATGGCACTTTCAAGTTATATTACTAGTGAGTGTGTGCCAGTACGGTTGAGTATTTACCTAGGTGGGGACGATAGCGAATCTGGTTGTGAGCTTCCTCTGTCTAACCTGGCTCCTCATGAATTTTATATCATGGTCCTTCAACGATCACCCCAAATGCCTACTAGCCATCATTAGGTACTTGAGCAGATTGTAAACCATCACCCTGAGACTTTCAATGTCAATTGTCTTCGTACAAACATTTCGATGATGAGGTATAGGCTTCAAGGCATGGCCATTATTATTAGTGATCTCGTCAGTACTCCAACTGAAAATGTTACCAAGCCCCTTCTTAATCAATTTTCGGGTTATCTAAAAGAGTTAGGTAGAGATGAATTTCGATTTATCTGGCTGATTGAACACTTAAAGACTTTGAAGAGCCAGCAATTGGCAAGCTAGAGGGAACTACTGCAGAAGCATCGGGAGGGTCGATGAGCTGAGGAAGATGGGCTGGCTGAGCTATCATCTCTTTTTAAAACTTCCAACAAGGAGGTAGAGGATATCGAAGAAAATTTGAATTTGTCGAAGCTAAAATGGGAGAAACTCCTTATTGAGCGTGCACAAGTTCAAACAAGGTTGGAGGTTTCTATTAATGCCCAACAATCATGCCTAACAGCTTCTTCGGGCCTGCCTAGATATTTTTTCGCTGCTCCAGACTTGTGGTTCCTCTTAGGCCGATAATCTTTTTTCACACTTGTATACGTTTTCCTTTTTTCTCTTATGTAATTATCGGGCAATAGTTCCCAATTTTGTAATGCCTCAAAATTTATGAATGAAAGAAAGGTTATATGTTTTTTTTGTTCCACTTCTTCGTGCTATAACTACTTGCATAAAATACAGACTCTGCAATATTTCATTTCACTCAAGTTGCAACAAAAGACATCGCTTCAGAAAGAAAATATTTATATACTCATAACAAAATAACTAGATACAATGATGATCTAAAGTTAATTTCTTATACATGATAGATTTTCAACCATTTATTGTTAATCTTAAATGGTTTATCTTCTTCCATCTTAGAAATTAAGAAATAACCTGAATTATGAGCCTCCTTTATAATGAAAGGTCCCTCCTAATTTGCTGGAAACATAGGCATAGGGAGCCCCCTGATGTGCTTCACTACTGCCTTCAAAATGAGGTCTCCCTCCACGAACTTCCTTGGTCTCACCAAGCTGTCATACGCCCTGGAGAGCTACTTCATGTACATTTGAAAGTGTTGCATCGCATTATCTCTGTGTTCGTTTAACGCTTCCAACAACACATGTCTATTCTGAGGGTCATGCTACTTCGCAAGGCATATCGGGCAGAGGGAACTTCCAACTTCACTGGGAGAATTTCTTCAGCCCCATACACAAGGGAGAACGGAGTATATCCTGAGGGCTTCCTTTTAGTTGTTCGATAGGCCCACAACAAAGCTGGTATCTTATCATCCCATGATCCTGGGAAATCCTCCATCGCCTTGGCCAAAATATTAACCAATATTTTATTAGTTACTTCGGCTTATTCATTTCCCTTTGGGTACGCCACCACTGAACTGTGATGAACAATTGAGTACTTATCTGTGAGCATTGTTACCTCTGAATTGACGAAAAGGGATTCCATTATCAGAGAGAATAACCTTTGGAATCCCAAAATGACAAATAATGTATTCCCTGATGAAGTTTCTCACCACCGCTGTTGTTGCCCATCTTAGTGGTATTGATTCAACCCACTTCCTAAAGCACTCCGTTTCCATTAGTATCCAGATCTTCCCCTCGAAGAAGGATGTATTTCCCCTACTAGGTCAAACGCCCAAGTGTGAAAAGGGTAAGGTTTTACCAGAGAGTGTAGATCCACCGATGGAGCATAGATCATATTTTCATGCAGTTGGCAAGATTTACATTTTCTAATAAACTCGACAGAGTCTTTCTCCATCGTTGGCCAATAATACCCCAATGTCATCAGCTGGTCATACAACTTTGCCCCTCTTACGTGAGTCGGATCATGAGCTTGTTTGAGGACTTCGATTGCTTCCTCCTTTATGATACAACTCAATGGACTGTTAAAGCACCCTCTTTGATAAAGTTGCCCATCTTGAACGTAGAACCTTGGGGCCTTTCATTTAAGTCCCATCGCATCCATCTTATCTGTTGGGACAACTCCATCTTTAATGAAGTCAATATAGGGTTGCCTCCAATCTAGTTGAGCTTTAACGAAATGACACTCTGTTTCTTCAAAGAACAGTTGGCACTTTTCACACTTCCGTTGTATCTCTACTTCATCTTGATTCATCCTAGGCCAGAAGTATCCCTCCCTCTGAATTTTTCTGTAAAGAGGGATTTCAGTTGTCTTGCAGTGCTCTTCATGTGTTTTTTAGTCTTCGCTCTGCTTCTTCTGGGTTGATGCATCTTAACAGCCATCCTCCTACATTTATGAAGTAGAGGTTTCCCTGATTTATAAAGTATTGGGCTAACTCTCTCTGTTCCATCTCTCATTCCCCGGGCTCTAATTATTTTCTAATCTCTCCCTTCCAATTAGAGTCATCTTCCATCGACAGAATTAACTGTACCACCGATGGAGCTATTCTTTTGTTAAATCATGAATGTAGTTGTATCATCTTTCATGATCATCTTTATAGCGATGGTGGTATAGGCGTCTGGATGGCGATTCATTAGTCGGGGATGCCTCTTGATGTTGGTCTGATGAAACTGGCTGAGGAGACTTTGGATGATTGTTTTGTAAGGTGTCAGACTGAGGTGTTTCAATGCATATCCTCCATTTACTTGCTGAATCACTAAGTTCGAATCACCCTTGATGCAGAGTGAACGAATTACCCTTCGAGGGCCTCTAATAACCCCAGTACCAACGCCTCATACTCTGCTTCATTATTGGAACAAGGGAAGTCTAACTTATAGGAAAGACAAATTTCTTCCGTACCTCTTGAAAGAATAACTCCTGATCCTCCTTTCTTCTCTGCTGAAGATCCATCGAACTGCATTGTTCATTCCTCTTAGCTTTCATCTCAGTGATAAGCCTGTAAATTATCTCCTAGAATGCTCTCTTGTGGTGGCTTAAATATCCCAGACGGAAATATTGCCAAGAGGTCTGCGTATGCCTGGTTTTTTTATTATGCAAAGGACCACACATTTTAAGTCATACTCTGAGAGGATGAGGAACCACCTAGCTTCCCTACCAATTAATGCCAATAAAAACGTAATAGGATCACATCTCGTTACAATATGAATTGTGAAAGACATCATATAATGTCTAAGCTTTTGTGCTACAAATACTAAAGCTAAACAATGCCTTTCCAAGCTACTGTACCTAATCTCTGGCCCATATATGATTCTACTAAGGAAGTAGACTGGCCATTCCTTCCCGTCAATCTCCTGTGCTAACAGAGCTCCAATGGACCTCGTGGTGGATGTGAGGTATAACTGCAGCAGTATTCCTACCCTTGGAGGAATCATGGTCTGTGGTGAAACGAGCAACTTCTTCAGCCTGGTGAGAAACTCCTGATGAACTTCCTCCCACTTGAAATTTTTGTTCTTTCACAAAAGCTGCATCAACGGGTGTGTTATTTTGGCCAATCCACGCACAAATCTCCTAAGGTAGGAGACTTTGCCGAGGAAACTCCTGAGCTCCTTCGCCGTTCTTAGACTTGGCATCTCCAAGATCGCTCGTTGTTTATCTTAGTCCATCTGTATTCCCTGTCGATCTACCACAAACCCTAAAAACTTTCCACTGGTTACTCTGAAAGCGCACTTTAGCGGGTTTATCTTTAGTTTATACTTCTTACACCTGGAAAATACTTTCCTCAAATCACTCACATGGGACCCCTCCTTCTTCGATTTGATGACCAAGTCATCCATATAAATCTCCAAAAATTTGTGAAATAAGTCTTGGAAAATGTCCATCATTATTCTTTGATAAGAAACCCCAGTATTTTTGAGTCCAAACGGCATTACCTTGTACATGAAGTTACCCAACGTGATTCTAAATGTCATTTTCTCCACATTTGTGGGGTCCAACTTGATCTGGTTGCACCCTACATACCCATTCATAAAGCTATACATATCATGTCCAGCCGTTTCATCTATCAAGCTATCGATGGAGGGCAAAAGGAACTCATCTTTGGGACAAGCTCTATTCAAGTCTCTGAAATCTACGTAGATCCTTATTCGATTATTGTCTTTCTTACCCATTGGGATAATGCTAGAAAGCCAGAGTGGGTGTTGTATCGGTTTGTTGAATCCTGCTGCCAATAGGCGTTGGACCTCTTTTTTGATCTTTAAGTATAATTCAGGCTTGTAGGTCCTCGTTGCTTGCTTGACTGGAACGACTGAAGGCTTCATGTTTAATTTATAACAACTTACTTCTTCATCTAGCCCCTCTATCTCCGTATATTTTCATGTGAAAATGTCTATAAACTCCCAGATTACCTCAACTAAAGCCTCTCATTTCTCTGTGCTGAGATCCTTCGAGAGCAAAATGGGCCTTGGATCTTCCCCTTCTTTTTCCAGATTTAGTTTCTCCAATTCTTGTGCTTATGGCTTTGGTTGGTCCGTCATGTAGTCTGGTTCTTCGGTGACATACTCCACGAAATCCTGTATGTTAGAATTATCAATCATCATACACTGTCCCCGTTGATCCACCAGAAAATGTTCATATATCGAGTCAGCCTCCTCGTAAGCCTTTGCTATAGCTCCTTCGGCTGCCCGTTCACACCATCATAAGCAATAAACCACCTTTCCTTCCCCAGTAACAATCTTCTGACATTTTCTGCTGGCCATTTCAATTGCCTTTCTTTTCCTCTCCCTTGAAGCATCTGCCTTTCTTCCTTCAAAGAACCGACTCAACACACTTTGACGTGTAACCTCGTGTTCCATCAGGTCCATTCAGGGTTGCATCCTGTCTTTTAGTTGTTTTGAGATTTTTTTAGGTCGAGGGACCACTTGGTGGGTTTCATTTATTACTCCTCTGCCGCTTGCAGTTCTGTCATTCTGGCCGTTCTCAGGTCCCATACTTTCTCTGATCGATGGAACCCAAGCTCCCTTCATTATTCTCGTTAGGACTCTGACGTCTACTCCAATTCTATATAAAATGATGTATCTACTAGGTGAGATTCTTTGACAACAAAGGGCCTCTTCTTAGCTCGTATAGCGATCTCAGTTCCTTTAATATTTGCCTTGGCACATTGGTGATATATCGAGGGAACTAGACCTTGATTGTTCATCCACACTCTTCCTATCAACATATGGTAGGAAGTTGTACTCTCTATCACATGGAACTTGTTATGGGAATTCAAATTTCCCATTACAATCCCAACATTCACATAACCAATGGATTTGGAAGACTGGTTGTCATAACCTGAAATCGCCAAAGGCATCGGGACCAATATTTCTTCTAGGATATTAGATGCATTGAAAGAGATAATTGGCATGATGTTGATGGATTCCCCCCATCCATAAGATCCCTTGCTAAGCTAACTCTGTTGATGCTGGCGGTCACATATAACGGTCGATTGTGGGGAAATATTACAGCCCTGTCTGCATTGCTGAACGTTATTTCTGACAAAAATTTCTTCACCAGCCTGGCCATGGGTCCCTTCCATCTCAGTGAAGGGACTTTATTCTTCCTCATAATATCCATAATTTCTTGAGTGATCTCCAGCCTACTTTCTTTTGGCATTCCCACCTGATTAAAGAACAAGGTGAACTTCGGGCACCGTAAAACCGTACATTACCCCAAGATTTGGTCCATTTCCTTACCTTTAATGTTGTGTATATCCTCCATATCCCTGGAACTTTCTTCATCATAGGCTAACACCATGTTAGACATTCCTCTATTACACTCCTTCAGAGCCTCTTCGAACTCACCCTGCTCTGTCGTCAGCTCCCTCGCTTCTCTTTCTGGCTCACCGTCATAGGACACCACCAAATTGGCCCCATATGCTGAAAGTGGGTTGTCATTAATATTTTGTGGAGGGATTTGCAGTGTCCCTGCCTTTACATATTTATCGATAATTCTCCTTAATGTAAAATAACTTCTCGTTATATGTTTAATCTTTCGATGGATCTGGAAGTACTTGGGATCCGCTTTGGTCGCCGCGTCTGGTTCCACGGCGGAGATACCCTTAGGTTCATACACTGTTCCTCCTTAAACCATGGCGTTGTAATATGTAACATCCTCCTCTACTGTACAAGGTAATAGTGGTGGATCCTCCATATCTCTTCTAAACTTTCTCTTGTTATCCTTCTTCGACTGTTTGCTTCCTTCACTTTCATCAATGTATCCCACTCGTGGGGACTGGCCACGAGTTGCAACGGGTGTCCCAGGCTATCTGAACATCATTGATACCATAACGGGGTTCGACTGAACTACCAATGATATGTTCCTTATAACTTTTATAAATATCGCAAAAGTCCCTTCGTGAGTTTCATTAATTAGGTAATAGATGTACTCCGGGAGCAAACCCTCAGCATATAGTTGTAATAGTTTGGACTCTTTAGCTTCTTCCCTCACGTCAAGGGACCTTTCCCTGAATCTTCGAATATAAGTCACCACGTCCTCTCTCGCCCGTTGCCTCTCCCTACCCAATTGTGTTAACGTGAACTCATCTTCTGCTAGAAACAACTTCTGGACAAATAAAACATACATTTCTTACCATGTTAAAACACTCTTGGGTTCCCATCGTTGGAATCGCAATAGGGGGTATGCTTGTTGGGGCAATTCCTATTGGAGCTGCTCTTGGTGGGGACATTAGGGCTACCCATGGCATTACGAAGGAGTTGGCCTCAAACCCCCCAACACCGTTAAAGCTACAGAAGTTTGCAAAACCTCATAGAATTTATTCATGAGGAGTTGAACTTGAGCTAGTCCCAACACGACTCTCGTGGAAGCTTGCGTCACCCCTAGAACGCCTGCCACCATTTGAACTGGAGGTACCTCCTCTTTAGAAGCTCCATCTCAGAAATCCTCGAGCTCCCTCACTGCTTGTTCTTCATTGTGTTGAATATCATCAAAGCTAAGTCTTCGACTAACATTATCCTGGGCCATACTCTTTTCTTAGAAGAATACCACCCTACTAGAGCCGCCAAATGTAAGAGGGTAGTTTAGATAAGATTGGAGGCATAACCCCTTTTGGAGTATAGTAATGATAAGTTAATCAAGAAACACCTTTGACTGAGTAAAACACACACACAATCACAAATCTATAGAGATAAACTCAGTTTGATCTTACAAATCTCTCGTGTATAACGCAAAAGATAATAATGAACTGAGAAGTAACTCATTTAGAGGGAGAGAGAAGTAAGTATCCTAGATACACCTTGGCAGGCATCCAAACACACCAACCACCCTCAAAGATCTCTGTCAAGTGTTAAAAGCTTTGTAATAAATGACAATGGTGGGTGAGTGAACTCTGGTTTGTAATAAATCTCTCTCTTTGATGTATATTATTCTCTAGCAATAACTTCTGAACTTTTAAAAAAGAACATCTCTTCCTCAGAGGTGGTTGAGGCCCTTAAATAGCCCCCACACCACTCCCGAGATAACTCAGTTATTGACATCCCTCATACTTTATGTCATAAATAATAAATACCTGATGCACTAGTTAGTTCCACTTTATAAACATTAAATGCCAAGACATGCCTTTTGCCTAACCACTGTGTGCTAGGGGGCTGTCGTTACAGAGGTGGCTCACCAACTGTCTGACAACCCCAAATACCATGGTGGTTTACTCAAGTACGGATTTGACATTTCCTAGATGGCTAGTGACATCACATAAAGTAGACGTGACATTTAAATAAAGGGTTTTTTAGTTCACAACTCAACGTCCGATGGAACTCAAGGCTGCTCCGCCTAAGCTTCCAAGATAAAAGGTCTTTCGGTGCTTTAACAGGCGTATTTAAGATGGTCAGGCCAAGCCCCAACAGTGCCTCACTTCTCAATCCTCCTAACCAAGTCCCTTTGAAGTTAACACGGAGAGGTCATTCGATAAAGCATGAAATCTCTCCCAGGCCCTGCCAAGCGTGGTCTCTCGTGAGTACCATTTTGACCTCTCACTGAATGACATTATAATTGTTACATCATTACAATCGTTATAGCTCATGGTAAATATAAATAAAAGATACAACATCACTAAATAACGCAACAAAGCTAAAGTATGAGCTGCCACGCTGAGCCATCATGCTAAGCTACCTTACTTGAGTTGCCACGATGGGCTCCCTCGCTTGAGCTGCCTTGCCTGAGTTGCCACGCTGGGCTGCCTCGCTTGAGCTGCCTCGCCTGAGGTACCTTGCTGTCTTAATCCCAAACACTGTTGTTAATGGAGGAATTATCTCTAATCTCAAGATTACCTTCAAGCCCCCTATAATCTTTGAAAAACGCCCGAAGGCCCCCGATTTTAAACACATAAAATTCTTAAATAATAATTTCCTTTTTAAATAGATATGCGAAAGCGTAAGATGGTTTAAACAAATAAACAAATTTTAATTTCTTTCCAACTAAAATTAAACAAAGTGAAATATGATGGAACACACACACAATTCGATTTCACTTAAACACACTTAATTTAACCCAAGTCCTAGAAATTTGCCTAAGTCATATTTCTCAATTTTAACAAATTAGACCAAACCAATTTTATCAAATTAAATTAAATGACTTGAATTAAATTAACTAAACATTACCCAATATTTAATTTTGCACCAAATTAAACATGTAGTGATTAATACCCAAATTTTATCTTGAGTTACCTAAGCATGCGTTTTAGGTGAGTATAACAAGATAAAATAAATAATAAATCACTACGCCGCGATGTACGAGGAAAAACCCACATTTGGAAATAACCTCGGACGGCCCTAGCCTTAAGTTTACTAAGTATGGATTTAAAAATTACAAGACAAAAAGACTTACAACACTCGACTCGATCCCTCTCAAGCACCGACGCTTCTTCTTGTAAACACCTCCGCCTAGTAGACAACCCCGGGGCTCCACTGGAATCTTGGCCTTCACAAATGAGACATAGGTACACCGTCAACCACACATGGGATAATAAAATGGGATAATAAGCTAAAACATGTAATTGTGCATAAAGTGATGAGAGCATTAAAGGACATAGGCAACAAAATCATAACTAATCCAACGAATAATAATGGATATCAACTAAGATGCAAGACACAGATACCAATATGATACATTAGTATTAAGCATGTGATATCAACAAAGAATGCAACAAGATAGATACCAAGTACGAATTAAAGCATATATGGACTAGAAGACAAGGCAAAGACTAAACAAACATATCATATATATATACATACTCTAGATATACCAAAGATGCACACGCACATATATATATATATAGATATAAACACACAAATGACACAAAATAAGATAAGCTTTTCACACTCTTATGGCAAAAAAATATCACGTGGAAACGGAAGTGTTGGGGTGTGAACTAACAACAATTAAATTTAGACCCAATCACTTAAAACATGTTCACGGATTTATCAATTGTTTGTAAACTTCATCACATTTGAATATAACCTCATGTGACAATATAGATTGAAATCAATGAACAAACATACACAATGCATACAAGCCTAGCATGTTGATTATTCTACAAACCAATAGAGTCATGACATTTAAAACGCAACTAGGATAAACGGACATTGTGCAAACCGTTGATATACCATCCAATCTCCCTCAATAAGCATATATATTTTGAATGAATATATCAAATAAACATAGGCCTTGAAAATTATTTTTCTTTTTAATGCCATATTTTATATTTTTAGGCCTTTGGACTATGTATTTCTTTTAGGTCCATTTCAAACGGGGGCTTACAATCGCAAAGGATAATAAATCCTTTCGGAGCCCTTCCCCGTGCACATTTTTATATATCATTTTTTATCTCACAAATCTCACGTGCAACGGATTTTGACATGCACTAGTCCTCCTAGGTCACAAGTATGTAGATGACAAAATTGATAGGAGAACACCTCACAAAGCTCAAATATAACATATGAAGTTAAATTTCAAAAAGAGCTCATGCATGTGTGTATTGAGGCATATAGAAATCGAATCCATTTAAACAACACAAAATCCAACTACTCCATGTAATCATGGTAAAGAACATAATAAGGATTGACAATATAAAACAAAAGTTCTAGCCACATGGGAGCGAAAAATATGGGATTCAAACACAAGTATATGCCACATAAAGTGTGTCAAACTAAGATACACACAAAAAAATCTTTTTGAGTTTTTCTAATTTTTTAACCAAAAATAAAAATATTTACTCAAAAACAAACAAAAATCATTTGTATTTTTTTTATTAATCCTAAATTATAAAAAATGAAACACAAATGATAAAGAAAAATCTTTTTGTATTTTTCATTTAGTGCAAATAAAATGAAGGAAATATAATACAAAAGATAAACAAGTCATGATTTCTAGCATAAGATATGAAATAAAGCAATGAATAGAAAATGACAAAACAAGCATACACTTAGCATGGGTGATATAACATGAAAAGCAAAGCTAAAGTATGCAAATAAAACTAACACATTCAACCTTTAGATTTTGCAAGGGAGGGAGCATGTGAAAGTAAATGAGAATCAAATACCATATCTTGTAAAGCTACCAAGTCGGATCTCCTAACCCGAACTAATGATGAGTGACCATCTTAGGGTGTAGGAATTTTGACTACCTTGGTTTATTTACGGTGGGATTTTCTAGGAACACGTTTAATATCAAAACAAAATTTTCTAAGATGACCTTTTCGACCACAATGAGCACAAGTAAAAACACGTCGAAATTTGGGACCTAAGGATTTATCTCAAAAGGCTTTCCTAGGTAATTATCTTAAAACATTGGTTTTGGCTTTTTGAGTTGATTCATTACAGGTATCGAAGCCTAAACCACAAGTGTCATTTTTGATTGGGACCGTGCCTAAGATTTTATCAAGTTTTTCGAACCTACACTCCAAATCAAATTTGACATTACTAGAGTCTTTTAATTGTTCTTCTAATTCTAAAATTCTAGACTGTAACAAACCATTTCTCTCTTCAAACTCGAGAAGCTCCCTTTTCAAGTATTCTATTAACCTCTAAGGCTGTCTCTCTCGCCTTCTATATATTCTAGCTTCTCTCGAAGATATCTCTCTCGTGTCCTAAGGTCTTCCACTAACGCACTCTCATCAACGACCCTGACACGGTCAAACATGCTTCTAACTTCAAATTAGCTCTTTTTAATTTAATAGATTCTTCATAAAGTCTTGAAAAGAATTTTGTAGTTCACTCACATTAACCTCTTCTTCATTTTCACTCTCTCTTTCTTCTTCATTCTCACTACCATCAAATGCAAGTGAACCATAAATTATGACCTTGGAAGTGTCATGTGTTAAAGTTTCATCAATAGATGAGTTCTCACTATCACTTACATGACTAGCCATAAAAGGCACAAAGTTGGGCTTAGTGGGGGAATCGGGTCCCTCTTCCTTATCACTATCACTAACGGTCGCATTATATGAAATGGGTCACTTACCCTCCCTCCTTAGTTTAGTGGGGCACTCAGAAGCCCTATGGCCATAACCCTCACAACCAAAACACTTATTTGACTCGTCCCTATTTAAATTTTCATTAATATTTTTAGGTATCTTCTCGATTTTGTCATGCCTAGATTTATCAAATTTATTAAAATCATTTTTAAATTTATCTTTGTTTAGTTTAAGAAATTTTTGAAATTTTCTAGCAAACATAACCATGTCTTCCGAGTCACTATCACTCTCGCTCTCTACTACTTGTTTTTCCTCTTTTCGGGCTTTTAAAGCAATGCCCTTTTCAATTTTCTTTTCAGTTTTAGAGGGAAACATGTGTAGTTCATAGGTTTGTAAATCACCTACGAGCTCTTCTAATTTCATAGAGGCTAAAGTTGGTAAAGAATTTTAAACGATCACTTTTGGAATAAATTTATCGGGTAGGGACCTTAAAATTTTCTTTACAACATGGTTGTCGGGTATTTTATCTCCCAAGTTAAAATATGAATTAACAATATAGGAAAGTCTAGCATAAAATTCATCAAAAGTTTTTTTATCGTTCATTTTGATGGTTTCAAATTGAGTGGTGAGGTTTTGGAGTTTCGAAGCTTTAACGACACTTGTACCCTCATGAGTGAGTTGTAAAATATCCCACACTTCTTTAGCGGTCTCACACGTCAGAATTCATCCGGTGTGACAGCGCTAAACAAGGCATTTAAATCTCGGGAGTTAAAATTAGAAAGTTTAAATTCAACCTCACTCCATCTATCGTCCGGTTTGGGAACACGTTCATTATCTACTAAATGAGTTGGTGGAGACCACCCATTAACTACTGACATCCAAACCCTCTCATCGATAGATTTAAGTGCCGATTTCATAAGCGCTTTCCAGTACGCGTAACTAGAACCGTCGAAAATAGAAAATTTAGAAAATGGAGAAAATTCCATTTTAGCCAAAAATAATTAAAGGTTCTTTAACGAAGTAAATTATCTCTTTGGCTCTCATACCAACTTGAAAAACTCCCGAAGGCCCCCAATTTTAAACACTTAAAATTCTTAAATAATAATTTCCTTTTTAAATAGATATGCGGAAGTGTAAGATGGTTCAAACAAATAAACAAATTTTAATTTCTTTCAAAATTAAAATTAAACAAAGTGAAATATGATGGAACACACACACAATTTGATTTCACTTAAACACACTCAATTTAACCCAAGTCCTAGAAATTTGCCTAAGTCATATTCCTCAATTTTAACAAATTAGGCCAAACCAATTTTATCAAATTAAATTAAATGACTTGAATTAAATTAACTAAACATTACCCAATATTTAATTTTGCACCAAATTAAACATGTAGTGATTAATACCCAAATTTTATCTTGAGTTACCTAAGCATGCATTTTAGGTGAGTATAACAAGATAAAATAAATAATAAATCACTACGCCGCGATGTACGAGGAAAAACCCACAATGGGAAACAACCTTGGACGGCCCTATCCTTAAGTCTACTAAGTATGGATTTAAAAATTACAAGACAAAAAGACTTACAACACTCGACTCGATCCCTCTCAAGCGCCGACGCTTCTTCTTGTAAACACCTCCGCCTAGTAGACAACCCCGGAGCTCCACCGGAATCTTGGCCTTCACAAATGAGACATAGGTACACCGTCAACCACACATGGTGCCTTTCACCACATGAGAATGCCGCAGCAAAACAAGCTCTTCTTCTTTATGGGATTAAGAAGAAAACCCAAACTTCTCTTCAAACGGATGTAAAGATAAACCGGTGCCAAACACTCCAAGCAAAGTATATATATATATATATATATGGAAGCTTGGAAAACATAAACTATCGGTGTAAAACTAAAGTGTATAATCAATTTTTCTTGAAAACTTAGACACTTTAAAACATGAACTTTTTCCTTAATCAATTTTGCTCTCAAACTCTCTCTTGGAGATAGTTGTGTATGAAAAAGTTAACTTTCCAAAATTGGATCCCGTACTTAGATATTCAGTCAAAAGTTAGTGGGGAAAGATAATGGGAAAGTGGGTGAAAACTGTCAAAAACTGCCATTTAACTGTTTCCGCCAAATCTCGTTAGAGCGACATTTTCGTTCGAACGAAGTCTCGTTCGAACAAGGCTTCTAACAAAATTCTAGTGAGAACTCGTTAGAAATCTCGTTCGAACATCCATCTCATTCGAACGACATTTCGAACGAAGTTCCAATGGCCAATATGTAAACTCGTTGACAAACTCATTCGAATGACATTTGGTTCGAACGAAAAACTCGTTCGAACGACATATCGAACGAACTTCCAGAAAGTTAAAAAAATTTCAATTTTAGCCCAGAAACTTTATAAACTTGTTTTTAAAGTTTTAAAAAAAATCTTTCTGAAATTAAACAACAGGTTTAATTAAACCTACACCCAATAAAACATTCCAAGCTCCTATATATATGTAATGCATTCATACCTTAGGAGCATGGAACTACTTTGAGGACATAGAAACGAGGCACTTAAACTTGGAATTTTGATGAAGCTTTACACACTTGGCGGCTACGTCTTCAACAAACACGTCATAGGCTTGAAGGATGGTCAATATACTCTATCCTATGACTCAAACGTTGTTTGTCCATAATTAAGCCAAAACTACAAAGGACTCAATTGGAAATTTGTGTCCTTACAAATCTTCCCCTTTGGCTATTCCGGGACAAAAACCAATAAAATCCTAAAGGCCCATCAAGCTCTACTAGACTGAAAAAAATGTCCCACCCAAAATAAAAATACAATGCTTGATTCAAACAACCCAAAGGATCAAAATCTTTGCCGGAGAAAGTTGCCATTGATAATATAATTCATGCACACTTAAGCAAACACATTACACGCATAAAGAATATCAAAATATTTAATGCAATTAAAGTAAGTACTCTCCTTAAATTAATTCTCCCCTTTATCAACTGTGATCTACCTAAGAAGGTCGCGACTCCCCCTAAGATAAATCTCCCCCAAACTATGATACGAGTAGGATTAGATACCATTTCTCCACCTATTAAAGTAAGTACTCCCCTTAAATTAATTCTCCCCTTTATCAACAGTGATCTACCTAAGAAGGTCGCGACTCCCCCAAAGATAAATCTCCCCTAAACTAAGATACGAGTAGGATTAGATACCATTTCTACCCCTATCATTCTCCCCCTTTTTTTTGAGGAATAGACAAAGGCTAAGAATTCAAACATTAACTTATCTCCCCAATTAAAGCATAGACACCCTCTAAACTAAGCAAGGGATAAATAAAATGGGATAATAAGCTAAAACATGCAATTGTGCATAAAGTGATGAGAGCATTAAAGGACATAGGCAACAAAATCATAACTAATCCAACGAATAATAATGGATATCAACTAAGATGCAAGACACAGATACCAATATGATACATTAGTATTAAGCATGTGATATCAACAAAGAATGCAACAAGATAGATACCAAGTATGAATTAAAGCATATATGGACTAGAAGACAAGGCAAAGACTAAACAAACATATCATATATATATATATATATATATATATATATATATATATATATATATATATATATATATATATATATATATATATATATATATACATACTCTAGATATACCAAAGATGCACATGCACACATATATATATATATAAACACACAAATGACAAAAAATAAGATAAGCTTTTCACACTCTTATGGCAAAAAAATGTCACATGGAAACGGAAGTATTGGGGTGTGAACTAACAACAATTAAATTTAGACCCAATCACTTAAAACATGTTCACGGAGTTATCAATTATTTGTAAACTTCGTCACATTTGAATATAACCTCATGTGACAATATAGATTGAAATCAATGAACAAACATACACAATGCATACAAGCCTAGCATGTTGATGATTCTACAAACCAATAGAGTCATGACATTGAAAACGCAACTAGGATAAATGGACATTGTGCAAACCGTTGATATACCATCCAATCTCCCTCAATAAGCATATATATTTTGAATGAATATATCAAATAAACATAGGCCTTGACAATTATTTTTCTTTTTAATGCCATATTTTCTATTTTTAGGCCTTTGGACTATGTATTTCTTTTAGGTCCATTTCAAACGGGGGGTTACAATCGCAAAGGATAATAAATCCTTTCGGAGCCCTTCCCCGTGCACATTTTTATATATCATTTTTTATCTCACAAATCTCACGTGCAACGGATTTTGACATGCACTAGTCCTCCTAGGTCAAAAGTATGTAGATGACAAAATTGATAGGAGAAAACCTCACAAAGCTCAAATATAACATATGAAGTTAAATTTCAAAAAGAGCTCATGCATGTGTGTATTGAGGCATATAAAAATCGAATCCATTTAAACAACACAAAATCTAACTACTCCATGTAATCATGGTAAAGAACATAATAAGGATTGACAATATAAAACAAAAGTTCTAGCCACATGGGAGCGAAAAATATGGGATTCAAACACAAGTATATGCCACATAAAGTTTGTCAAACTAAAATACACACAAAAAAATCTTTTTTAGTTTTTCTAATTTTTTAACCAAAAATAAAAATATTTACTCAAAAACAAACAAAAATCATTTGTATTTTTTTTATTAATCCTAAATTATAAAAAATGAAACACAAATGATAAAGACAAATCTTTTTGTATTTTTCATTTAGTGCAAATAAAATGAAGGAAATATAATACAAAAGATAAACAAGTCATGATTTCTAGCATAAGATATGAAATAAAGCAATGAATAGAAAATGACAAAACAAGCATACACTTAGCATGGGTGATATAACATGAAAAGCAAAGCTAAAGTATGCAAATAAAACTAACACATTCAACCTTTAGATTTTGCAAGGGAGGGAGCATGTGAAAGTAAATGAGAATCAAATACCCTATCTTGTAAAGCTACCAAGTCGGATCTCCTAACCCAAACTAATGATGAGTGACCATATTAGGGTGTAGGAATTTTGACTACCTTGGTTTATTTACGGTGGGATTTTCTAGGAACTCGTTTAATATCAAAACAAAATTTCCTAAGATGACCTTTTCGACCACAATGAGCACAAGTAAAAACACGTCGAAATTTGGGACCTAAGGATTTATCTCAAAAGGCATTCCTAGGTAATTCTCTTAAAATATTGGTTTTAGCTTTTTGAGTTGATTCATTACAGGTATCGAAGCCTAAATCACAAGGGTCATTTTTGATTGGGACCGTGCCTAAGATTTTATCAAGTTTTTCAAACCTACACTCCAAATCAAATTTGACATTACTAGAGTCTTTTAATTGTTCTTCTAATTCTAAAATTCTAGACTGTAACAAACCATTTCTCTCTTCAAACTCGAGAAGCTCCTTTTTCAAGGATTCTATTAACCTCTAAGGCTGTCTCTCTCGCCTTCTATATATTCTAGCTTCTCTCGAAGATATCTCTCTCGTGTCTTAAGGTCTTCCACTAACGCACTCTCATCAACGACCCTGACACGGTCAAACACGCTTCTAACTTCAAATTAGCTCTTTTTAATTTAATAGATTCTTCATAAAGTTCTTGAAAAGCATTTTGTAGTTCACTCACATTAACCTCTTCTTCATTTTCACTCTCTCTTTCTTCTTCATTCTCACTACCATCAAATGCAAGTGAACCATAAACTATGACCTTGGAAGTGTCATGTGTTAAAGTTTCATCAATAGATGAGTTCTCACTATCACTTACATGACTAGCCATAAAAGGCACAAAGTTGGGCTTAGTGGGGAAATTGGGTCCCTCTTCCTTATCACTATCACTAAGGATCGCATTATATGAAATGGGTCGCTTACCCTCCCTCCTTAGTTTAGTGGGGCACTCAGAAGCCCTATGGCCATAACCCTCACAACCAAAACACTTATTTGACTCGTCCCTATTTAAATTTTCATTAATATTTTTAGGGATCTTCTCGATTTTGTCATGCCTAGATTTATACAATTTCTTAAAATCATTTTTAAATTTATATTTGATTAGTTTAAGAAATTTTTGAAATTTTCTAGCAAACATAGCCATGTCTTCCGAGTCACTATCACTCTCGCTCTCTACTACTTGTTTTTCCTCTTTTCGGGCTTTTAAAGCAATGCCATTTTCAATTTTCTTTTCAGTTTTAGAGGGAAACATGTGTAGTTCATAGGTTTGTAAATCAACTACGAGCTCTTCTAATTTCATAGAGGCTAAAGTTGGTAAAGAATTTTAAACGATCACTTTTGGAATAAATTTATCGAGTAGGGACCTTAAAATTTTCTTTACAACATGGTTGTCGGGTATTTAATCTCCCAAGTTAAAATATGAATTAACAATATCGGAAAGTCTAGCATAAAATTCATCAAAAGTTTTTTTATCGTTCATTTTGATGGTTTCAAATTGAGTGGTGAGGTTTTGGAGTTTCGAAGCTTTAACGACACTTGTACCCTCATGAGTGAGTTGTAAAATATCCCACGCTTCTTTAGCGATCTCAAACGTCAAAATTCATCCGGTGTGACAGCGCTAAACAAGGCATTTAAATCTTGGGAATTAAAATTAGAAAGTTTAAATTCAACCTCACTCCATCTATCGTCCGGTTTGGGAACACGTTCATTATCTACTAAATGAGTTGGTGGAGACCACCCATTAACTACTGACATCCAAACCCTCTCATCGATAGATTTAAGTGCCGATTTCATAAGCGCTTTCCAGTACGCGTAACTAGAACCGTCGAAAATAGGAAATTTAGAAAATGGAGAAAATTCCATTTTAGCCAAAAATAATTAAAGGTTCTTTAACGAAGTAAATTATCTCTTTGGCTCTCATACCAACTTGAAAAACTCCCGAAGGCCCCCAATTTTAAACACTTAAAATTCTTAAATAATAATTTCCTTTTTAAATAGATATGCGGAAGTGTAAGATGGTTCAAACAAATAAACAAATTTTAATTTCTTTCCAAATTAAAATTAAACAAAGTCAAATATGATGGAACACACACACAATTTGATTTCACTTAAACACACTTAATTTAACCCAAGTCCTAGAAATTTGCCTAAGTCATATTCCTCAATTTTAACAAATTAGGCCAAACCAATTTTATCAAATTAAATTAAATGACTTGAATTAAATTAACTAAACATTACCCAATATTTAATTTTGCACCAAATTAAACATGTAGTGATTAATACCCAAATTTTATCTTGAGTTACCTAAGCATGCATTTTAGGTGAGTATAACAAGATAAAATAAATAATAAATCACTACGCCGCGATGTACGAGGAAAAACCCACAATGGGAAACAACCTTGGACGACCCTATCCTTAAGTCTACTAGGTATGGATTTAAAAATTACAAGACAAAAAGACTTACAACACTCGACTCGATCCCTCTCAAGCGCCGACACTTCTTCTTGTAAACACCTCCGCCTAGTAGACAACCCCGGAGTTCCACCGGAATCTTGGCCTTCACAAATGAGACATAGGTACACCGTCAACCACACATGGTGCCTTTCACCACATGAGAATGCCGCAGCAAAACAAGCTCTTCTTCTTTATGGGATTAAGAAGAAAACCCAAACTTCTCTTCAAACGGATGTAGAGATAAACCGGTGCCAAACACTCCAAGCAAAGTATATATATATATATATATGGAAGCTTGGAAAACATAAACTATCGGTGTAAAACTAAAGTGTATAATCAAATTTTCTTGAAAACTTAGACACTTTAAAACATGAACTTTTTTCTTAATCAATTTTGCTCTCAAACTCTCTCTTGGAGATAGTTGTGTATGAAAAAGTTAACTTTCCAAAATTGGATCCTGTACTTAGATATTCAGTCAAAAGTTAGTGGGGAAATGGGAAAGTGGGTGAAAACTGTCAAAAACTGCCATTTAACTGTTCCTGCCAAATCTCGTTCGAATGACATTTTCGTTCGAACGAAGTTTTAACGAAGTTCTAGTGTGAACTCGTTAGAAATCTCGTTGGCAATCTCGTTCGAACAACCATATCGTTCGAACGACATTTCGAACGAAGTTCCAGTGGCCAATATGGGAACTCGTTGGCAAACTCATTCGAACGACATTTGGTTCGAACGAAAAACTCGTTCGAACGACATATCGAACGAACTTCCAGAAAGTTAAAAAATTTCAATTTTAGCCCCTGAACTTTATATACTTGTTTTTAAAGTTTTAATAAAAATCTTTCTGAAATTAAACTACAGTTTTAATTAAACCTACACCCAATAAAATGTTCCAAGCTCCTATATATATGTAATTCATTCATACCTTGGGAGCATGGAATCACTATTGAGGACATAGAAACGAGGCACTTAAACTCGGCATTTTGATGAAGCTTTATACACTTGGCCGCTACGTCTTCAACAAACACGTCATAGACTTGAAGGATGATCAATATACTCTATCCTATGACTCAAACGTTTTTGTCCGGAATTGAGCCAAAACTACAAAGGACTCAATTGGAAATTTGTGTCCTTACAAACTTGAAATCTGTTACTTAAGCATGATTTTCAATATTGTTTTGACTCGAGAATTGTGTAAACTTTATGAAATGATCATAGGCAATCTTCATTATATCACCCATATTAGCCTTGACCTCACCTTATATCTTTCCCTAGTCAACCCTTTGAGCATAAATATAGCCTTTCATTTCATAACCCCAAATTCCCATAACCAACTCCACATTGGAGTTAAGAACATACATATTATCTTCCATAGCTTTGTTTGGAATGATACTTGGAATTAAATTATGTTCATATTTTGTGGTTGAAATTTAAGCATGTGAGAATGGAAAAAGTGAAGAAAAGAAAAGAAAGTAGTGAAAAAGAAAAGAAAAAGCGAAAAGCAAAATAAAAGAAAAGAAAACATGAGAAAAAGAAGAAAAGAAAAGAAAAGAGAAAGTTTGTATATGTTGTGTATAGTTCAATAATCCTTGTTACTCTCCCATTGAACATTTAATGCTTGTTTTCTAATTTTGGAATTGCCCACATTTTTCCCATTATTCCAAGTTTTCGTTCCGAACACTTTGAATCCGTACATACATTCCTTTCATTTCTTACCCTAACCCCAAACCTACATTACAACCCTATACAAGTCCTATGTGATTCTAGGGTGCATTCAACTTAAAAGTCATAATAGTTTTGATAATATGTGAAAATGCATTTTGCCTTCTTTAATGTGCGGTATCTTTCATTGAGATTACAGTTTTTTACTTTCTTCCCCATGGAGGACCGTCAAATGCTAACCAACAACTTGAACATGTTCCACCCATGTCTTATAAGTATTAACCACCATTTAGTTCTAAAAGAGAGTAACTAGCCCAACCCTTTTAGAACCCTCCACCCCAATCGTCCACCTCATTTCTCGAGTATCTTGTGACATAATTTATCATGATTCAATAACAAACCATGCAAGCACATAATCAATCCATCCAAAGGTTTGAGCAACATGTTAACCAACTTAAGTCCGAGTGAGAGAAAGGTCGATTCCCGAGTCAACCCATTTCTAACCCTAAGGGGAATGGAAAAGTTTCGTCTTGTGAGGTTGGATCCACATCCATTCAACCCACATAACGAGATGATATGAAAGAGGTGACCAATCTAATATCGAGGAAATAAGTTGACAATGGTGTTGATGTAACCCAATATGTGCAAATCCCACCCAACATGAAAAGTATAATAGAGCCATACAACAAATCCAGAGAGAAGTTTGATTCAAAACTTAATGATCCCACCACGGTCTTTATTCCCAGAGAACCCTTTTCTCATAGCTCGGTTTCGACGAAGAAAGTTCATTTATTTGATGAGACCAGGAAAGTATTTAATCATGTTCACATTAACATTCCCTTCCTCGCCGCGATTCAACAAGTCCCTTCATATGCCAAATGCTTGAAGGACTCAAGCGACAGACGAGTGAGACTCGTGATGCCTTCATCACCGAGAAAACCACATCCCTTATCCACGAGAACATTATTATGAAGTATAAAGATGTCGATAATACCGTCGTCTCTTATATATTAAGAGATAAATTCACTACTCAGGCTTTACTTGATCTTGGTGCTAGTGTCAACTTGTTACCTTACTCCATTTATCTTAATTTAGGTTTACAAAACATGAATCCTACATGGGTTACTCTTCAACTAGTTGATAGTTCCATGAATGTGCCTAAAGGAATAGTCAAAGATGTTATGGTGAAAGTTTTTGACCTTTACTACCCTATGAATTTCATCATTTCTAACACATCCGTACTTGACCTAACCAATATTCTTATCATATTGGGTCGCCTCTTCATGGACACAACAAATGCAATCATCAATTGTCATGACATTTACATGAATATTTTTTTTGGAGACATGACAGTTGAAGGGAACATATTCCACATTATGTAATGAAAGGCCGATGTTTAATCCATTGACGAGGTGTGTGTGATCGACTCATTGGTCCAATAAATTTTGGATTAAACTTAAATGCGCGGCTCTCCTTGTTAGATTATACACCACTGATGGACACCGCCACTTGGACCACTTAGTTTGAGTCCCACTCTATCAAACCTCATCACTCTAGATATAACCCTGTTAATCCATACCTCGATATTTCCTCAGACTCTATTTTTACGACTGAGTCTGATGCATCTCTTGATCTCCTACCTAGTTTGGAGTTTAAGCCACTGTCTTCTAAGTTTAAATATAATTTCTTAATCCCAAACAAACATTACCGAATCATAATCGCTTGCAACTTAACCATGGATCAAGAACAACAATTTGTATAGACTTATACCAGATATAGCACACCTATAGGGTGGACCATTTCAAACATTCACAATGTGAACCTCAATGTTTGTAGTCATTGCATTCTTTTGGAGGAAAATGCTAATACTTCTAGTTAGACACAATATTGACCCAATCCAGTGATGAAAAAAGTCATGAGATATTAAATTTTAGAATTTCTTGATATCAGTATCATTTACCTCATATCGAATAACCAATGGGTAAGTCCCTTTCAAGTTGTGCCAAAAAAGTCTAGCATTACCAAGGTAAAAATAGTTGCAATGTGCCTATGCCCACCTGTATACAAACTGGCTCGCGTGTTTGTATTTATTATAGAAAGCTCAACGTTGTCACTCGAAAGGACCATTTGTTTATCTCGTTCGTTGATCAAATTCTTGAACAATTAGTTGGATATATTTACAACTGCTTCCTTGACGGATATTACGGATATTCAGGATACAACCAAATACACGTTGCTCCTGAAAACTAAGCAAAGACTACCTTTACTTGACCCTTTGGTGACTTTTCATGCTCTTTCATGCATTTTGGCCTTTGCAACTCACTTGTGACATTTCACAGGTGTATGACTAGTATCTTTAGTGACATGGTAGAGAATTTTCTCAAAATATTTATGGACGATTTCTCTATTTTTGGTTCATCTTTTGAACAATGCATGTCTCACCTCACTATGGTCCTCCAGCACTATCAAGAGAATAAATTGGTTTTAAATTAGGATAAATGCAATTTCATTGTAAAAGAGGCTATTTTTTTGGTCACAATGTCTCTTGCACCAATATTGAGGTAGATAAAGAGAAAATCGACATGATGTCCATGCTTTCCATTCCTAAGTATGTTAAGGAAATCCATTCCTTCTTAAGACATGTGAACTTCTCTCGGCGCTTCATTATGGATTTTTTTAAAATTTCCCGACCTTTAACAACCATTTTAATGAAAGATATCCCATTTTTATTTGATGACGCCTTAAAGACCAGTTCACTTTCGCCCCTATCATTCAACCTCCCAATTGATCTCTCCTATTTGAGATAATGTGTGATGGATTTTTTTTTCACTTGGTGTTGTGCTTGGTCCAAGGGTTGAGAAGCATCCCCACGTCATCTATTATGCTAGAAAAAGCCTCCATGATGCTCGACTTAATTACACGACCACATAAAAGGAATTTTTAACGGTGATTTTTTATCTTGATAAGTTTTGATCATATTTTATAAGTTCCCCTGTCATCGTTTAGATTGACCATGCTTCCTGAGGCATCTTCTTCCCAATAAGTATTTAAAACTAATATTTATATGGTGGATTCTCTTACTTCAAGAGTTTAACCTTTAAATACGCAATAAAAAAAGGTTATGAAAATGTTGTCATTGAACATTTCTCCCGCCTTACTATTATGTCTGACTCTGACCATATACCCATTTTCGAGACATTTCCCGATGAACAACCACTATTTCTACTTCTCCTTTGTATGCCAATATCGTCAAATTCCTCGTTACAGACCAATTTCCCAATCATTGGTTGAAACAGGATCGCTCCAAATTCACGAAAAAATATGGTGTATTACTCTTGGGATGACCCGTTCCTTTTTAAGTACTGCACAAATCAAGTTATTCATTGTTGTGTCCCTATATGTGAATAACTCGGTATTTTATCTCCTTTTCATGATGGTTCCAGTGGTTGCCACTTTATCTCTAAAAAGACTGCTCCTAAAATTTTACAAAGTAGTTTCTATTGGCCCACTCTTTTTTGAGATACCCGCCACTATTATCAATCTTTTTCCAAATGCCAACACTCTGGGCGTATATCTCGACGTCACATGATGCCTCTTACATCCATCCTTATCATTGAAGTATTTGATGTGTGGGGTATTAATTTCATGGTTCCATTCCCCTACTCTAATGGATTCTAATATATTATAGTTATAATTGACGATGTCTTAAAATGGATTAAAGCAATATCCAACCGAACCAATGACCATCCAGTTGTGGTCAATTTTCTTAAAGAGTATATTTTCACACGTTTTGGAACCCCCAAACCTATCAGTAATGATGGGGGTAAGTATTTTTATAATCGAGTATTTGAACACCTTGTCAAAAAGTATAGTGATATCCATAAGGCTGGCCTCTCTTATCATCCTTAGACTAGTGGTCAAGTTGAGGTTTTAAACCGCTAAATCAAGAAAATTCTTAATAAAACCATCAATCCAAATAGGAACACTGGTCCTTACGCTTGAGTGACATTGTGGGCATACCGTACTTTGAATAAGACTCTGATTGGTATGTCTTCTTATCATTTGATCTTTGGAAAGCCTAGCTACCTCCACCATCGAGCTTGAATATCATGCCTATTGGGATATCAATGCCCTTAATTTTAATATGGATGAGGTGGGAGTTCATACAGAGATATAACTTAATGAATTGGAGGAAATACATAATGATGCCTATGATTTTTCTAAAAAGTATAAGGATAAGATGAAATGGATCTAAAAATGTAGGGATTCCATGGAATGATTCGTATATTGGTCAACCACACACAAATGCAATTTTACCAAATTTTATCTTTGAGTTAATTAAGTGTACATATACATATGTGGTCGAAATTTAATTTCAGCAAACCAAGCATGAAAATTCTTGAAGAGTTAAAGAAATATCCCTAAAAGGGCAAAACATTTATTCAACGCTATATAAGATTGGATAGACCTAGTCAACTTACAAAAATTTAGAACAACTAAGTATAATGCGTGGTTTTTCTAATCATCTACAGTAATGGCACAATCTAACACCGCCCACAGGAAGCCGTCTTCCCCCGGTATCCACTAACCATCCTTCTTGTTCAGTAGTAGAACCTTTGCTCCACAAATCAGCAGTAGAGATTAATCTCTCCAAAAGTGTTTGAACTAGAAAGGTTCTTATTGATTTGATAAAGTGATCTCTAGGTTTCCATGAACGATACTTCTAATAAAGTTCCAGAGGCAGGTCAATGGCAAACCTCATTCGAACGACATTCTCGTTCGAATGAAAAACTCGTTCGAACGACAATATAGAAAAAAATCCAAAAAGCCTAAAAATTCGATTTTAGCCCAGAAACTTTATTTTAATGTTTTAAAGTAACTTTCTGAAAATAAACAACAGTTTAAAAACAAAATACACCCATATAAAATATTATACCAAGCTCCTATATATATATATTAAAATGCATTCATACTTTAGGAGCAATGGCACCACGTTGATGACGTAGAAACGAGGCACAATACACACAGCATTTGATGAAGCTTTAATGTCTTGACCGCTACGTCTTCAACAAATACGTCATAGGCTTGAAAGATGGTCAGTAACTCTATCCTATGACTTAAACGTTTTTGTCCGGAATTGATCCAAAACTACAAATAACTCAATTAGAAATTTGTGTCCTTACACTAAGACTATATGTTCACGAAGTGGTTTTGAGTTCTTTATGTAATACCCCGTAATTCTGCTTAATTAGGAAAATACCTTTTATTTAAATTACGCGAGTAGAGTAATTTAATGTGATAAAAGACGTTTATTTAAATTACGTGAGTAGAGTAATTTAATATGATATAATGATTAATAAAGATTAATATGACGATATAAAAATTTACTAAATGGGAGTAGTAAATTTTGAATGTCGATATGTACGGTCTAGTGATTATATGGACGTACCTGAATTATTTCAACCGAGTGTCACGCGTAGAGAAATTGAAGATGAGATTAGAAAAATATTTTAGGAGACTCAAACGATAATTTAGAGTCCATAGATGATTCCGAAAGGGTAAAATTAGTCAAAATAGTGTACCCGGGGGTACTAGTTGAGTGTCGGGTCATTTTCGGGCTAAACCGGGACCATTCGAGGGCATTTTGGTCTCTTTACATTTATGGGTAAGTAGACCTACGAATTTTGAAACCCTAGATCAGATTATAAGAGTTGAGGCTAGGGTTAGAAAGAAAGAAAATACACCATAGCCATTAGAGAAGAGAGAGAGACAATTTTCTAAGGCAAAAGAAGGAAGGAGGGGAAATTCTAAGGTGATTTCACCACAAATTTGTTGGGAAGGAGGATTGAAGAATCAAAATCATCAACCATCATCAACAACCACGAAATCAGACTCTACAAATCATAAGGCAAGTGGTTATTTGCAAAATAAATTGAGTTATAATACCCATAATTAAGCTTGATGAGGAATATAGTTTTTATGGTATTTTTGGGAGTAAAACACATGATTATGATCCATGATTGATAGGGATTTCATGTAGAACATTTTTGGATTTCCAAATATACTGATATCATAGAAAACTAGAGGATTAAATTGCACTAAAAATCTGGGATTGTGATGAAAGATGTAAAGAATGTATTTTTAGGGTTCTTGAATATTAGAAAGATTCTTAGTTAATTTGGCCAAGATTTATAATGATTTTGTTGTTATTAATCGTTAGTAATCATCCCAGAACATGTAGGAATGATTAGAAATTGTTGGTTGCAAATATGGTGGATTATCATGAGAGATAGTTAGATAAAAATGGTGAAACCCGCATGAAGAAGATGAACTGGGTCTGTCACTGCTTGATCGATTGATCGACCATATCCCATCGATCGGACGACCCTGGCTGGACTTTAGAAATTTTGCGAATAAATTTCTTTTTAATTACCGTCGCTTGATGGGAACCTTAGTGATGATATTTCACCTATGAGGAGACTTCATGAATACCAGTAGGTGTACCATTAGATTTCTTCATAAATGATTGAGTGAGAATTTTGGAGAAATGGACCGACGGGAGAACGATCGATAGCCGTATGTTGGGATTGTGAGAATTTGGTTACGGAAAGGGTGAGAGTAAATTTTCAAAATAATACAAGTAAGTTAAAGTTTACTTAACTACTGAATTAAGGGAGGGGTAACTAGGACCCTTAGAGTTGCGTGAATACTCGAATAATTACAATAGTGAAATAAATTATGACTTAATGAGTACGGTGAATATAAGTAAAATATATTACGTACGAGCATGATTTGTTAGGTCGGGTGTGTACCTATTACATTATATGAAAGTTTGGGTTAAGTTAATTTTACCTGAATTAATTATGTTAGGGTCGATGAGACATTCCGAACTAACATAAGGTTATTATATGTTTGGGGTCGATGTGAAATGCCGAACCAAACCTTAAACTGGTGTCGCGATGAAAGAGTCCCGAACCAGAATATGTGTATATAAATATATTTTTCTAAATAGTTGGGTTCGATGGATAATTCCGAACCAACTCTTACTTGGGGTCGATGAATCATTCTGAACCAAGAGTCCTTTATGTGTGGTAAAAAGGATATGTTAGTGATAACTAATATTAAATACTTGATTGTGTGATAAAATGTATCCTATGTGTATAATCTATAGATTGAGAATAGTAGATAACGAACTGAATCGTAAATATCTTAGTAATAAGTTATAGCGTGATTTAATTATTACAAGAATAAGGACATTGAGCAGTAAATAAGTTACTTATGCTTATGGGTAGTATAACTAGGTGAACTAAGTGTCCTCGTTAGGCATGCACTATAGAAGAGAGGTGAGGAAGTTCAAGGGAGTTGTGGGAAACCATAATATGTGTAATCAATAACTCAATTGTGATAACTGCTTGCAAAATATTTTCAAATGTTTTGAGTACTAACTCTTGCTATGTAAAATTTTTAAAAACCTTTTAGGTGCCCAGCCACAGGGACACCCAGCATGATTTCATTCCAGGGATTTGGGAGCTGCAGCACATGTGGATGTTGCAGGGATTGTTTAGACACTTCCTAATTTTTAGTTCTAGTACAGTATCTCAGTTTTAGTACTCTTAGTTGGGACATGTTGTCCTATATTTTACTTCTACAGTTATTCTGATTATGGATTTTGAGTTGTCTTTTATTGGCCGTGGTTTTCGGCAAGACTTTATATGCATTCAGTTATTTATGCAACTGTTTTAAATCTTGCTAGAATTATTGTGTTGGTTTGGATTAATTTTTCTGTTTAAAGAAGTTAAAATTTGGCACTCGCTTATTCTCACTTAGGTGGTTAGTAAATTAAAAAGCTTTCGGCAGTGATGCTAAGAATGAACCATTTAAGAAACCTATTTATATTAAAATAAGGCTTGATCACCCAAGGTTTAATTAGGCGGGGTGTCACAAATGGTATCAGAGCATCAGGTTTTAGTGTCCATAAAATCTGTACGGCTTACTTCGTTTCAGCGTAACGTTTGGTTGTATTAGAGCCCTACTATTAGGACTGTTGATTCAATACCCACTTTTGCGTTATCGTACATCTGCTCTTAAATCTTGTATAAACTGTTTACTTATACAATTTGATCTTATTTCAGATGCCACCGAGGAAACAGAGAGTGGAGAGGGCTGAAGCCAGAAATGAGGTGAGGGAGGCTCATCAGAAGCCACAGGTGCCGATACCACCACCCCCACCCGAGTTAATTTCCACTACTCAGGTTGTCGTAATAGTGGCTCAGACAGTCGAGACAGCTATGAGGGCCATGGCAGCCCACTTTCCTCAGCCCCAGGTACTTCCTCCCATGGCACCGGTAGTTCAGGCTCCAGCAGGACCATCTACTTGGCAGCGAGTCAGAGAGACATTTCAGAAAGGACATCCACCTGAATTTCAGGGTAGTACCGATGTAGTGGAGGCGTGCCACTGGAAGAAAAATATCCAACGCCACTTGCGCATGCTAGAGTGCACCGAGGTACAAAAACAAATTCTAGCCACTTTCTGTCTGTCGGGAGCGGCCTTACAGTGGTGGGAGTCAGTTACCACCACCGAGGAAAGGGACACTCTGGAAATTTCTGAGTTTTGGGTGTAGTTTGACCGCAAGTATTTCCCTCCAGCAGTGGAGTCAGAGATGAGGAAGAAATTCAGTGAAGTGGTTCAGGGTGATCGCTCAGTTGCTGATTATAAGGAGGAGTTTACCCGCTTGGCTAACTTTGTGCCAAACGAGGTGAGCGATGAGGAGAGGAAGAAGTCAAAATTTATGGAGGGCCTAACTTGGAGAATCAGACACATTTGATCGGTAATCCGACGTTGGTAACCTACACAGATGTCGTCAATGCCGCTCTACTACACTGTCAGGATCACCATTTTCATGCGAAGGGAAACAAGAGAGGTGAGCCTAGCCAACCGGGCAAGGTGGATGGAGGTAGTGGCAGCAGCGCACCACAACAACAAATAGTGGGCCAGTTAGGGCAAGATTCCCGACAGGGGAACCCTATTAAGAAGTTTAAGCACAGGAGGCATCGCTTTGACAGACAGGGCCAACAGGGTCCTCATCAACCATCCCCTCAGGGCCGACAGGTCCAAGGGAACCAAAATGGAGGACAACAAGGTCAAGGACGACAAGGAAAATGTCAGGGCCAACCGGGCCAAGGGAAGCGACACTTTCTGGGTCAGTGTTTCACTTGTGGCCAGCAGGGTCATAAGAGCAGGAATTTTCCATAGCCAGATAGGGTGCAACAACAGGGTGCCCAATCGGGACAGCAGGCTCCGTTATCCCTAGAAGTAGCACAAGCCCCACAGCCAGGACAGATGCAGTACGGACGTGTGTTCAACGTCCGTGATATTCCATTTCAGCCAGCACCTCCAGCACCGCCGGCATTTGCGGGTATGTTTCCAATTCATGGACTTGAGGGTAGTATTTTGTTTGACATGGGGGCGATGCATTCATTTATTGCCACTAGATTTGCATGGGCAGCCGGCCTATTAGCGACAGTTGACACTCATCTTATGTGCGTGGAGTCACCGATGGGTTGTGGGTCCCTTATACACTCGATTTGTAAGGGTGTGGACGTTATGGTCGGGAGATTGAGTCTAGCGGCGGACCTCCTAGTGCTAAATATAAAGGGATATGACGTCATCCTAGGCATGGATTGGTTGGTGCATTATAGGGCAATGGTTGATTGTTATGAGAGGACTATCGTGTTCTCCATCCCGGGACAAGAGATGTTCCTTGTGGCAATGCCACTCCCTGAGGGAGGATCACGAACTCATTTATATTATATTGAGGAGGAAACCTCACATGGGGTTGTCGTTTATTTGGACTCAATCCCAGATGTGAGGGATTTTCAGGATGTCTTTCAGGAGATACCAGGGTTACCACCGAGCAGGGAGATAGAGTTCGTTATTGACCTAGCACCGGGGACGAGACCAATTGCTAGAGCACCATGTCGCATGGCTCCTTTGGAGATGTGAGAACTGAGAGATCAGATTCAGAAGCTATTAGGACAGGGTTTCATTCGACGGAGTACATCACCATGGGGTGCGCCGGTGTTATTGTAAAGAAAAGGGATGGTTCATTTTATTTGTGTGGAGATTACAGAGAGCTGAACAAAGTGACGACACGTAATAAGTATCCGTTGCCGAGGATTGACGACTTGTTTGATTAGTTGAGAGGGGTTGCATACTTCTCAAAGGTTGATTTGAGATCGGGTTACCACCAATTGCGCATTCGTGAAGAAGATGTACCCAAGACCGCTTTCCTATCGCGGTACGGGTCATACGAGTTCAAAGTGATGCCGTTTGGGCTAACTAATGCGCCGAAAGTATTCATGGCTCTCATGAACAGAGTATTCAGGGAGTTTTTGGATCAGTTTGTGATTGTATTCATAGATGACATTCTGATTTACTCTCGCACGGAGGAGGAACACGCTGAACATTTACGAATGGTTCTACAGACATTGCGAGACCATCAGTTGTACGCCAAAGTTGAGAAGTGTGGATTTTGGCTTCGGGAGGTTCAGTTCCTAGGCCACGTTGTATCTAGCAGAGGCACTCCGGTTGACCCAAGTAAGGTATCGACGGTGAGGGAGTGGGGACAGCCCACGACACCGACCGAAATTCGTAGTTTCTTGGGGTTAGCAGGTTATTATCGTCGCTTCATCAAGGGGTTCTCTAAAATTGCCGGACCTTTGATGAACTTGACTCGGAAGGGAGTGCCCTTCGTATGGAGTGATAGTTATCAGTTAGCATTTGATGAATTAAAGGACAAGTTTACATCAGCACCCGTTCTTGCCTTGTCTAGGAGCGGAGTGAAGTACCGAGTCTATACTGATGCATCCTTACAAGGGCTTGGGGGTGTGTTATAGAAGGAGGAGAAGGCTATAGCTTATGGGTCCCAAAAGATTAAGCCACATGAGAAGAATTACCCCACCCATGACCTCGAGTTGGCAGCGGTCATTTTTACATTGAGGATATGGAGGCACTATCTTCTGGGCCAGCAGTTCACTCTATTCACGTATCATAAGTCATTGCAGTATCTGTTCACTCAGAAGGATCTGAATATGAGACAAAGAAGGTGGCTTGAATTCGTGAAGGACTAGAATTTGATATACAGTATCATCCTGGTAAGGCTAACGTCGTTGCAGATGCGTTAAGCAGAAGACCTATCGAGGAGTTGGCAGAAATTTGGAAGGCAAAGTGGAGTGAACTTCGACACGAGGATGAGATGGCGAGAGCATGCATGACAGTTTTAGCTATCACTCCCGAGAGTGTTATGCAGGTAGTGAGGGCACAGGCCGAAGACCCATTTTGTCAGGATAAAGTACGTCAGTTACTAGCCGAGGGGGCAGAGTCCTACTCCATCAGCTCAGAGGGCGGACTACGGTTCAATGGTAGGCTGATAGTACCCGAAGATGATGATTTGAGGCATGCCGTAATGACGAAGTCGCACGGGTCAAAGTTTTCAGTACATCCAGGTGGGGACAAAATGTACCAAGACATGCGACGATCTTACTGGTGGTCAGGTATGAAACGAGACATTACAGAATTTGTCTCAAAGTGTGTTACATGTCAGCTTGTAAAAGTTGACCATCAGAGACCTTCAGGGATGCTACAACTACTAGAGATTCCCGTGTGGAAGTGGGAGAGTATCTCGATGGATTTTATTACTGGGTTACCAACATCACAGAAGGGTCACGATTCCATATGGGTGATAGTGGATCGGCTGACTAAGGTAGCTCATTTCTTACCAGTTCGTACGAATTTTGATACGATGCGGTACGCGCATCTATTCATTTAAGAGATTGTTAAGATGCACGGAGTTCCTATTAATAAAGTGCCGGACCGAGACAAAATATTTGTGTCACATTTCTGGCAGAGCTTTCAGGAGTCCATGGGCACCGATTTACGGTTGAGTACGGCGTATCATCCACAGACGGACGATCAGACTGAAAGGGTAAACCAGATGTTGGAGGATATGCTAAGGATGTGTGTCCTAGATTTTGGTGGAGATTGGTAGACATACCTTCCTTTAGTGGAGTTTGCGTATAATAACTCTTACCAATTCACTATTGGCATGGCTCCATTCAAAGCACTTTACGAGAGGCCTTGTAATTCACCCACCTGTTGGTTAGAGGTGGGGGATAACAAGCTATTGGGGCCAGAGATGATACAGAAGACTTCCTCCAAAATAGAATTGATTCGAGGACGTATTCTAATAGCTCAGGATAGGCAGAAGAGTTATGCTGACGCCAATAGGAGACACATGGAATTATATGTGGGCGACCAAGTATTAATTTTAGTTTCTCCTATGAAAGGGATTATGAGGTTCGGAAAGAAAGGGAAATTAGCGCCAAGATATGTGGGGCCGTTTCCTATCATTGAAAGGGTGGGACCGGTAGCTTACAGATTGGGACTCCCTGAGCATCTTTAGCGAATACACGATGTGTTCCATGTGGCATCGCTGAAGAAATACAAGAGGAGTGAGAGAGCCTTCTGGCACATTCCACTGGAGGAGATCGATTTGCATCCAGATGTCTCATATGAAGAAAGACCCGTGGCTATTCTAGATTATAGTGAGCGCAAACTACGATCCAAGGTGGTACCCTTAGTGCGAGTACAATGGGGAAATCATAATATGGATGAGTCCACTTGGGAACGGGAGGAGGATATACAAGAATAATATCCAGAGTTATTCATAGCATGTATTTTCTAATTTCGAGGACGAAATTCCTTTTGTAAGAGGGGAAGTATGTAATACCCCGTAATTCTGCTCAATTAGAAAAATACGTTTTATTTAAATTACGTGAGAAGAGTAATTTAATATGATATAATGATTAATAAAGATTAATATGACGATATAAAAATTTACTAAATGGGAGTAGTAAATTTTGAATGTCGATATGTACGGTCTAGTGATTATATGGACGTACCTGAATTATTTAAACCGAGTGTCACGCATAGAGAAATTGAAGATGAGATTAGGAAAATATTTTAGGAGACTCAAACGATAATTTAGAGTCCACAGATGATTTCGAAAGGGTCAAATTAGTAAAAATAGTGTACCCGGGGGTACTAGTTGAGTGTCGGGTCATTTTCGGGCTAAATCGGGACCATTCGAGGGCATTTTGGTCTCTTTACATTTATGGGTAAGTAGACCTACGAATTTTGAAACCCTAGATCAGATTATAAGAGTTGAGGCTAGGGTTAGAAAGAAAGAAAATACACCATAACCATTAGAGAAGAGAGATAGACAATTTTCTAAGGCAAAAGAAGGAAGGAGGGGAAATTATAAGGTGATTTCACCACAAATTTGTTGGGAAGGAGGATTGAAGAATCAAAATCATCAACCATCATCAACAACCACGAAATCAGACTCTACAAATCATAAGGCAAGTGGTTATTTGCAAAATAAATTGAGTTATAATACCCATAATTAAGCTTGATGAAGAACATAGTTTTTATGGTATTTTTGGGAGTAAAACACATGATTATGATCCATGATTGATAGGGATTTCATGTAGAACATTTTTGGATTTCCAAATATACTGATATCATAGAAAACTAGAGGATTAAATCGAACTAAAAATCTGGGATTGTGATGAAAGATGTAAAGAATGTATTTTTAGGGTTCTTGAATATTAGAAAGATTCTTAGTTAATTTGGCCAAGATTTATAATGATTTTGTTGTTTTAAATCGTTAGTAATCATCCCAGAACATGTAGGAATGATTAGAAATTGTTGGTTGCAAATATGGTGGATTATCATGAGAGATAGTTAGATAAAAATGGTGAAACCCGCATGAAGAAGATGAACTGGGTCTGTCACTGCTTGATCGATCGATCGACCATATCCCATCGATCGACGACCCTGGCTGGACTTTAGAAATTTTGCGAATAAATTTCCTTTTAATTACCGTCGCTTTATGGGAACCTTAGTGATGATATTTTACCTATGAGGAGACTTCATAAATACCAGTAGGTGTACCATTAGATTTCTTCATAAATGATTGAGTGAGAATTTTGGAGAAATGGACCGACGGGAGAACGATCGATAGCCGTATGTTAGGATTATGAGAATTTGGTTACGGAAAGGGTGAGAGTAATTTTCGGAATAATACCAGTAAGTTAAAGTTTACTTAACTACTGAATTAAGGGAGGGGTAACTAGGACCCTTACAGTTGCGTGAATACTCGAATAATTACAATAGTGAAATAAATTGTGAATTAATGAGTACGATGAATATAAGTAAAATATATTACGTACGAGCATGATTTGTTAGGTCGGGTGTATACCTACTATCCTAAATTAATTATGTTAGGGTCGATGAGACATTCCGAACAAACATATGGTTATTATATGTTTGAGGTCGATGTGAAATGCCGAACCAAACCTTAAACTGGTGTCGCGATGAAAGAGTCCCAAACCAGAATATGTGTATATAAATATATTTTTCTAAATAGTTGGAGTCGATGGATAATTCCAAACCAACTCTTACTTGGGGTCGATGAATCATTCCGAACCAAGAGTCCTTTATGTGTGGTAAAAAGGATATGTTAGTGATAACTAATATTAAATACATGATTGTGTGATAAAATGTATCCTTTGTGTATAATCTGTAGATTGAGAATAGTAGATAACGAACTGAATCGTAAATATCGTAGTAATAATTTATAGCGTGATGTAATTATTACAAGAATAAGGATATTGAGCAGTAAATAAGTTACCTACGCTTATGGGTAGTATAACTAGGTGAACTAAGTGTCCTCGTTAGACATGCACTATAGAAGAGAGGTGAGGAAGTTCAAGGGAGTTGTGGGAAACCTTAATATGTGTAATCAATAACTCAATTGTGATAACTGCTTGCAAAATATTTTCAAATGTTTTGAGTACTAACTCTTGCTATGTAAATTTTTTAAAAACCTTTTAGGTGCCCAGCCACAGGGACACCCAGCATGATTTCATTCCAGGGATTTGGGAGCTGCAGCACATGTGGATGTTGCAGGGATTGTTTAGCCGCTTCCTAATTTTCAGTTCTAGTACAGGATCTCAGTTTTAGTACTCTTAGTTGGGACATGTTGTCCTATATTTTACTTCTACAGTTATTCTGATTATGGATTTTGAGTTGTCTTTTATTGGCCGTGGTTTTCGGCAAGACTTTATCTGCATTCAGTTATTTATGCAACTGTTTTAAATATTGCTAGAATTATTATGTTGGTTTGGATTAATTTTTCTGTTTAAAGAAGTTAAAATTTGGCACTCGCTTATTCTCACTTAGGTGGTTAGTAAATTAAAAAGCTTTCGGCAGTGATGCTAAGAATGAACCATTTGAGAAATCTGTTTATATTAAAATAAGGCTTGATCACCCAAGGTTTAATTAGGCAGGGTGTCACACTTTATCGATTTCGTTGATGATTACTCAAGGTTTGGGGATGCTTATCTTATTCACCATAATTCTGAAGCCCTTGATTAGTTTAAAGTGCATAAGACTAAGGTGGATCATGGATGAGGTAAACTAATCTAAACGTTATAATCTAATTGTGGGGAGTATATCTCTTGGGAGAGTTAAATGATCCTTTATTAAAGGTATGTGATTCCATCCTAGTTGTTTATACTGAACATTCCATATTAGAACCTCGCAATTAACTCAAAATACATTGACAATGAAATAATTACCAAAACTTAAACATTAAAACCATATCGAATTAAGAAGAAAAAATTAACTACGGATAAACCATCGTAGGATCCAATCACATGAAAAAATAATTCATAACCACGATGGAAGGGAAATAAATAAATAATCTATGAAAAACCATGTTAATACAAAAGCATACCCAAAGATACACCATTCCACAACATGCAAAAACTAGGGTTTTTAAATTTTCGACAGTATGGACCTTTTCAATAGATGATTAATCAAAACCAGCGTTGCTCTAATACCAATTATTGAGGATCGCTATTTGTGGAATAAATTTTTTAAATATTTGATTAATAAAACATTAGAAAGCTCAAAACTAACAATTAGGATTGAAAAACATACCTAGGGTTTAGAACACAACACCTTTCTAGATCCGATTGTGACTTGATGTAAAGAATGGTATTTGTTGATGAAGAAGGGATGACTTCTTTTTAGATATTTAAAATCTTGCTAAACCTTCAGAAAATCTTAGATATTCTAGTGTATGATCCTCCACAAAGCTATACAGATGTGTGGGGACCTTTTTAGATGAAAAATCCTCCTTATTAATGAAATATGTTGGTCTATCTCAAGGCCTCTTCACATTTGAATAGTGTTTTTTCTCACTCTATCAAACTCTAATACTAATGAATATTGATTAAAACCTCTTCCCACGCTTTTAGATATTAGTACAAAAGGTGGGATTGGGCTAAACTGGGTTTCTTTAGTCCGGGCCTAACTACTTGGGTATATAAACTACACTAGGGATCCAAGACAAATAACTAAATTATTTTCTAAATAAATACTCGAAAATCCAAAATATCAATTACCCTAATATAATTACTTTCTTTATTTTTTATCATAACTAACTCCACTAAATAATTATGACTGAACTCAATTTTAATTATCTCAGAAATCACTTAGATATAATGAGATTTTATTTCCAAACTCGATTATGGAACATAATGTGATTCCCTAAGATTAAGCTTCAAATACCTTCTTGTTCAAATAAATTTACTGTTAATTGACTTTACCCAAAATTTAATCAATTTCAATGATTCTCATACTTAACTTATTTTGCTACTCCCCCGGATTATAAATAATCCACTGATCACATTTACTAGTGGGTATAAATCTTATAAGTCTATCAAGAAGTATCGTAATCTTAGGTATCATTCGATGCGGATTCCTCTGTATTTAGATCTCATACCTACTCATATAACTGTCACCCAATATGTGGGGATTATTTGATTATTTCTAAAATTCAATCGCACCTATAGCAATCAAAGCAACAACTACATAAGTATTCAAATCCTCATAATTCTCGATATTAAGAATGTTTACACCATTTGCAATTGTTGCGGGATTGACTGAGTCTAATATAGAGATTCCTTAGATTCAAATCTCATGGGTCATCGTGTTCAATACATTCCTAGGATGTAATAATCAAAATAATATGTTGAACTATCGTACAAGTTCTCGAACCATCTCTTAGGTTCCTATTGTTTGAGATAAACTAATTAGCATTGCATCATTATTATTTTTATAGGATGTCAACTTCCCATCTAGGTTGTGAAGTTTTCAATAACTCTGGAACCAAAATTCCAATCTCCTTGTCATCAATCCAAAGTCGCCTCACTGGAATTCCTACTAAGCTCTATTGTCCGATGTTAATATGAAATAGTATATTTAAACAAATATAGATCATTCTCACGAACTTGGTTCTCATTTCAAAATGAATAAAAAAGATATTTATTAAATGAAATTAAGTCTTACACATGGTTTTAAGTATAATATCAAACAACTCGTAAGTAAAATAAGTTGATTTTGGATAGGATATAAGACCGAATTGACCCACTTTTTGGGGGGATGTTTCAGTCATGTTTTGGGTTTGGAGTTTGTTCTGGGTCAATTCGAGGGGGTTTGTACATGTTTTTAATCAATAATTAAGTTAAGAATAAGAGTTTCAAGACTAAAATTATTGGTATATTTAATCATGAGATAGGTTTTGTTTAGAGAATGGTCTGGGAATATTTTTAATAAGGGTAAATTCTATATGTAATGAGATTAATTTATGAATCGTTAATTTCTAAGTGGGAATTCTTAATTGATGGTTATCAACGAGGAATTTAAGACTAAATATGATTTATATTATATATCATATATTTGGTTATATCTAATAAATATTTGGGCATGCGTTACTATGGCACAAAGCACGCTAAATGAGTTAACTTGAAATCACATACAACGTAATCTGATCAATGAGTAAAACTTGAGTAATGATAAATTATAAATAGAGAGACATTGAACTATGATGATAATTGTGGGGTAAAAAATATACCACTAATAATATCATGACACGTGGCTAGAGAGACGGTCAAGATGATGCCCCATACCCAATCTAGAAAGATAAGGCCGACAAGAGTCTATGAAAAAGTAGAAGACCGACTATGTCAAGAAGCATTATTTTATTGTAACCCCAAACTCTATATAAATAGGACACCCCACATTGTCTAAGGAGAGAATAGGATAAACAAACAATCTCAAGCAAATTCTCTCAAATTTAAAGTGAAATACCGTCGAAGCCCTATAGACGTAGGCCATCAATGGACAAACTACATAAAGCTTTGTCTCTCTCTTATTTATTTTACATTCTTATCATCATTGTTGGGCACCCACTCTTATTTAGTTTACGACTATATATTGATAATATAATAACGTGCATAAACATTATACATTGGGTATAGATGTAAGTACATGGTGCAGGTGGACGATCTACGCGAGGGTGTTAATACTTAAATGTGTCAAAGGATGTTTTATACGATGTCGGGAGGATATTATGTTGTATAATATTTATATGACAATTTGATGATTATGCATATTATGTGTGGCGAGTGAGGATGCTTTATATCGTGTATTTATGCGAGTATGTGGAATAATACATGGGTGGATGATCTACATGAGGTTATTGAGTCGAGACGACATTGCATGCGCACCATGATGCTCTACACGATATCTGGATGGTAGTGCACTTTACATTTTATTCTCAAGTCACGAGTGAGACCAGGTATGACTACATGATCCGTGAGTGAGACCAGGTATTGTATATGTGAGAAATGAGTGATGCCTTACATAATGTATGTGAACTTATATGTGTGATGTGTTATAACCTATGTGATTATTATGATTATTAATATATCAACAGGTAATCTAATACATAAAAATTGGTTAATGCCTTAAGTTATAAGAATTTATTATGATGAAAAAATAAATATGATAATTTTACATGAGAAGGTTTTATAACTTATATACCCAGGGATAGAGATATATCCTTTAATTTGTGAAATTGAATGATAAATTGTGAACGGTTATAATTGTAGTGAAAATATTGCGTGTATATATATAGTATTTCGATGGGGTTACTGTTACACTCCATAGGCTGTTGAAGGATGGGCTTACTAATATTATTTATTTAGGATATTAATCATATGTTTGGAGAGGTCATCGATGAAATTTGGATTGAGGTATAAAAACTGTTAGCTCATGAAGACTAATATATCTAGAAAGAAGTGTATAAGGAGGGTTCCTTATTTCTATGTCTTTTATAAGACATTCCTTGCATGGAGTTTAGTGAAGGTTGGTAATTAGGAGAAAACATAATGATATGATGTCAAATTTGGGGTCTTAATAGTAGTTACGGTTAGATGCTAAGGAAGGAGTGGGAGTTAACTTATGATATTTTATTTTTAATAAGTAAAGGTTCTAAAAGGCGCGAGGCGTGGTCGAGGCGTAGAGGTCAAGCCTCAAGCCTTAGGAGCCTAGGCGCGCCTAGGCGAAGCCTAGGCGTAAAAAGGCGTTTGTCCTTTTTTTATTATTTTAATTATTCCAAGGCTAGTAATATAATAAAATAGTACATACCTTGAATTTTGAAAATATATTCATATGTTTGGTAGCCATCTTTCTCACATTCATGCTCCACAACCAATATTTATCAACTAATCCTTTGTTTTGTTTAAAAAAAGTGTGCCTTAAGCCTTTTACTAATAATAGGGGGTAATAAGGCGTAATAAGGCGTAGGCGATGCGTTTCTCTCAAGCCTAGGCGGGCCTAGGCGGGCCTTTTAGAACAGAGGTCTTGATATATCTAGTAGCTGTATTTGAGTATAGAGTTCTTGACGATAGATTTTTCCTTAGAAACTGTCATAGATAATAACCCATCTCTAGTGTTCTAATATTACCTTAGTAACCACGTATACTTTATAAGAATTCAAAATATCATGATATTACATTGAGGTCATTACTTTTGGAGTCTCATATTTATGATTACTGAGGATCGTACTACACTTATTAGTGTTGGGTTAGATAGAATATTTCTTGCACGGATTTAACCCTCTTTCATTCCCTAATATTTTCCAGGTTCTTGATCGAGAGCTATGATCGCATTAAAGCAAATAACACGTGTATATTCTTCTAATATAGTAGTGTAGGATGATACAATATTATTCACTACTGTAATGCTTTTATTAGCTGACTTGTATATTATTACATACGATCTTATTGTAGTTAGAGGAGTTATAATGACAGTTGAGATGTAAAATTTGTTCATATTTAGTTTTTTTTTATCATTTTCATATTTTTTTGGTTTAGTTTATTCATATTTATTACACTCTTATGTTATTCCACTTTCTTAGACTATTATTAATTGTTAGACTCTCGTAGATTTTATATTTAGTATTGATCAACCTAAATATGGAATTTATGGGGTGTCACAATTACAATTTCAATCTCTCCCTTTGGATATTATGTGACGTAATCTCCCCCCCCCCTCTAAAAAATAAATAAATAAAAATCCTAGTCGTGACTATGATACCCCCCCCCCCCCATAAGCCAATATAGAGTGTATAAAAACCATAAAATAATACAAATCGAAAGGCTGACATAATACAAAAAAGTTTAGTCAAAATTTGTTAGGTCAATACTTACAAAATATGAACAACACAAAACAATCACGTATGTGTGACACCATGCTAATACATTCCCCCTTTTCAGGAATTATCCAAAATAAAATATCAATATGAAGAACGTGAGAAATATAGACAACGAAAATCCACTAAATCATATCAATATAGCATCTTCCTTTTCATGCTACAATAAAAAATGTCCCCCCCCCCCCCCCCCCCCAATAATTAAAGGTTTTTCTCCCCTCAAAATGAGATCAAAAAAATTTATGCTTCATAACCATAAAGATACCACAAAAAATGAAATAAAATATTATACAATACATAAAGTATTTTGTAATACCCCATTATACCACCATCGATATTGTCCCATATTTAACCACCACTGGCAGCGGTATGGGGTTTTATTCCATCTCATATGTCCGCATTGGGGTTTGAACTCCTAATATGTGGTGTCATAAACCACGCGCCTTAATAGTGCAGATAGAAAGTAATCAGTCTTAGAAGAGTGCAAATCTGCATATATGAACAATTACTTTCCCTCACCCAAGCGACGTGGGATGTAACTCTTGGGTAATCGAATCAACCATGGAACCAGTCTATTACAATCCACCCCCTTATGGAGGCTAACGTCCTCGTTGGGATATAATGAACCATCACCCAACACGTTAGCATACTATTTTAGATGGGTACTAGTTCTGATATCATTTTGCAATACTCCACTCCACCACCATCAATATTCTCCCCAATTTAACAACCGCTGAGAGCAGTATATGGTTTTATTCTAGCTTATATCCAGAAAGTGGTGCCAATGGGGTTTAAACCCCTGACATATGGTGTCATAAATCATATGACTTATTAGTGGAGCTTAAAAGGCTTGGGTGTTAGAAGAGTACAAACCTTCATATATGGACCATTACTTTCCCTCGCCCAGGCGATGTGGTATGTAACTCACTGCCTACCAAATCAACCATCGTAACAATTTAATGAACATATAAACTCACCCTATCATAGAAGTGTCTCCCTCATTTTTACCGGCATAGGCAAATAAGGTAGAAATATAATATATATATATATATATATATAACATACATAAGATAAATAGAATGGTAAAGAATATGACAATAATATTGGTACACAAGATATATGCTAGTAGAGTCATATGTCAAGAAAATCTAAATAATAAAAATACATGATAAACAATGTAAAATCACGAAGCTCGGGCTAATCATGGGAAAACAATGGATAATAATCAACACAAGGGATAACCATAAAAATCTCATAACATGAAAAAATATATATATATATATATATATATATATATATATATATATATATATATATATATATATATATATATATATGTGTGTGTGTGTGTGTGTGTGTGTGTGTGTGTGTGTGTGTGACACCCCACCTATTTAAATAATGGATGCCCAACCCACTAGCAAAATAAATTGGTAGTCTCAAATGGCTCATTCTGAGCATCATTGTCGAAACATAATTATTTACTAACCATCTAATTAATTTTAACAAGCAGTGCTAATTTTATCTTCCTGTAACATACAACGTAATAAACAAATCCATAATAGACCCATACACACTAACAGTATAAATGAAACAACATGTAAATTCTAAAGCATGAATAAATGAATAAAGTCCCCGAATAAACCATCGGGTAAAAATCCGATACATGAAATCCAACTATCTAAAATAATCTGAAATGCATAAGTTTGAATAAAGCGGGCAACACACCCAACCAACAACTGAAATAGAGAACGTAATATATATAGCAATAGATGAAGTGGCTACTCCGAATCCTGCAAGCCTCCACATCAGCTGTAGCTACGTGTCTGTGGAAAGAGTAATCATCCTTGGCGTCCCTGTGTCTAGACACCTAAAAGTTTTGAAAATATATTTGACATGGGTCAGAGCACAAAACTTTTAAAAATATTTTACAAGTGTATAATATACGTAAATGAAAATGTTAAGAATTTTTAATATTAATAAACCGATAGTGCACTCTCTTGAGTCACCATTCACCCTTGATCTAAAGTGCGCACCTAACGAACTATCTTAACCACGCTACTCTGCATAACTAGCCTTATCACTTGTTGTCGATACTATACTATCCTACCCCGAGTATAAAATCTACCTTTAGTTCATTAATTAGATTTCACCGTTGCTAAATCAATACCTAATTAAATTATCACAATTTAATATATAACTTTACTCCAGTTATTTAATTCCACAATCACATTTATAATTTATTACTTTATTTCAAATAACTGTCACTAGTTATTTAAACTGTAACCGCTTATTATTAACCCGTATATTTGTCTACACATAAATATACGTAATAATATACTACAACAAACACACATATGTCATGTATAGCCGCCATCCCTCAGAGTAATAACTCACTGTATGCGGGTTTCTATAATGTTATCATTATCCAGGGCATGCTCATATCATCCTGATTATCGGAGGTCGAACTCTCACACCGACTCTATAAAATTGAAAAATTATTGGAGGCGGTCATAGTACTTCGACAGTGAGTCATAACCATACCCAAAATTACCTCACTACGAATATAAATCACATAAACATAAACATGGCGCTATGACCTGGGGTTTATACTTGGCCTACTGTGATTCACCAGGTAATGTCACCCACATCGTGCAACCTCTGTTGATAGCACTAGAGGGGTATGTTCCACTTAATATCATACACACAGATATCATAATACACATATATATACTGCCCATATCCGTACATATATTAAATCTACCGACTAATATATGCCTAGCCCCGAAGCACTAGTCTAATAATTCGAGTCTAACCCCGACTCTAATTTGATTAAAATTTTCTCTTTGTTAAACAATTTAATATGTCTTCTCATCTCTTAGTTTTTTGAACATTCTCAAGTTGTCCTAAATTTATAATCTAAAGCCATGCAATCACGTTCCGTATTCTACGTTCCGAGTATTCCTCTCCTAAATACCCTACTTACATGTAAATTAAGTGAATTCTCGTATACCTGAATTACCCTTATTGAACCCATCTCCAGAAGTATTATAATTATTTACTTAACCTCAATCAATTTGTCAATTCCCAAAACTACCCTTAATTCACAATAAAGGACCAAGTTTTCCCTCTAACAGGTCCAAATCGATTCGGGTTTATAGCCGAATCGATTCACCTATGAAAGCCGAATCGATTCAATTTTGGGCAGGAGCCCAGATGTGACAAAGTGATGGGTTTCCACATCCTTAGTCACTTAATTCAACCCCAGTAATGATCCAAACAAGTTTTGAAGCCTTTTAATGATTTTATATAGGAACCTAATCATTTTTTCACTTTTAGATTCATTAACAACATCAAGATTCAATCCAAATCTCATTAATTCCATCATCATGAATGCAACACAATTTTCAGATTTCTTCCCTTATTTATTCATCATTCTCATAACATTTTCAATCTAATTTTTTACTACGTAAATTCATATTATAATAGAACCTATAACCACTATAAATTCTAATTAACTTCCATCAATCATTCATGTAGGTTTGTCTCCACACACCTGTTTTTAATGTGGTAATCCCCAATACAAAATTCAATTGATTTCTACCAATTTTTATATGAAAGAATTACTACACATAAACCAAGAAAAAAAGACATACACTTTCCTTAAAATCGTCGGATTCTGACTTCCTTTGTGTTGATTTGAAGATGGGAAGATTCCTCCTCAATTTCCTTCTCCAAGTTATGCCCTTTATACATCCTTAGTATTTTTCCTCATTCTTTTCTCACCCAAAGATTCTCAGAGGTTTAGATTGTGTAAAGTGGATGCCTCACAACCCTAATCTCTTAATCCTAAATTTAGGTTAACACCTTAATGAAAATGACCTAAATGCCCCCGAATGATCCCCGACTCTAAAAAGCTCTCGACAATTAATCTCTACCCTTGGGTACTTGATTTTGACTATTTCAACCCATCCCGGTCAACCGTGCACTCGAAATCACCATTTGAGTCACCAAATTTTAATATTCCATCACAATATAAAATTAACCTACCCGTTTGTCCTGGTTGAGACACTATCAGTCCCCGTCATTATTAACCACTACGACATACTATCAATTTTGCCCAAATTAATTTACTTGATCACACAGTAAATTTTATTTCCACATAAATATTAATTTTATTCTCACTAATTAATATTTATTAAATAAGAAATATTATTACGAGCACACATATAACTAAAATGTTAAAATTAATTATTCAAAAATACGAGATGTTACATTTCAAATCTAGTAGAAGAAATCAGCAATATATACCAAAAATTACTCAAAAAATTCCAAAATCATATTCATCACTACCCTCCTCCACCAAACAAAAAGGAATAGGAAATCAACATCCTGAATCCTAAATCAGATTTGATAAATACTCATGCATTTAAGTCACATCCTCTTAATCATCATCAAAATCACCCTCATTACCATTATCAGTGTCATAATCCTCCTCACAATCACCAACATGTATAGGAGAAGTGACAAGTTGTAATAACCCTTACTTTTGAGTAATTAATTTTATATAATTTTTCCATGTGAGATAATTATATAAAATAATTGAAGTTAGAGTGAATATTACTTTAAGTGATTTGAGAGATAATATTTACCGAGTTTTGCATATTTACCATTGAGAGAAGGTAAATAGCATCATGTTATGTTTTATTGCGTTATTGTGCTTTAAGCGACGGTTATGGCATATATTTCAATTGGATTATGATTAATAAATTAAAATGACATAGGAACATTAAATATTTTACGATATTCCGGATGCCAATTTTGAGGGTGTGGTTAGTCCTGAAATAGTCGTGACAGTCAAAATAAGTTTCATATTGTATTTTTGAGTTCCGGGCACTTTTGACAGGTTATGGCTCACTTATGTAGTCACGAGTCGTTTTAATGGTGTATTAAAATTTACAGATGGGAAAAAATGTTAAATGAACGGTTAAGTCTACCAAAACCCTCTTAATTTCCCCAATTACATTTTTATATTTAGAGAGAGTTAGAGAGAAAAGAGAGCTTGGGAGAAAATGAAGAGAAATGAGAGAATTGGAGATTTGGAGCTGGAAATCATTGCTACGGGAAGAGAATCTGAGACTAAAAACTTGAGGCAAGTTTCTAACTTGCTAGTGTATGGTTTAATGTGGGTAATTTGCATATATAGTTGTGTTTTTGGAGTTTTAACCATTAATGGGTTTTTGGTGATTTTAGTGTTTAAACCCTTTAATCTTTGATTTAAATTTGATTGGAGTTGGAAATATTAGTTAGTTATTGTGCAGGAATGAATTGGGTAAGTTTTTGGTTGATGATGTTGAGATTGGATGGAAGAGATTTGAGTTTTTAAAAATTCGGGTTCATAACCCGTAGCCCCGAATTGGGCATTTCTTCCAGGCCGAATCAATTCGCCTCCCAAGCGAATCGATTTGCCTTTAAGGGAGGCGACAAGTCTGAGGATCCGAATCGATTCGGGTTAAGGCCGTATTGATTCGGGCTGAGACATGATGTTGGTTTTCCCATCCGAATCGATTCACATTTTGGGCGAATCGATTCAAAAACCCTGCTATTTTGTAGGATTTTTCCAACTTGATTTTTAGTCCTTTTCTTTTAGGTTTAAGGCTTAGGAACCTTATCTTGGGAAGTAATAAAGAGTATTAGAGGTTTATATTAGGGAGATTAATACCTTGGATTAGTATAGGGGTAAAGTGGGCTTAATTTGGGGGTATTCAATAGGCGTTAGCATCGTTTCCTTTAGTGAGCTAGCTTCGGACTAAGGGAGAGTTAAGTGATATGGTTTAGGATTTTTGGGAGACTAGTATTGAGGAAAATTACCGCCGATGGCTTATGGTATTACTTTGAACTCTTGGAGGTTAGTCTGAGGAAAATTATACTTCGTAGCCTATATCATTAAAAAAATATGACTTTGTGAATAAGAATTACATATTTTAAATTGGCACTTAATTGTTAAGTATAAATGATTTTGAGAAGATAAAAAGTGAATGCTTTAAATGGGAAAAACTTGTAAATGATAATTTACATATACACACCTCTTTAAATCACTATCATAAGGGAAGTTACACGCATGAGGTAAAGTCCCCTAGCTAGTGAATGCATGGTGAATATAGTCCTCGGCCATATGAGCGGTTAATGTAGGATGCCCAGGTTGTCTTGGTGATAGGCCCTGGAAGATGATAGCCATTTAGGGGTGCATCCAGTGGGGGTACCCGGAAGGATGGTCTTAGAATCGTTATATGATGTGATTATAACTATTCTTAATAAAGTGGAACTTGTAATGATGGTAAAGCATTTTGTGAGATAAACTGCTTTGAATATGTTTCCTAAAAAGAAAAAGGGGATTGTGAAGTTTGATGGTGTAAAACTAAAATGCTGAAGCATTTTGCGAAATAAATTACTTCAAATATGTTTCCTAAAGAGAAAAGGAATTGTGCATTTAACTTGTGTAAAACTGAGATGAAATCTCATTAAGTTAAACTTAGATATTTTCTCATGCGAAAATGAATATTGTTCATTGTTATTGATATTGCGGTAGGCTGTGCTTTTAGACTGAGAGGTGAGAATTCTTATCATTATTTATGAGAGCAAGATATGTTTATGATTGACGGTGTTATATTCATAGTTGTCATGCATTTTATTCACATGGTGATCATATCAAACCGGGCCCTGAACCGTCTATATCTCTTTGTTTTGCATGAATTCAATATTCGCCCAGGTGCTCCACCGCAAGGATGCCCGTATTTACCTCTCCATCACAGTTGTCCTAGAGCTATAACATTTTGTGGATGTTGTAGGATATTTGTTGTAGACGCTCCCATCTTTTTGTACTCTAGATATTATCGGTTTACATATTCGGGGGTGTTACCTAAGTTTTGTACTTGTTTAATATAATGTGATATTAAATTTTAATACTCGGTGTAACCTGCTTGTAATGGTATGTTAACCAACAACTTATTCGGTTATTACATTGTGCATAATTGCTATTCAGTTACTCATTTGTTTTTTTGATATCCACCTTCTTTTCAAATTGTTTTGTCTAAATGATTTTCTTTAAACTTATAAATGCAAAATTGGCAATCCATTTTTTTTAAATAATTAGTGATTATCTCATATTATTATTTTAATAACAGTGATACTAAGAATGGACCATCTATGATTCCTGTATATATTGGAGTATCGGGCTGGCCACCTCTTATTTTAATATGCGGGTTTTCACAGATGGTATCAGAGCATCAGGTTCTAGTGTCCTTAGGAATCTGTGCGGACATACTATGCCTTCTGCGTTGCTTTTGAATTGATGTAGAGCCTTAGGATTAGGATTATTGATTCCTCTTGTGAGATATCGTTCTCATGCCATAATTTAAGATGTTAGTAAATCTTTTGCGCAATCGCTCGAGATTCGTCTGCTGATTGGAGAAGGAAGACCAAGGAAGGCCTTTATGAGGACAGCATTGGAGGTTAATCCCTCTGTGACATTTTCTTAGATTGCTACAACGGCTACAAGGATATAGTAGCTATAATTTTCCAAGTACCGATACAAGAAGAGAGTGGTACTAAACTTGGATTACTTAGTGAAGTTAAATTTGGAAATTGTTTAAAACATCCTTGATATGGATCATACGTTGAGGTTAAGTCATTTGGAGGCAGTATACCTTCATTCGATGGAAGTATTGGGCATTGAAGCTTGGGTTTATAGAGGGGTATAGGAATACCCAGACGTGAAAAATTGAGGAAAATTTTCCACCGATTGGAGCAATATTGAAATAGTAGGAATGGTAGTCCTTTTATTAGAAGGAATAGGAGGGTTTGCTCGTAGAGGAACCTTATGGATGATGTATCAGAAATGTAGAGAATGCATCTTTTCAAGTATTCCTAAGAGGATCAGTCAGAGGTCGATAATAAAAGAAGAGATATATGGTTAAGGAAACCTTACACCGAAGTAAGGTAGGCACAAGGAATAAAGAGTCCTTTAATGAAATGATGGGTTCGTTAGTAAGTGTTGTCAACACTTATGAAGAAGTCGTTGTGACACCCCACCTAATTAACCCTGGGTGATCAGTCCTAAATTAAGTTAGAATAGGTTTCTCAGTTGGATCATTCTTAGCATCACTGTCGCCTTTTTAATTACTAACCACCTAAGTGAGAAAATTAGGCTGGTGCCAAGTTTTATCTTTTCTTAACTTAAATGAAACTCATGCAGAAGTAAAATAACACAATAATCACAATTATCTAAAACAACCATTCACAACTTATTACTGACCGAATAAACCATCGGCCTAAAAACCCAACAATTAGAAAGTGAAGACAAGTAATCAATCTCAACATGTCTAACAAGAATTTAAATGAACTGTGAGCGACATGCTCAAAATAGCTAATAAGAACTCTCTATACTAGAAATGAAAGAATGAGGTGTCTATCAAATCTCCTGCAACATCCACATATGCCGCAGCAACGGATCCCTGAAATTGAGTCAAACCTGGCGTCCCTGTGGCTGGACACCTAAAAGGTTTTAAAAAAATTTATAGCAAGGGTTAGTACCTAAAAACATTTGAAAAACATTTAGAAAATGATTAACTTGCGGTAATAAGTAAATATGCATGCTCTCTATATTTTAGTTAGTGTCGCACTCCCTTAAGGACATCCTCACCCCCCTCTAATGTGCACTACTAACGCCTTAAATAAATTTACCTAGTTCTTCATTTTATGACTAGATAAATTATAAAACCCCTTGCAAACACCCTACTCTAACCGAGTATGCCTTAATTATGGTTTTTAAGTTATTATCATCATCAACTTAATTAAATCATTTCCCTTTTTAATTTCATATAACTTCCACATCTGTTATACATATAATACAACTCATGCTTTGATTTAATTTTCCCGTATATAATTATTTACCTAATTATATACTCAATCATATTACGTTATTCACAAGCATACTGAAATAACATTTAATAATAGTATTTCCCCCGAGTAAAGTCTCACCGGGTATAAATCCTCTAAAGTGCTATCCCACCAGGTATATTCACATAACCTAGTTACCCCAAGTTAAAATCGCTCACTAACTTGGTTAATACATAAATATTGGAGGCGGTCATATTCCTTCCTTGAAAGTGAGATGCCCCTCACCCATATAACGGACGCTATGACCTGGGATTATACTCGCCCTACTCCTCAAGCTAGTGGATTCATCCACTACGCGCAACCTCCCCCTATAGCACAAGAGTATATATATATATATATATATATATATATATCCACTAATATTAATGCACATGTCATATATATATACTATCACACACCGTATATATATAAATATAAAATATCCCGGCTACACCGTGCACTAAGTCCGTGACACAAGCCTATTCCATTTTATTTTGAGTTTATGGCCCAACTCTAATTATTAATTGATTTGCACATTAATTTCTTTTGGTATCGCCCCAACCAATATATTCAGACTTACTTTCGTGGCTCAAAATAACACCACCCGAGTCGAAATCCCCGACTCTAAATTATTTAGCCTTTACTTAAATAAAATTTACATCTCGGTATCGCTCAACCATGATTCTCGGACTTGTCTACTTCATCCGTATTTAATCATTTTGAACAAACTTTCCAAAAATTAACCCTAGTGTGACACACCTAATTTCCTCCAAATCCCAATTAAATTTAATCATGATGTCACACCAAATCGCCCTCAAATCCTAATTAATTTTCATTCACAATTAATTAGATTTAAACCCATATATTAATTATTCAACAATTAAGGCATGTAAGGATTTATATTTAATTTCCCTATATATTAAAAACTAGGCGAACTGTCAAAGTTTCTGGACCATTGATCGAGCGATGGTCCACCTTCGATCGATCGATCAGGACCTCGTCTTCACCGAGTTGGCTGTTTCAGCCATGGACGCACACCTCCAAACCCTAGTTTCTTCTACACTGAAAACCAAGCTTTCCCATCGACAATAGACATCCAAAACCTTAAGAGGAACCTCTATAAAGTCCAACAACATCAATAAATTCACTTTCTCTACTGTTTTTACAAATTGGGGTAAAATTCCATTTAATCTTTTAACCCATTTAAACATCAATTCCTTGACCACAAATTCGTCTCTAATTCATCCGGGTTTACACATCTTACCAGATACAAATATACAACTCAGATTATATATGATTTTCTAATCAATTTAGCAATCAGATTCATGGTTTACAAAACCCCATGTTCATACCCCTTTAAATCCCAAAACGAATTTCTTTGATTACACACATCACATGAATATGAATTGAAATACACTTTACATGCTACAGCAAGTTAACCACTTGACTTAGGGTTCGTAGAGTCTGAATTTGGAATTGTGAGTGCCCAAGGTTGTATATGACTCTTTTTGGCTCTCCTGTGATCCCCAAATTTGCCTTTGGCTGCTGTTAGGGTTTCCTAACCCTCTAAGTCTTCTCTAAAATTAATTCAGCAGTTCCCTTATTTTTTTTATTTGTTTAATTAACCTTAATCCCATTTTTTGTCTAATGGGCCAAGCCCAAGTGACCCAAATGCCCCCGTGTGGGCCCAACTATGTCTAAAAACGTCTTGCGACTCGTTTACTACCCCCGGTACACTTTTCTGACTATCTCGGCCCATCCGGACTCAACTATACACTCATAATTGGCATCCGAATTAATTTATAAAATACTTATTTCGCACCCAAATTAGTCTATACCGACCCCCAGCTGAAATAAGTACATATCCCGTCATTAATACCCGAAATGACGTAAATACATTATTACTATTAACTTAGAAAATAAGTTTCCCTAAATATTAACCATTCACTCCCCGATTAGTATTTAAATATAAATTACCATAATTAATTCAATTAAAATTACGACAGACAAGTAATTTTGAATTCCCGAATTAATTAAATATTTAATGCACAAAAATACGGGCTGTTACATACTCCCCCCCTTACAAAGGAATTTCATCCCCGAAATTAGGTCGTACCTGTGGTGAAAAGATCTGGATATTGTTCCCGTATATCCTCCTCCCGCTCCCACGTAGACTCGTCAATGTTGTGATGACCCCGCTGTACTCTAACTAGTGGAACAATCTTGGATCGTAACTTTCGCTCACTACGGTCCAAAATAGCCACCTGTCTCTCCTCCTATGAGATGTCTGGCTGTAAATATATTTCCTCGAGTGCAATGTGCCAGAAAGCCCTCTCGTTCCTGCGATATTTCTTCAGCGATGACACATGGAACATGTCGTGTATCCACTGAAGGTGCTCTGGAAATCTCAGCCTGTAAGCTACTGGTCCTACCCTCTCGATAATAGGGAAAGGTACCACGTACCTCGGTGCTAACTTACCCTTCTTGCCGAACCTCATCATCCCTTTCATAGGGGACACCCGGACCAATACCTGGTCCCCAACCTCCAACTCCACATGTCTTCGTGAAGCATTAGCATAACTCTCCTGCCAATCCTGAGCTATCCGAATCCTCCCTCGGATCAACTCTATCTTGGCAGACGTCTCCTGAACAATCTCCGACCCCAATAGTTTGTTGTCCCCCACCTCTAACCAACAAGCTGGTGAACGACAAGGACTCCCGTAAAGTGGCTCGAACAGTGCCATACCGATCATGAATTGGTAAGAGTTGTTATACGCGAACTCTACCAAAGGAAGATATTTCTCCCAACCTCCCCCAAAGTCTAATATGCACATTCTGAGCATATCTTCTAGCATCTGATTGACTCTCTCAGTCTGCCCGTCAGTCTGTGGGTGATAGGCTGTACTCAACCGTAACTCCGTGCCCATGGCCTCCTGAAATCTCTGCCAAAAGTGGGCCACAAAGATCTTGTCTCTGTCAGACACAATATTAATCGGTACCCCGTGAAGCTTAACAATCTCCGCTATGAATAGCTGCGCATATCGCATCGTCTCAAAGTCTGTGCGAACCGGCAGAAAGTGGGCCACTTTGGTCAACCGATCCACAATGACCCATATGGAATCATGACCCCTTTACGATGCAGGTAACCCTGTAATGAAGTCCATGGAGATGCTCTCCCATTTCCACACTGGAATCTCCAGCGGATGCAGCATCCCTGATGGTCTCTGGTGGTCAACTTTCACAAGCTGACACGTGGCACATTTCGAAACAAACTCTGTTATGTCTCGTTTCATTCCTTCCCACCAATACTGCCTCCTCATATCTTGGTACATCTTATCCCCACCGGGATGTACCACGAATCTCGACCCATGGGACTCTGTCATAATCGCGTGCCTCAAATCCTCATCCTCTGGCACAATTAACCTCCCATTAAGGCGTAAGCCTCCTTCTGAGCTAACCGAATAACCCTCTGCTCCCTCAGCTAGCAACTGGCTCACTCAATCCTAGAAGATATGATCCTCTGCCTGATCCCTCATAACCCGCATAATGATCTGAGGTGTGATGGATAATGCTGACATGAAAGCCCTGGCTACGTCATCCTCATATCGAAGCTCTCTCCACTTCGCTTTCCAGACTTCTGATATTTTACCAGTTGATCTCCGACTCAATGCATCTGCTACCACATTAGCCTTACCGGGATGATACTGAATATCAAACTGGTAGTCTTTTAAGAATTCTAGCCATCGCCTCTGCCTCATATTCAGATCTTTTTGTGTAAAGAGATACTGAAGTGATTCGTGATCCGTGAATAACGTGAACTTCTCTCCTAGAAGATAATGTCTCCATATCCTCAAAGAAAAAATGATCGATGTTGGCTCCAGGTCGTGAGTGGGGTAATTCCTCTCGTGGGGCTTTAGCTTTCTGGACACATAAGCTTTAACCCTTTCCTCCTGCTGAAGCACACCCCCAAGTCCCTGTAAGAATGCTTCAGTGTACACCCTATACTCTAATCCTCCCTTCGGCAACGCAAGTACGGGTGCAAATGTCAACTTGTCCTTTAGCTCGTCGAAAGCTAATTGACAATGATCACTCCAAGTGAAAGTTACCCCTTTCCGGGTCAAATTCATCAAAGGGGCTGCAATCTTTGAGAATCCTTTGATTAACCGCCTGTAATAACCGACGAATACCAAAAAACTGTGCACCTCGGTCGGTGTCGTGGGCTGCCCCCACTCCCTTACCGTCGATACCTTACTCGTATCCACCGCAATACCCCGGTCTGACACCATGTGGCCAAGAAACTGAACCTCCCGTAGCCAAAATCCACACTTCTCGAATTTAGAATAGAGCTGGTGATCCCATAATGTCTGTAAAACTATATGCAGATGCTCGGCGTGCTCCTTCTCGGTTCATGAGTAGATTAGGATGTCATCAATGAACACGATGACAAACTGATCAAGAAACTCCCTGAAACCCTGTTCATGAGGTCCATAAGCACTGCTGGTGCATTGGTGGGCCCGAACAGCATCACCCTGAACTCATAAGATCCATACCGCGATAGGAAAGCAGTCTTAGGAACATCCTCCTCTCGGATACGTAGTTGATGATACCCCGACCTCAAGTCGACCTTAGAGAAGTAAGACGCCCCTCTCAACTGGTCAAATAGATCATCAATCCTAGGCAATGGATACTTATTTCATATCGTCGCCTTGTTCAGCTCTCTATAGTCCACGCATAACCGTAGTGAGCCATCCCACTTCTTTACAAATAACACCGGAGCACCCCACGACGATGTACTCTGCCGAATGAAATCTTAACCCAAAAGCTGCTGAATCTACTCTCTCAGCTCACGCATCTATGAAGGGGCCATACGGTATGGGCCCCGAGCAATCGGCCTCATCCCCGGTGTTAAATCGATTACAAATTCGATTTCCCTACTAGGTGGTAACCCTATTATCTCCTGGAACACATCCTCAAAGTCCCTCACTACCGCGATTGAGTCCAACAGAATCGCCACCTCTTGTGAGGTTTCCTCCTCGATGTAATACAGGTGCGTGCGTGACCCTCCCTCAAGTAATGACATTGCTATAAAAAACATCTCCTGTCCTAGAATAGAGAACACGATTGTCCTCTCGTAGCAAACCACCATCGCCCGATAACCTGCCAACCAATCCATACTCAAGATGACATCGTACCCCTCCATATCTAACACCAAGAGGTCCGCTGCTAAACTAAGTCTCCCAATCAAAATGTCCACCCCCCGAAAAACCGAGTGAATCGAAGCCCCGCTGCCTACTGGTGACTCTACACACATCCGAACACTACCCGCAATCTCTAGTAACTCGACCCGTTTAGCAAAATTATATTTAATGAATGAATGCGATGCTCCCGTATAAAAAATAATACTACCCTCATAACCATGAATGAGAAACATACCCTAAACTGCTAGCGGTGCTTGCTGCGTTGGAGGATTGGGAACATCCGGGACGTTATACACACATTCGTAGTGCATCTACCCCTGTTGCGGTGGGGCGGGTGGAGCTGGTGCTGCTAGCGACATCTTCCCCCGTTGCCCCTGTTGGGCCTCTTGCTGTTGACCTCTGCCCCTCTGTGGGCACTCCCTCTTGAAGTGTCTTGGTTGGCCACAGACAAAATAGCGTCTCTGACCATCCCCTTGTTGTTGGCCCTATTGGCCCTGACATGGCTAGCCCTGCTGGCCTCCCCCATTGTTCCCTTGGCCCTGATGGCCCTAAGGAACCTACTGCTGCTAATTCGGGCCCGGTTGCCCCTGCCTAAACCCCTGTCCTCCCGGTCGGAACCCACTAGGCTTGAACTTTATAGCCTGATTCCCCTGCTGACTTCCAGTCTGCTGTTGAGTACCACTCGCGTCTCCACTAGTAACTACGTTGCCCTGTTGGCTTGGCTCCTCTGCTCTCTTGCTCCCATTTACATGGAAGTGATGATCCTGGCAATGTACAAGCGCGTCATTAACGATATCTATATAGGTCACTAAAGTCGGATTCCCAATCAGATGTTGCCTGATCCACCGGGATAAGCCATCCATAAACCTCGATTTCTTTCGCTCCTCATCGTTCACCTCATTTGGCACAAAGTTGGCTAAACGGGTGAACTCTTCCTTGTAGTCTGCCACTGATTGGTCACCCTGCACTAAATCACTAAATTTCTTTCTCATCTCAGCCTCTACCGCTGCTGGAAAGTATTTGTGGTCGAACCGCACCCAGAACTCTGCTATCTTCATCAAATCTCGCTCCTCCACGGTGGTAACTGACTCCCACCACTGTAAGGCAGCCCCCAAAAAACGAAAGGTAGCAAGCATTTGTTTTTGCACCTCTGTACACTCCAACATGTGCAGATGGCGCTGAATGTTCTTTTTCCAGTCGCAAGCCTCTACCACATCTGTGCTACCTCGAAACTCAGGTGGGTTACCCTTCTGAAAGGCCTCCCTAACTCGCTGCCAAGATGGTGGCCCCACTGGAGCCTGAACTGCTGGTGCCACTGGAGGCGGAGCCTGGGGATGTGGAAAGTGAGCTGCCATAGCTCGCATCATTTTCTCAACTGCCTGGGCCACTATCACTGCCACCTGAGTAGTGCAAATCAACTCGGGTGGGGGTGGCGGTACCTGTGGCTCCTGATGAGCCTCCCTGACTTCATCCCTAGCCTCAGACCTCTCCGCTCTCTGTCTCCTGGGTGGCATCTGAAATAGATTGAATTGTATAAGTACTCAATTTACACAAAAATATTCACAGCAGAAAAAAGATATCTCACAAGCGGAAAATGAATCAACAGTCCTAATAATAGGGCTCTATAACAACAGAATGCTATGCTGAGACGTAGTAAGCCGCACAGATCCTAAGTATACTAGAACCTGATGCTCTGATACCATCTGTGACACCCCGCCTAATTAGCCCCGGGTGATCAGTCCTAAATTAAGTTAGAACTGGTTTCTCAATTGGATCATTCTTAGCATCACTATCGCCTTTTTAATTACTAACCACTAAAGTGAGAAAATTAGACTGGTGCCAAGTTTTATCTTTTCTTAACTTAAATGAAACTCATGCGGAAGTAAAATAACACAATAATCACAATTATCTAAAATAACCATTCACAACTTATTAACTGACTGAATAAACCATCTGCCCAAAAACATAATAATTAGAAAGTGAAGACAAGTAATCAATCTCAACATGTCTAACAAGAATTTAAATGAACTGTGAGAGACATGCTCAAAATAGTTGATAAAAAGTCTCTATACTAGAAATGAAAGAATGAGGCGTCTATCAAATATCCTGCAACATCCACATATGCTGCAGCAACGGATCCCTGAAATAGAGTCAAACTTGGTGTCCCTGTGGCTGGACACCTAAAAGGTTTTAAAAAAATTTATAGCAAGGGTTAGTACCCAAAAAAATTTGAAAAATATTTAGCAAATGATTAACTTACGGTAATAAGTAAATATGCATGCTCTCCATATTTTAGTTAATGTTGCACTCCCTTGAGGACATCCTCACCCCTCCTCTAATGTGCACTACTAACGCCTTAAATAAATTCGCCTAGTTCTTCATCTTATGACTTGATAAATTATAAAACCCCTTGCAAACACCCTACTCTAACCGAGTATGCCTTAATTATGGTTTTTAAGTTATTATCATCATCAACTTAATTAAATCATTTCCCTTTTTAATTTCATATAACTTCCACATCTGTTATACATATAATACAACTCATGCTTTGCATTAATTTTCCCGTATATAATTATTTACCTAATTATATACTCAATCATATTACGGTATTCACAAGCATACTGAAATAACATTTAATAATAGTATTTCCCCTGAGTAAAGTCTCACCGGGTATAAATCCTCTAAAGTGCTATCCCACCAAGTATATTCACATAACCTAGTTACCCCAAGTTAAAATCGCTCACTAACTTGGTTAATACATAAATATTGGAGGCGTTCATATTCCTTCCCTGAAAGTGAGATGCCCCTCACCCATATAACGGACGCTATGACCTGGGATTATACTCGCCCTACTCCTCAAGCTAGTGGATTCATCCACTACGCGCAACCTCCCCCTATAGCACAAGAGTATCTATCTATCTATCTATCTATCTATCTATCTATCTATATATATATATATATATATATATATATATATATCCACTAATATTAATGCACACGTCATATATATATACTATCACACACCGTATATATATAAATATAAAATATCCCGGATACACCGTGATGCACACGTCATATATATATACTATCACACACCGTATATATATAAATATAAAATATCCCGGATACACCGTGCTATATATATATATATATATATATATATATATATATATATATCCACTAATATTAATGCACACGTCATATATATATACTATCACACACCGTATATATATAAATATAAAATATCCCGGCTACACCGTGCACTAAGTCCGTGACACAAGCCTATTCCATTTTATTTTGAGTTTATGGCCCAACTCTAATTATTAATTGATTTGCACATTAATTTCTTTTGGTATCACCCCAACCAATATATTCAGACTTACTCTCGTGGCCCGAAATAACACCACCCGAGTCGAAATTCCCGACTCTAAATTATTTAGCCTTTACCTAAATAAAATTTACATCTCGGTATCGCTCAACAATTATTCCCGAACTTGTCTACTACATCCGTATTTAATCATTTTGAACAAACTTTCCAAAAATTAACCCTAGTGTGACACACCTAATTTCCTTCAAATCCCAATTAATTTTAATCATGATGTCACACCAAATCGCCCTCAAATCCTAATTAATTTTCATTCACAATTAATTAGATTTAAACCCATGTATTAATAACTCAACAATTAAGGCATGGAATAATTTATATTTAATTTCCCTATATATTAAAAACTGGGCGAACTGTCAAAGTTTTCGGAACATCGATCGATCGATGGTCCACCTTCGATCGATCGATTGATCAGGTCCTCGTCTTCCCCAAGTTGGTTGTTTCAGCCATGGACGTGCACCTCCAAACCCTAGTTTCTTCTACACTAAAAACCAAGCTTTCCCATCGACAATAGACAACAAAAACCTTATGAAGAACCTCTATAAAGTCCAACAACATCAGTAAATTAACTTTCTCTACTGTTTTTACAAATTGGGGTAAAATTCCATTTAATCTTTTAACACATTTAAACATCAATTCCTTGACCACAAATTCGTCTCTAATTCATCCGGGTTTACACATCTTACCAGATACAACTCAGATTATATATGATTTTTTAATCAATTTAGCAATCAGATTCATGGTTTACAAAACCCCATGTTCATACCCCTTTAAATCCCAAAACGAATTTCTTTGATTACACACATCACATGAATATGAATTGAAATACACTTTACATGCTACAGCAAGTTAACCACTTGCCTTAAGGTTCGTAGAGTCTGAATTTGGAATTGTGAGTGCCTAAGGTTGAAGATGACTCTTTTTGGCTCTCTTGTGATACCCAAATTTGCCTTTGGCTGCTGTTAGGGTTTCCTAACCCTCTAAGTCTTCTCTAAAATCAATTCAGCCATTCCCTTGTTTCTTTTATTTGTTTAATTAACCTTAATCCCATTTTTTGTCTAATGGGCCAAGCTCAAGTGACCCAAATGCCCCCGTGTGGGCCCGGCTATGTTTAAAAATGTCCCGTGACCCGTTTAATACCCCCGGGTAAACTTTTCTGACTATCTCGATCCATCCGGACTCAACTGTACACTCATAATTGGCATCCGAATTAATTTATAAAAATACTTATTTCGCACCCAAATTAGTCTATACCGACTCCCGGCTGAAATAAGTACATATCCCGTCATTAATACCTGAAATGACGTAAATATATTATTACTATTCAATTAGTAAATAAGTTTCCCTAAATATTAACCATTCACTCCCCGATTAATATTTAAATATAAATTACCATAATTAATTCAATTAAAATTACGACACACAAGTAATTTTGAATTTCTGAATTAATTAAATATTTAATGCACAAAAATAAGGGGTGTTATAGCCGTGTTCACGAGACCTCATTGGTGGACTTCCACCCAAGGAGATTCATTGAAATAAGGCAGTTGAAGCCGGTAGTATGTTTTCCTTTGATGAGGGAGTTAAGGGAACTACGAGGGGGATTATCAAGATTGAGGCTATAGAGCCTGAAAATGTTGAAAAACTTTAACATGGACAGTGTGGCATGAGATGGGGAATGATTGTGATAAGGAGCGTAAAACTTCATGTTTTAATGTTGTCCTATAGGAGCTAAAGGACAAGAGTAAGGTGCGTAGATAAGGCATTGATTGAAGTAGTTCTTGGTACAGATAGAACTAGGGTACTGTATCTAGGAACTATGTGGAACAACCAAGGTAATTGGAAAGAATGTTGTTGTGAGTTTCACCTCGGTTAAGGGAAGTGTGTTTTATGTGGCAAGATTTAGCCTCAGTATTTTAGTAACCCTAGATTCAGGTATGTAATTCGAGCTTTGTGGCAGTATTGATATTAATATAGAGGTTATGTCTATAAGTTTTTCGTGGTGATGAGATTCTATTTTCTTGCATTCATTGTAAGTGGGTGATGATATTTGAACATTTTTTTTGGTTTGTGCTACTTGTTCTGTCTGTGTTATACGAGTATAAAATTATTTTGATTTAAACTATAGCAAGCTTATGATTGTGAGACTATCATATCTGCGGTTCCAAAGTGGAACTCTTTATTCTATAATATCTCTCCTGGATACGGGTTGAGACTTTATAGTGATGATTCAAGGTATGTATGAATTGTTGTTTTACCTGTTTTCTGCTAACATATCTCCATGATCAACAAAGTTAAGTAGTAGTTTATCGGAGGGGTTTCTTGTTTGGATTTTGCTTGCGAGATACTCCACGCATGAACCTTAGCGATGTTGGGAGTGGAGAGATGTTACTTTATGTTAGGATGTAGGTTTTGGTGGAATTAGCTGAGAGTCACGTGATTGATTAAAGGGATAATAAAAAGTAGATGTGCGGTGCAGAAGCACTGGAAATATTTCTCTGACCGGGTATAGGTGGCCGAGACAAAGATAAGTAAGTCAGATTGGGGCTTATAGCTAGGCCTTGATGAGAAGGCAATTTAAGAAGATGTATATAAATATATTTGGGTAAAGGATTCACAACACTTTGTTGAAAGTAGGCGCCTGATTATTTAGATTTTTTCATTTTGCCGAAATTGCTGGACATAGAGGTAGAAGCGCGTTAGTAAGGTTACAAGTTAGGGTTTTTAGCGGTCCCAATTGGGTGACTTATGCCATTATATCTTGACGATCGACGGTGCGAGGTAGTATTGTAACGGGAGGGTTCCTTGTCTGAATTTTGCTTTGTGAGACGTCCCACGCATGAAACCGAGTGAATGTCGAAAATTGAGAAAGGTCTTGGGAACTAGGGACATAGTTAGTATAGTACTTATTTCACGTGGTTAGGAGAAACACATCAATCTTAATATTATTAGGAAGATCGGCAAATGGGGCATGTGGTGTTGTTTTAGAAATGATGTAGTGAGTTAAACATGGGAAGAATGTGAGGCCAATCTCTAGAGAAACTGTTATGTCTATGATTTAGCTTTTGATGAGCTGAAGAAAAAGTTGACTCCTACTCCTAAATTAGCATTGCCAAGTTCGAGAGTGGACTATTTAGTTATTATAGACGCGTCTCCATAAGAATGGTGCGATGTATTACTACAGGAACATGGGACCATTGCGTATGTATCTTGTGGCTTGAACCCTGTGAGGAGAACTATCCCATGAAAGACTAAGGGCATGCCAAAATAGTGTTCGCCTTAAAGATGCGGAGGCACTACCTCCTGGGAGGGGGATTAAATCTTTTCATGGACCACAATTCGATACAAGGTTTGTTCTTACATAAAGATCAAATTGTGTGGCAAAATTGGTGATTGAATTTCGTAAAAGACTATCAATTTGACATTCATTATCACCCAGGAAAAGCAAATATGATATCGAATACTGAGTAGAAAATCCATGGGGGAAACTAGTGAAGGCATGGAAAGCCAAGTGGAAGGAGCTTAACTAGAAATATGTTGTTACTATGGCGCTTATATTAGTGATTGACCGTTACGCCTGCTATTAAGATGAGAGTCATGAAAGAGCAAGTAAGGGACATTTCTGAGTATGTCTCCCTATGCACCACTTGTCAATTGGTGAATGTGGATTAGCGGCAACTGATTGGATTGTTTCAATCATTAGAAATACCGTTGCGAGAATGGGAGAATGTATCCATGGATTTTTATCACTGGACTATGGATGTGGTAAAGCGGTCATGAATACGAATGGATGATAATATGGAGTTTCTGAAACCTTATGGGGTACCTATCAATATAATGTCGGACCGAGACAAGATTGTCGTATCCCATTTCTGAAGAGATTTCCAAGAAACGATGGGGACCAATTAAGGTTAAGTACCTTCTACCACCCAAAAACACTTGGTCAAAATGGGGAGAAATAAAGTATGTAGGAGGACATACTCTCGATGTGAATACTTAATTTTTAGTGGATGGGAGCAAAACATTATTTTTGTCAAATCTATAATCCATAATGGGTATAGCACCATAGGTGGTGTGGTATAGCAAGCCGCGTAGATCACCTGCTTGTTGATTGGAAGTAGGAACCATAAGATTCTTGGACCTAGAATAATCCAAGACTTCTTTTCGAAGACTGAGTTCATTCAAAATCGCAAACGAATTGCCCAAGATTGTCAAAATGTCTATGCCGACGCGAATAGAAGTCTTGTAAAATTAGAGGTAGAGAATCAAATTTAATGCGGGCATTTTTTTTATGAAGGTTATAACGTGATTATGGATGAAAGAAAAACTTGTGCCACGTTAGGCAGATTTTTCCCGTTGTTCTAAAAGTAGGCTCGATAGTTCTTATGAGAAACAACCGGTTATTATTTTAGATCATGGAAAGTATAAACTAAGGTCGAAAGTGGTACTCTTGGTCCAAGTCTCGTGGGGACACCACAATGCCAAGGAATTTACTTGGGAACAAGAGAATAATATTTGAGAAATGTGCCCCCTAGTCTTTTTATAAGTTACGCCTGAATTTTGAGGGCAAAATTCCATTATAAGGGAGGAGTATGTAATAACACTTACTTTTGAGTAATTGATTTTATATAATTTTGCCATGTGAGATAATTATATAAAATAATGGAAGTTAGAGTGAATATTACTTTAAGTGATTTGAGAGATAATATTTACTGAGTTTTGCATATTTACCGTTAAAGAAGGTAAATAGAATTATGGTATGTTTTATTGCGTCGTTGTGCTTTAAGCGACGATTATGGCATATATTTCAATTGGATTATGATTAATAAATTAAAATGACATAGGAACATTAAATATTTTACGATATTTTGGAAGCCAATTTTGAGGGTACGATTAGTCCTGAAATAGTCGTGACAGTCAAAATAAGTGCCATATTGTATTTTTGAGTTCCAGGCACTTTTGACAGGTTATGACTCAATTATGTAGTTACGGGTCATTTTAATGGTATATTAACATTTAAAGATGGGAACAATTGTTAAATGAACGGTTAAGTCTCCCAACCCCTCTTATTTTCCCCAATTACATGTTTTATACTTAGAGAGAGTTAGAGAGAAGAGAGAGCTTGGGAGAAATGGAGAGAAATGAGAGAATTGGAGATTTGGAGCTAGAAATCATTGCTATAGGAAGAGAATCCAAGACTACAAACTTAGAGAGAGTTAGAGAGAAGAGAGACCTTGGGAGAAAATGGAGAGAAATGAGAGAATTGGAGATTTGGAGCTGGAAATCATTACAACGGGAAGAGAATCCGAGACTAAAAACTTGAGGCAAGTTTCTAACTTGCTAGTGTATGATTTAATGTGGGAAATTTGCATATATAGTTGTGTTTTTGGAGTTTTAACCATTAATGGGTTTTTGTTGATTTTAGTGTTTAAACCCTTTAATCTTTGAATTAAATTTGATTGGAGTTGGAAATATTAGTTAGTTATTGTGTAGGAATGAATTGGGTAAATTAATTATCATAACCCGTAGCCCCAAATTGGGCATTTCTGCCAGGCCGAATCGATTCGCCTCCCAAGCGAATCGATTTGCCTTTAAGGGAGGTTACAGGTCTGAGGATCCGAATTGATTCAGGTTAAGGTCGAATCGATTCGGGCTGAGACAGGAGATTGGTTTTCCCAGCCGAATTGATTCACATTTTGGGCGAATCGATTCGCTACGAGGGGCGAATCGATTCGGCCCTAGGCGAATCGATTCGGAAACCCAACTGTTTTATTGGATTTTTCCAAATTGGTTTTTAGTCCTTTTATTTTAGGTTTAAGTCTTAGGAACCTTCTCTTGTGAAGTAATAAAGAGTATTAGAGGTTTATATTAGGGATATTAATACCTTATATTGGTATGGGGGTAAAGTGGGCTTAATTCGGGGGCTATTCAATAGGCGTTAGCGTCGTTTCATTTAGTGAGCTAGCTTCGGACTAAGGGAGAGTTAAGTGATATGGTTTAGGATTTTTGGGAGACTAGTATTGTGGAAAATTACCATTGATGGATTATGGTATTACTTTGAACTCTTGGAGGTTAGTGAGAGGAAAATTGTACTTCTTAGCCTATATCATTAATAAAATATGACTTCGTGAATAAGAATTGCATATTTTAAATTGGCACTTAATTGTTAAGTATAAATGATTTTAAGAATGTAAAAAGTGAATGCTTTAAATAGGAAAAACATGTAAATGATAATTTGCATATACACACCTCTCTAAATCTCTATCATAAGGGAAGTTACGTACATGAGGTGAAGTCCCCTAGCTAGTGAATTGAGGGTGAATATAGTCCTCAGCCATGTGACCGGTTATTATATTGTGTGATTATTGTTCGAATTGAGGTAATTTCGGGTGAGGTTATGACTCACTGTAAAAGGTATATGGCCGCTTCCCGACGTCATGCGATGTAGGATGCCTAAGTTGTCTTGGTGATAGGCCTTGGAAGATGATAGCCATTTAAGGGCGCATCCAGTGGGGGTACCCGAAAGGATGGTCTTACAATCGTTATATGATGTGATTATAACCATTCTTAATAAAGTGGAACTTGTAATGATGGTAAAGCATTTTGTGAGATTACTTCTTCGAATATGTTTCCTTGAGAGAAAAAGGGGACTGTGAAGTTAGATGGTGTAAAACTGAAATAGTGAAGCTTTTTGTGAAATAAATTACTTTAAATATGTTTCCTAAATGTGACAACCCGCGATCCGAGATAAGGGGTGGACAGCCCGATACCCAAATGTAACAGGAATCATGGATGAATATCATTCTCAGCATCACAAAAAAATAAACTGAGTATACGGGAAAACCGCCTAATATATCCGAAAACGGGTTGACAAAAAGTTTAGAAATTTAAAATGCAGTTATGAAATTTAAATTAAAACAACCCCATCTGATAAGCAAGTGGAATTCCACACAAATATATATAATACAACTAAGATGAAAGTAAACAACAGGACCGAATAGGCTGTCGATCCCCAGCAACATACAAAAAGTACAACAATCTAAACACCTTACATAATACATCCATTAATCAAATACAAAAGTTTGGGCCACACGCCCGAATAAAAAGACCCGATCCTATCTAGACCACAAAGATGAAAACGTCTAATTCAAGATCCTGTAATAACCCAAAAAATCTTACAGCTCGTCGAAAGCAATGGAATGGGAACATCAAGACTGGTGTCCTTGCGGGGGAGCACCTGAGCGGATACAATCATATACACGACAAGAAAAGTAAACCGGTCAGGGCCGGGTTCTATATGATCACCAGAAGAAATAAAAAGCATGATAGAGATGAACAGTTATGCATGAATGATAAGGATGATAAATTTACATTACAATTTAACTAAATGATGAGATGTCAATACATAGAACAAAGAAAATTAATAACTTAAATTTAAAACCTTTCCTCATTTATCAAATTTCCATTACCTTGTGTATTCCTTACTAGGAATAAAACCATTTATTAACTTCCATAGTTAATTATCTTACCATTTCATCTTTCCATTCCTTAATAGGAATACCATTAATATTAAGTGCACTTTATGGCACATATTTCTTTAATCTCATTCCCGTGCTCTTTATGGCACATATCTATGCTCTTTGTGGCATTTATCATAACAACCATCAAGTCCCACTTGATGAAAAATACAGTTATATTCATATACATATAACGATTCTAAGATCGCCCGTCCGGGTTTCCCCACTGTGCGTGCCCCTAAATGACCATCATCTTCCAGGGCCTACCATAGAACAACCTGGGATCCTACAACGCAAGACGTCGGGAAGCGGCCATGTGCCAGCGGGATAGTCAAGACCACACCCGGAATCTCCTACCCATCGCAGAAAATATATATATAACAAACACTCACATGGCCTAGGACTATATCCACCCTGCATTCATTAGCCAGGGGGCATCACCATGCGCGCGAACTTCCCTTATGATGTCATTTTAGAGAGGTGTGTAACAGTAAATTAACATTTACATTTTGAAATCTCATTATCATTTTCAATATTCATTACCAATTTCCATTTCCATTACCCATGTGATTAGTTCTTTTTATTTGAACCTATCATTATTAAACAACTGGGTTCCTTCTATTTGAACCAATCATCATTAACACAATTTGGGTCCATTTTAGTTGAACCTATCATATTTAAGCATTTGGGTTAATTATACGAACCTAGTTCCCCTCGAATATCGTCATTAATATTCCTCAATTTACAAGTCCAGATTTAAATCTCCAAATGATCGTTATGATCCTATAAGTCCTCAAGGTTCATAAAATCTTGATAAGCCCTTAAGTCTCCAAACATGGGCCTACAACCCCTATTACGAAGTAACAAAAAGAGTGATGCCTAAACATCACTTTGGAACACCCCCTCCTCTGGACTTAACCACAAGTGAAATCCATTCCACTCTAGGGTGATAACCAACTCAACTAGGACTCTAAAAGTCAAAGTTTACTTCATTCAAGAAGGTTCCTAAGTCCCTATGAAAAGAAAAGATTAAAAGTAAAAGTAAAGTTTTGGAAAGAAAACAGGGGACCGGTCGACCGATTCCAAGACCGCGGTCGACCGCGCCTCACATTTGTGCCTTAGAAGAAAAGCAAAAAGATCACTTCGGCAGGGCCGGTCGACCGGTAAGGGGGGACGCGATCGACCGCGCCTCAAATTTCATGCCTTTGAAAGAAAGCAGTGTGCCCTCTCCCGAAGGCCCGGTCGACCGGTCTGAGAAATGCGGTCGACCGGTCATTGCAGACCTAGACCCAAAACTCTCCATTCTTCTTCCAACAACCAAATCCCATATCATTTAATGGAACTAATACATCCCAAACATGTCTAATTACCATCATTTACAATATTAATCATCCCAATCAATTTCCAAGGTTTAATACCCACAAATCCAACAAAACCCTAAAATGATTAAACACAAAAAATTCATAACTATCACAACTAATTATTCTCCTTAAATCATATAATAGCAAGTAGATAACTTTCCTTGCTCTTGCAAATTCAGATTTGATTTGGTGGAGGCAACAATCCAAGCTCCAATCTCTCTTTTCTCCAAAGCTCTCTTCTTTCTCCTTCTCTCTCTCTCTAGGGCTCAATTTTGAAAGAAAAGGAAGAGTAGAAATGGGGTTGGGGAAAAATAAAATGGGGCTTAAGTCTAAAGAGCCCACTTAAATGTCTGATACGCGATATAATAAATCGCACTGCACTTAAGCTATAACCAGTCAAAAGTGCCCAAAATGCCAAAATGCAATATGGCACTTATTTTGACTGTCTCGCACCTACCGGGACTAACTACACCCTCCAAATTATCATTTGAAAATTTTATAACTCATTTTAAGTTCCGGTTTCTCATTAAACCAAAATGTCATTTTATATCTTATGACACCATAAATCACCACATGGATATTTTTACCTACCCATTAGGTAATCATACAACATTTCAGTAAATATTAACCTTTCTCATATTAAATTAATATTTACTCAACATCTCTCATTTTATAATTAATTACTACACATAGTAAATAAATATAAAATACGCTATCAAACGTGAGGGTTGTTACATACTCCCCCCCTTAAGAGGGAATTTTCCCCCCAAAATTCAGGTATACCTCGCAAGAAGAAATGCGGATAGTTTTCCCGCAAGTCATCCTCGCGACCCCATGTCGATTTCTCGACACTGTGCTGACTATCTTGCAACATAACTAAAGGTACTATCTGCAATCTAAATCACCGGTCTCTACGTTCTAAAATGGCAACCGATGACTCCTCATAAGGAACGTTAAGATGCATCTACTTCGAAAGAAATGTGCCTAAGGGCACCAATCACATCTCTAGTACTAATATACAGGAGAGATATGGAACACATTATGAACTTGCTGCAACTGTTTCGGTAAAGCAAGTTAACAGGCCACCGGACCCACCTTAGCATTCATAGGAAAGGTCCAATGTAAAGCGGTGCAAGTCTTCCTTATACTCAAAATACATAATTCCCTTCATAGGCAATACTCACACCAACACTTGGTCCACCTACCTCACTCTCCACATACCTTCACCCCGCATCGTCTTGGCTCTTTTGTCGATCTTGGTTATATGAATGCGATTCCGAAGGGGCTCAATTTTTGAAGAAGTACCTCGGATTATTTCAGGTCCGAGAGACTTATCATCTCGCACCTCTAACCAACAAGCAGGAGATCCATAAGGTCTACCATACAAGGTTGTATAAAGCGCCATCCCGATAGTGGGTCGATACAAATCATAATAAGCGAATCCAACTAGTGGGGGATACTGTTCCTAACTTATTTTTTTTATACACATAAGGGGTATATGCCCCAACATATGGTTTACCCTTTCTGGTCTGACCATCTGTTTGAGGATGATAGGAAGTACTAAACTTCAATCCGTTTCCCATTTTAGAAACTTGCCAAAAGAGAGAAACGCAAATCCTATTTCAGTCGGAAACTGTAATCAAAGACACCCCACGCAATACAACAACTTCTCCAAGCCTGACCACTACTACTGGCGGCGCATAACTTGACACATGATGTCATTACCCGGATGTAATGCAACCTTAGAATCGCTAGATTCCACCATTTCTGCCCTTCTAAAGTCCTTCTCATTCGGGACAAAGATTCTCTTATGGAAATGTACCCCACCCTCAAAGTCAATAGAGTAGGGTTGTGTTCCCTTCTTTTCCATACGGCGATCACCCCCACGATGAATTTAAATTCCAGCATGAGATAATACTTCTCACAAGTCTTAGCTTATGAGGCGCATAAACATTAGGTCTATGCTCCAGTATAATACTCTCGATCCTGGCAGAGGCTTGTCAATTGAATCCACCCTCGAGCTTAGAAACATGGCTTAGGAATGTGAGTCAATTCACCCTTTCGTTATCTCCGTAACACTCTACTACGAGAGGCCTCATCTCCTTCGACTTTACCAACTAAACTTCTCGAAATCTCATAATTCTCGTTACCAGGAAACCAATCCCTCTTAGAGTCAACACACAACTTATTCTTGGTCAACTCCCAACAGCCCTCCTAAACCAACATCACATACTAAAGGCCTTATGTCCAAACGATCCTAAAGTATACCTACCTATACTATATCCTATTTAAGTCGTATACACCTAATACTAAGTATATCCCAAGTGCCTAAGACCTTTCTCAACTCCCGACATTTCCTCGGTTTCGTGCGTGGAACGTCTCGCCGAAGCGAAATCCAAACAAGGAACCCTCCCGTTACACTACTACCTCGCGTTGTCGGTCATCAAGGCATACAGGTCTAAGACACATGTTCAGGACCGAAAAGATTCTACTTATATACATTACCATATAAAGAACTAAAGATTTAACAAATCAAACAAATCCAAACTAAAGCCCTATAATTATATATCCCACAATATAGGTATAGCCTTCTTATCAAGGCATAACCCGAAGTCTTAACTCGACTTCGCATCCCAGTCTCCCTCACATCGTTCAGAGGAGAGAACTGTATACAGTGCTTCTATTTCGCACTTTAATAGCCACTAATCACTCTTCTACTTGATTCTCGGCTACACCTTTCCACCCATCTCTTAACCATAAAAAATAAATTAAAATAAAATGAAATTAGCTAACAGAAGAAAGAACAACATTTCTCCACTTCCAACGTCGTTGAGGTTCACGCGTGGAGCGTCCCGCAAAAGCGGAATCCAAATAAGGAACCCCTCCTATACGCTACTACTCAACTTTATCGGTCGTGGGAATAAGGCATACAAATCACATCACACCCGACCATGTTAAGGACGAGTAAATCGGCCTCAAAGCATAAAATACCACAATAAATCCCTATATCTACATAAACAAAGAATTTAGCGAACAACCACTCATAGGAAACTCAACACTAGAAAAAAATACTCTCAGCAGATCTTATCAAATCTGAAATCTGAGAAGAGCTCATAAAGTAGATGAGCGCGTAAAGCCTGCATCGAATAACATACAACTTAAGTGTCCCTGAGTGAAAATTTACACTCCTATAACGGAAGGTGTCGGCTGAGCAGGAGGAAGCATAGCCTCCTAAATTTGACAAATACACCAATATTGTAGTTGTCCCTGCTACTAAGGAACAACCATAATAGGTGCCGGAGGTGGAAACTGAACATATGGCTGCTACGGAGCCCTAAGAAATTGCCCCCCAATCGCCTGAGGACACTCCATCTTATAATGACCGCCTCCTCTCAATGGAAGCACCGTCCCTTCATATCCTCCTGACATCGATCCCTGTTACTTCTAAACTGGGAAGTACCTTGGCCCAAAGGGTCTTTACCTCCATGACCACCCCGACCCGCATGTTGCGAAGCACCTTGACCGTGCCTACTGTTATTGCCACTCGCAATAAACCTTCCCAAAACGTTGTCTCGTAGATGAAACCCCTTGCCGAGGGTCCCTCTTTCTATACTTACCACCCGAAAGTTAGGATGAGGTAAATGCTCCTCTTCAAGTCCCAAATCCTCTAGGTTTCCCTACTTACCCCACGACAGTAGCTTTCTTGCTACCCGGTGTATGTAGCCGATGCTCATGGCAATGGGGTGAGGCTGCATTCATAACTTTAACAGAAATCTATAAGGCTTGATTAAGCCGCAATTACTGCCGGATTCTCCAGTCTAGACCTCACATAAGCTTTGAGATCTTCCTATCTTCCGGAGCCACTTCATCTTGGACGAAATTCACCCATCGTGAAAACCCCTCTACTTGTTCCGCCACAGATCTCTCTCCTTGCACAACATCCTGGAGCTTCCTTCTCATCTCCCAATGTGCTGCGAAAGGAACATACTCACGATCGAACAAAGCCCAAAACTCAGTGATCGTCATTGTGTCTCTCTGCTCTGGCGTGGTTATGATTTTCAACCAGTATAATGCAGATCCGACTAGCTAAAAAGTGGCAAGGACTTGTTTCTCTCCTTGCTACATTCCATCATTCGAAGGTGGCGTTGTCTGTTCTCTTTCCATTTATTGGCTTCAATAACATCCATGCCTCCCTCGAATTTCGGGGAATTTCCCTTTAGAAGGACTCTCTAACCCTTTCTCAAGGAGTAGGTCCCGTGGGAGCTTGAACATCGTGAGCCCATTGTTGAGCCTATGGCAAATTGTTTGACCTCTACGGTTATGGCGGTGTTAAGCACTTGAGCTACTATATTTGCTACATCCGCAGCGTTAACGGTCCCTTGTGGAGGCGGTGGAGAATCTACCTCCTCTTCTACAACCTTATCACGTCTCGCTGGGCGAGCTCTCTAGGTGGCATTTGAGATGAAGTAACAATAGGGTTAAAATACTATGTGAAACTATCTATCTTGCAGAAGATCGCAAACATAGACAACTACACAGTCCTATCCTTAGGCTCTATATCAAAGAACACTACGGGAGAACGTGATGAATCCACATAGATCCCAAAGACTCTAGAACCTGATGCTCTAATACCATCTGTGACAACCCGCGATCCGAGATAAGGGGTGGCCAGCCCGATACCCAAATGTAACAGGAATCATGGATGAATATCATTCTCAGCATCACAAAAAAATAAACTGAGTATACGGGAAAACCGCCCAATATATCAGAAAACGGGTTGCCAAAAAGTTTAGAAATTTAAAATGCAGTTATGAAATTTAAATTAAAACAACCCCATCTGATAAGCAAGTGGAATTCCACACAAATATATATAATAAAACTAAGATAAAAGTAAACAACAGGACCGAATAGGCTGTCGATCCCCAGCAACATACAAAAAGTACAACAATCTAAACACCTTACATAATACATCCATTAATCAAATACAAAAGTTTGGGCCACACGCCCGAATAAAAAGACCCGATCCTATCTAGACCACAAAGATGAAAGCGTCTAATTCAAGATCCTGTAATAACCCGCAAAATCTTACAGCTCGTCGAAAGAAATGGCATGGGAACATCAAGATTGGTGTCCTTGCGGGGGAGCAACTGAGCGGATACAATCATATACACGACAAGAAAAGTAAACCGATCAGGGCCGGGTTCTATATGATCACCAGAAGAAATAAAAAGCATGATAGAGATGAACAGTTATGCATGAATGATAAGGATAATAAATTTACATTACAATTTAACTAAATGATGAGATGTCATTACATAGAAGAAAGAAAATTAATAACTTAAATTTAAAACCTTTCCTCATTTATCAAATTTCCATTACCTTGTGTATTCCTTACTAGGAATAAAACCATTTATTAACTTCCATAATTAATTATCTTACCATTTCATCTTTCCATTCCTTAATAGGAATACCATTAATATTAAGTGCACTTTATGGCACATATTTCTTTAATCTCATTCCCGTGCTCTTTATGGCACATATCTATGCTCTTTGTGGCATTTATCATACGCTCTTTGTGGCGTTTAACAACCATCAAGTCCCACTAGATGAAAAATACAGTTATATTCATATACATATAACGATTCTAAGATCGTCCGTCCGGGTTTCCCCACTATACGTGCCCCTAAATGACCATCATCTTCCAGGGCCTACTATAGAACAACCTGGGATCCTACAACGCAAGACGTCGGGAAGCGGCCATGTGCCTGCGGGATAGTCAATACCACACCCAGAATCTCCTACCCATCGCAGAAAATATATATATAACAAACGCTCACATGGCCTAGGACTATATCCACCCTGCATTCACTAGCCAGGGGGCATCACCATGCGCGCGAACTGCCCTTATGATGTCATTTAGAGAGGTGTGTAACAGTAAATTAACATTTACATTTTTAAATCTCATTATCATTTTCAATATTCATTACCAATTTCCATTTCCATTACCCATGTGATTAGTTCTTTTTATTTGAACCTATCATTATTAAACAACTGGGTTCCTTCTATTTGAACCAATCATCATTAACACAATTTGGGTCCATTTTAGTTGAACCTATCATCTTTAAGCATTTGGGTTCATTATACGAACCTAGTTCCCCTCGAATATCGTCATTAATACTCCTCAATTTACAAGTCCAGATTTAAATCTCCAAATGATCGTTATGATCCTATAAGTCCTCAAGGTTCATAAAATCTTGATAAGCCCTTAAGTCTCCAAACATGGGCCTACAACCCCTATTACGAAGTAACAAAAAGAGTGATGCCTAAACATCACTTTGGAACACCCCCTCCTCTGGACTTAACCACAAGTGAAATCCATTCCACTCTAGGGTGACAACCAACTCAACTAGGACTCTAAAAGTCAAAGTTTACTTCATTCAAGAAGGTTCCTAAGTCCCTATGAAAAGAAAAGATTAAAAGTAAAAGTAAAGTTTTGGAAAGAAAACAGGGGACCGGTCGACCGGTTCCAAGACCGCGGTCAATCGCGCCCCACATTTGTGCCATAGAAGAAAAGCAAAAAGATCACTTCGGCAGGGCCGGTAGACCGGTAAGGGGGGACGCGGTCGACCGCGCCTCAAATTTCATGCCTTTGAAAGAAAGCAGTGTGCCCTCTCCCGAAGGCCCGGTCGACCGGTCTGAGAAATGCGGTCGACCGGTCATTGCAGACCTAGACCCAAAACTCTCCATTCTTCTTCCAACAACCAAATCCCATATCATTTAATGGAACTAATACATCCCAAACATGTCTAATTACCATCATTTACAATATTAATCATCCCAATCAATTTCTAAGGGTTAATACCCACAAATCCAACAAAACCCTAAAATGATTAAACACAAAAAATTCATAACTATCACAACTAATTATTCTCCTTAAATCATATAATAGCAAGTAGATAACTTGCCTTGCTCTTGCAAATTCAGATTTGATTTGGTGGAGGCAACAATCCAAGCTCCAATCTCTCTTTTCTCCAAAGCTCTCTTCTTTCTCCTTCTCTCTCTCTCTAGGGCTCAATTTTGAAAGAAAAGGAAGAGTAGAAATGGGGTTGGGGAAAAATAAAATGGGGCTTAAGTCTAAAGAGCCCACTTAAATGTCTGATACGCGATATAATAAATCGCACTGCACTTAAGCTATAACCAGTCAAAAGTGCCCAAAATGCCAAAATGCAATATGGCACTTATTTTGACTGTCTCGCACCTACCGGGACTAACTACACCCTCCAAATTATCATTTGAAAATTTTATAACTCATTTTAAGTTCCGGTTTCTCATTAAACCAAAATGTCATTTTATATCTTATGACACCATAAATCACCACATGGATATTTTTACCTACCCATTAGGTAATCATACAACATTTCAGAAAATATTAACCTTTCTCATATTAAATTAATATTTACTCAACATCTATCATTTTATAATTAATTACTACACATAGTAAATAAATATAAAATACGCTATCAAACGTGAGGGTTGTTACACTAAAGGGAAAAGGAATTGTGCATTTTATTTGTGTAAAACTGAGGTGAAATCTCATTAAGTGAAACTTAGATATTTTCTCATACGAAAATGAATATTGTTCATTGTTATTGATATTGCACTAGGCTATGCTTTTAGACTGAGAGGTGAGAATTCTTATCATTATTTATGAGAGCAAGATATGTTTATGATTGACGATATTATATTCATAATTGTCATGCATTTTATTCACATGGTGATCATATCAAACCGGGACCTAATCCGTCTATATCTCTTTGTTTTGCATGAATTCTATATTCTCCCTGGTGCCCCACCGTAAGGACGCCCGTATTGACCTCTCTATCACAGTTTTCTTGGAGCTATAACATTTTGTGAGTGTTGTAGGATATTCGTTGTAGATGCTCCTATCTTTTTGTACTCTAGCTATGATAAGTTTACATATTCGGGGGTGTTACCCAAGTTTTGTACTTGTTCAATATAATGTGATATTAAATTTTAATACTCGGTGTAACCTGCTTGTAATGGTCTGTTAACCGACAGCTTATTGGGTTATTACGTTGTGCATAATTGTTATACAGTTACTCATTTACTTTTTTGATATCCACCTTCTTTTCAAATTGTTTTGTCTAAATGATCTTCTTTAAACTTATAAATTGAAATTGGCAATCCGTTTTTTTTAAATAATTGGTGGTTATCTCGTATTATCATTTTAACAACAGTGATGCTAAGAATGGACCATCTATGATTTTGGTATTTATTGGAGTATCGGGCTAGCCGCCTCTTATTTTAATAGGCGGGTTGTCACGCAAGTATAATTAGAACAATTGGCGCTACACAAGGGATGATCGGATTAGCTAGGACTAGAGCAGGGACGAAGCTACTCAGCGATAGGAGGGGGGGGGCATGGCCCCCTCCAAGATTTCTGAAGTATCTTTGCAAATACTAATACCCTTTTCCTTATTTACCCATCTCTTATTTACCCATTTTTTAATTGTACCCTTTTCCTCCCGTATGCCATATCCCCTCATATATATTATGGATGCATTGATTCTTAAACATTCTAAATTATTTAAAACTTTATTAATGATACTGAACCTATTAAAATATGTATATAAAAGCTTTACCCTTACCACTTAAAGAGGACATTAATTACTCGTATCGAGAAAGAATGAATTTGGGGTAGATTCTAATGGTATCAATAATTTAAGAATGTTCATATTGGTCAGTTTAAAAAGTCAGTCCACACGGGGGAGTCCAAAGGGCTCGTTCGTGTGGATATTCAAGATTATAAAAAAAATATCAGTCCATTTTGGTCCATTTTTAGTCCCAAAAATGGATGTATGTTTAAGAGAAGGCTTAATATGTATACACAAATTCTCTTAAACGGATGTCCGTTTATGGGATTAAAAACGGATTAAAATGGACTGATTTTTAAAAAATAGTAAAATGCATTTTTTTGAGTTGATTTTTTTTCCTGAGATATATAGACATCCATGGGTGCCCCCTTCAAAAACAAATACGCTCAAAATGATTTTTTTGCCATTTTAAAAAAATCGGTCAATATATGTCAATTTTTTGCTAGCGCAAACCCGTTTATTGACCGATTTTTTTAAAATAGTAAAAGAATTCATTTTGAGCTTATTTGTTTTTTAGGGGTACCCATGGATGTCTATATATCTCACGAAAAAAATCAACTCAAAAAAATACATTTTACTATTTTTTAAAAATTAGTCCATTTTGATCGGTTTTTAGTCACAAAAACGGACGTCTGTTTACAAGAATCTCTCTCTCTCTCTCTCTCTATATATATATATATATATATATATATATATATATACAATCCTGCTCTTGTGCGAACTAGTTCGCATTTTAAGAATATTTGTACAACTATATCACTAATAGGATCAATGACAGGCGGCACATGAGGTCTCGTCGCTATTTGTCTCTCATACCTAGATACATACGTACTAGTGATAGATCTGATAACACAGGAAAATTCATCTTTCTGAATCTTAGGGATACCTAAATAATAAAGGCAACTAGTGACCATACACCTTACTTTTAAAGACTTGTGTGAGTCATCAGCAGTAGAACGATAAAAAAACTCCATATTGACTAAATTCAGGTAATTGGATTGATGAGTAATAAGAGTGTGCATGAATTGTGAAACCTTGTATGAGAAGTCATGGGTCCTTCTCCTATCGACAGTAGATAACAACGAAATAAATTACCTCGACTACACCATATATTTTCAATGGTCATGGTTTTAACGCGTGACCATCCCATCACAGTCCAAATCCGTAATAATATTAAGTGTAACAAAATTAAGAGTCATGGTCAAAATCCGTGACGCATAGCGGAGAATGTGAAACATGATTCAAAGTTGTGACCACCATACCATGAGAGGTCACGGTCTAAACTTGTGACCCAAAGAGGAGAATGTGGGTCATGGTCCAAATCCGTGACCACTGTGGATCATGGTCCAAAACTGTAACCCAGAGGGAAGAATGTGAGTCACGGTCCAAAGCTGTGACCATTAATTTATTTTTATTAAAAAATATATTTGGTCACGGTTCTGGATCGTAACCAATTAAAAAATTATAAAAAAATAAAATTTATTTTTCTACATTCCAAATAAATTTTATATTTTTCAAACCTGTCTACACTTATAAAATTAAATATTTATACAATATGTAATAAAAGTTAATTGATGCATGCTCGAATGAATATGTAATAATACAATACAAGTTAACTAGGGCATGTCTGCATGGATATATATAGAATACAACACATGCTTGCGTGAATATGTACAACACAAAAATATACAACGCATGTTTGAGTGAATATGTACAGCACAAATGAAAATACAACGAATGTTTGCGTGAATATGTTCCAAATGGTCTAAATGTCACTTCTCCTTTGAGTCCTGAAAATAAAACTTCAAAATATCCTAAGTGGTAAGTATCAAAGGGCTTGAACCCTAAAAATTACTATGGAATGCTTACATAGAAAAAAATGGCATCAAACTTCCAGTAGTTCGTAAGATGAATAAGGTTAGGATCTAACCCATAATTCGAATCTAGGGCGTCTCTTTTTATTTATGAAAATTTATTTAAAATGTGTTGAAAGTGTAAACAATTATGAGAACACTCTATATTGGGAGTTGTGGTATAGGCCCATTTTTTTATTTTTTTTATTTACGAAACTATATGTAAATGCTTATATGATAACAAAAGCACGCAGTCCTGTGATTACGCAGTCATGTTTTCAATCTTAAGTCTAACTATTTGCAGGTTTGGGTCATATTCTCAAGCTCGGGGTATCGTGACTACGCTATTAGTTGCTACGTGTTACATTGGTCCCTTACGAGGTGTTCGTCTCTTTTGCGGGGTTATTTTGCATTTTCTCCTTTCAACGACATGTTTTCGAGTCTAAGTCTAACAATTTGAAAGTTTGGGTCATCTTCTCAAATCGGGAGTCCCGTGACTATGTGGTCAGTTGCTATATGTTACGTTGGTCTATTTGAGGTGGTCACGCCTCATGCGGGACCGTTTGGGGAATGTTTTGCTTTTTCTACCTTCAACGGTGTATTTTCAAGCCTAAGTCCAATTATTTGCAAGGTTTTGGTCCTATTCACAAATTAGGAGTCCTATGATAGCAGAATCAGTTACTACGTGTTATGTTGGTCCCATGTGAGGTGTTTATGCCTCTTGCGAGGCTATTTGGGGGATGTTTTGTATTTTCTCCCTTCAACGGTAACTCTAAGTCTAACTATTTGATGTTTTGGTTATATTCTCAAATCGAACGTCCCGTGACTATGCGGTCATTAACGACGTGCTACGTTGATCCCGTGTACGGTGCTCGTGCCTCTTGCACGACTATTTGGGGGTTATTTTGCATTTTTTCTCTTCAACAGAATGTTTTCAAGCCTAACTCTAAATATTTGCAAGTTTTTTATCATATTCTCAAAACGAGAGTCCCATGACTATGAAGTGAGTTTCTATATATTACATTATTCTCGTGTGAGGTGTCCATGCCTCTTGTGAGGTTGTTTGGAGGATGTTTAGCATTTTGCTTTTCAACGGTATGTTTTAAAGCCTAAGTCTAACTATTTACATGTTTGGGTCATATTCTCAAATCGGGTGTCCCGTGACTATGTGGTCAGTTGCTACTTATGTTGGTGCTGCGTGAGATGTCCTTGCCTCAGGTGAGGCTATTTAGGGGTTGTTTTTCATTTTCTCCCTTCAACGGTATGTTTTCAAGCCAAGGTCTAACTATTTGCAAGTTTTGGTCATATTCTAAAATCAGGAGTCACGTAACAATGCGGTTACATTCTACATGTTACGTTGGTCCTGTTCGAGGTATTCATGCCTTTTACAAGGATTTTGGGGGTTGTTTTATGTATTTTCTCTTGAACGATATGTTTTCAAGCCTTAGTCTAACTATTTATAATTTTGGGTTATATTTTCAAAATAGGAGTCCCGTGACTATATGGTTAGTTGCTACGTGTTACGTTGGTTACGTGCGAGTGATTGTGTCTCTTGTAGGGCCTTTTGGGCGTTGTTTTGTATTTTCTCCCTTTAACGGCATGTTTTTAAGCCTACGTTTGATTATTTTCAAGTTTTGGTCATATTCCCAAATGGGCATCCCGTGACTACGGGGTCAGTTGCTACATGTTATGTTTGTCCCGTACGAGGTGTTTGTACCTGTTGCAGGGCCATTTGAGGATTATTTTGCATTTTCTCCCCTTAACGATATGTTTTCAAGCCTGAGTCTAACTTTTGGCAAGTTTTGATTATATTCTCAAATTAGGAGTCCTGTGATTATGCGGTAACTTATTACATGTTACGTTGGTCCTGTGCAAGACATCTATGCCTCTAGCGGGGCCGTTTAGGGGCTGTTTTGCATTTTTTCCTTCAACAACATATTTTCAAGCCTAAGTCTAAGTATTTGGATGTTTAGGTCATATTATCAAACCAGGAGATCCATGACTATGTGGTCAGTATTTACGTTGGTCCCGTGCGAAGTGTTCATCCCTCTTGCGGGGTCATTTGTGGACTATTTTGTATTTTTTTCCCTTTAACGACATATTTTCAAGCCTAAGTATAGCTATTTATAAATTTTGGTCATATTCTCAAATTGGGATTCCCATTACTACTCGATCAGTTACTACACATGACATTAGACTCGTGCAAGGTGTTCGTGCCTCTTGTAGGGCCGTTTGGTGGTTGTTTTTCATTTTCTCCATTTAATGGAATGCTTTCAAGCCTAAGTCTAACTATTTACAAGTTTTTGTCATATTCTCAAACTGGGAGTCCCGTGACTACGTGAGTAGTTGGTACGTGTTACATTGTTCCTGTGCGAGGTATTCGTGCCTTTTACGAGGCCGTTTGCGGGCTATTTTTCATTTTTTTCTCTTCAACGACATGTTTCCAAGACTAAGTCTAACTACTTGCAAGTTTTGTTCATATTCTCAAATCGAGAGTCCTGTGACCACACGATCACTTACTACGCGTTATGTTAGTATCATGCAAGGTGTTTGTGCCTCTTGTAAGGTTGTTTGGCGGATGTTTTGTATTTTTTCCCTTCAATGGAATGTTTTCAAACCTAACTCAAAATAATTTAATGTTGTGGTCATGTTCTCAAACCAGGAATTCTATGATTATGCAGTCAGTTATTACGCATTATGTTGGTCCCATGCAAGATGTTTGTGTCTCTTGCGGGACCGTTTGGGGATGTGTTGTATTTTTTCCCTTCAAAGGCACGTTTTCGAGCCTAAGTTTAACAATTTGAAAGTTTGGGTCGTATTATGAAATCGAGAGTCCCGTGACTACGCAGTTAGCTGCTACGTGTTACGTTGGTCCTGTGCGAGGTATTCATGCCTCTTGCTTGGGCCGTTTGGGTTTTATTTTGGATTTTTTCCCTTTGACGCTATGTTTTCGTTCCTAAGTAACTATTTGCAAGTTTGGATCATATTCTCAAACCGAGTATTACATGACTGTGCGATTAGTTTCTATATGTTACGTTGGTCCCTTACGAGGTGGTTGTGCCTCTTGTAGGGTCATTTTGGTGTTGTTTTGTGTTTTCTCCCTCCAATGACATGTTTTCAAGCCCAATTCTAACTATTTTCAAGTTTAGGTCACATTTACAAACCGAGAGTACCGCTACTCTGTAGTCAATAGCTACGTGTTTCTCGTGCGACGTGTTCGTGCCACTTACGAGGCCGCTTGGGGGCTATTTTGCATTTTCGACCTTTAACAACATATTTTCAAGCCTAAGTATAACTGTTTATAAATTTTGGTCATACTCTTAAACCAAGATTCCCATGACTACACAGTTAGTTATTACGTGTTATGTTGGTCCCGTTCGAGGTGTTTGTGTTTCTTACAGGGCCGTTTGGGGGTTATTTCATATTTTCTCTCTTTAATGGCACGTTTCAAGCTTAAGTCTAAGTATTTGCAAGCTTTGGTCATATTCTCAAACCGAGAGTTCCGTGACTACACGGTAAGTTGCCTAAGTCTAACTATTTTTGTTTTACCCCTAAATGAGCACTTAATTAACCATTATATAGGAATAGAACATGTAAAAAATTATGCATATCAAATATGTAAAAATTTGAGTTAAAGTAAAGAAAACCTAGTTCCTATGATAGTTTTGTAACGCTTTAGCTGCACAACATTACATTTCTTTAGTTTCCTATTGAATTTCTCTCGAACATTATTTTCACGCAACGAGGTAGAATTTAAAGTTCTCGTTAACGCAGGTGAGTTTCTCTCTAAGGTGTTCAACTTCTAACTTGTACCTTTTCAAATCAACTTCCATTTAGAGCTTTTTTAGCACAATTTCCCCGTTCTTCTTTTTTATGCAGTCGTATTTGATTTTCATGATTAATTCTCGATTCATCAATTTTTTTTACATTGTCAAACGCAGACATGCAAAAGCCTGATTGTACTAGAAAAATGAGCTCCAAGATAGTGTTCATCGAGGTGGCTATCCAATAATCCGTTCTCATGTCCGAGTTTGACAATGTCAAAAAATTGTGATGAATCGAGAATTAATCATGAAAACTAAATACGACGCCATGGAAAAGAAATGCGTTGAAATTGTGCTGGAAAAGCTCGAGATGAAAGTTGATTTGAAAAGGTGAAAGTTAAATATAGAAAACCTTAGAGAGAAATTCACCCCCGTTAACATGGATAACAAACTGCACCTCGTACGAGAAAATAGGGCTCAAGGCAAACATATTCTTAAATCAAACCGGGCATTTCGTGTGAGGTGTTCGTGCCCCTAAACATTCATATTTCAAACTAAGCATTCACCAATTAAACTAAAAATTTGCAAATCAAACTAAACATTCATAAATTAAACTAATAGGATACAATTTGGATAAAAATTAGATTGTTAAGGGTCAATATAATAATAGGATACAAATAGGTTATCCAATGGGTAAATAATATTTTGATACTCAATCTTCATCTGAATCGACAAAAGATAACTCAAATTAGGGATGACATCGAGATCAGACTGTAATACTTTAAGAGCTTTTAATGTGTTTGATTCAGTAGGCACACCCTTCGATGCATGCACAACAATAAACCAAGTTCCATCGTTTATGAACTTTGAGTAGAATGCCTTCTTTACGTTCTGAAAGGCACGAATGAAAGGCTCATCAACTATGTGATCTTTACTCTTCGTCTTTGATAAGTCTACCATGATAAGTTTGGAGTCAGGATTAACTTTACAAGCATTTGTAGTGTCCTCCTCCTTTTGAGAGTAAGCGCAGAAAATCTTTTGTAGTGAAGTAACCACTATTTATTGAATTTTACCCAATATGATAGGAGGGGGACCATTTTAAATGTTTCTACTTAAACCGTTAAGTTATTATTAATAAATAAATTAAGTCCACCAATATTTTCTATTTTACCTAAGATAAATTTCAAGATTATTAACGAAATTATTAGGTGAATTTCTAATCACAATCCTAGTTGTATTTCAGATATGAGTAAGTGGAAGATTACAGAATATTAAATGCAATAAGTAAATGAGATGTTGAGTTTTTTACGTGGTAAAACTAATTTCCCCTCGGAGAAACACCTATGGACCCTCTATGGTCAAGCAAAAGTCCACTAATAAAAAAATAAAATGATTTCTATAAGTACAAAATTTTAACTAAAAAGTAAATCATAACAGCGATACCTTTTTCAGCTGTCTTATTGTCCTTGAGCAGCCCATTTTCTCATAAAACTAAGATCAAACAAGGTATAAAAAAGATATCAAGTAAAACTAAGAATTAAGAAATATAATTGAAAGACTATGTGCTCTTATCCCCCATTTGTCATAAATGGACAATGGGGAATAAATTAATTAATGATTACCATTATGCCAAAAAAATATGCCTCTTACATTAACATAATTTAAGAAATTTGGTATTAACATCCACATTTTATCTTAAAACCTCACAGATCTTATGTAAAGAGAGCTAGGCATAATTAAATAAACACTATTTAACTATCAAGTACAATTTTCCCAATCATGTTTCTCAATTTTTTAAACATAGAACAGTCAAGGGCTTTAGTAAACATATCACGAATTTCTTATCAGTACGAACAAGTTCAATAATAAATTCTTTAGATTCAATAAGTTCTCTAATAAAATGATGAAGAATCTTTATATGCTTAGTCCTAATATATTGAATAGGGTTCTTGGAAATATTTATAACATTCTCATTATCACAGAAGACAAGAACTTTAGGCTCATTCACACCATAATCAGACAACATTCGTTTTATCCAAATTAAATGGGCCTGTCACAACAAGCTCCAACAGAGATATACTTAGCTTTAGCTGAAGATAAGAACACACAATTTTGCTTTTTACTAGACCAGCCATCTAAATATTATCCAATGTGATAGTAACCACCAGATGTGGACTTACTGTCATCTGTGCATCCAACCCAATCTGCATCCGAGTAACCAATGATATCGCTCGACGTATCATTAGTGTACTAGATCCCATAATCAAGTGTGCCTTTTATGTATTTTAAAATATATTTAACACACTATAATGAGATTCTTTTGGAGAAGCTTGGTACCGGCCACACACACAAATAACAAATAATATGTTAGGACTAGTTGCTATCAAATATAAAAGACTACCAATAATGCTTCCATATAAGGTGGGGTCTATATCAGTATTGTGTTCATCCTTAGTTAATTTTGCACCAATGCTCATTGATGTGCGGACTATCTTGAAATTTTCGAATCCAAATTTCATAACTAGGTCTCTAGCATACTTAGATTGACATAAAAATAAACCACCACCACATAGTTTTATTTGCAACCCTAAAAAGAATTATAACTCCCCCATAAGAGACATTTTAAATTCTCCAAGCATATTTTTAAAAAAATATTTCGACCTCTTGAGGGGAAGTAGAACCAAACACAATATCATCCATATATATTTGAGAAATCATAACGTCTTATTTGGTGTTTTTAACATATAATGTTTGATATGCACCACCTATAACAAAGCCTTTATTGATTAAGAAGCTTGTTAGGCGATCATACCAATCTCTAGGTGCTTGCTTTAAGGAATAGAGAGTCTTTTTAAGACAGTATACATGGTCTGGATATTTTGGGTTTGTAAAACCCTTAGGTTGTTCTAAATAAACTTCCTCAAATAAGATACCATTCAAGAAAGAAGATTTCACATCCATGTGATATAGAGTAAAATGTAAATGCTATGCAACTACAAGAAGTAATCTAATAGATTCTAATCGAGTGACATGTGCAAATGTTTCATCACAATCGATTCCACCTATTTGGGAGTAACCTTGTGCTACCAACCTAGCTTTATTTCTAATAATCATCCCATGTTCATCGATTTTGTTTTTATAAATCCATTTTGTTTCGATGACAGTATTTTTGGGCCTGGGAATAGGGTACCATACATCATGATCTTTGGACTGTGCTAGCTCCTCTTGCATTGCACCAATCCAACAGTGATCATAAAAGGCTTCCCTTACCATTTTGGGATCAATTTAGGATACAAAATAGGCTAAGTGAGCCACTTGATGTACCTAGTTCCTAGTTCGAACAGGCTTAGAAATATCTCCAACAATAGTATTAAGTGGGTGGTCTTTAGAAACCCAACCAGGTACAATATGGGGGTTCATTGGGTAAAGACTAATCTATAGGAAAAGAAGATTCAATTAAATCATTTGATTCAATATTAAGTGATGCAGGTGGGTCTTTTCAAGCAGTTATAATGGCATTGACATTTACTACGACATTAATAGACTTCATAATAGTTTTGGTCCCAAGGTTATAAACCCTATAAGCCCTACTATTTTGGGAATAACCTAAGAAAATTTCTTTGTCTCTTTTGGCCTCAAACTTGGAGAGTTATTCTCTATCTTTACGAATATAGGAAACACTACCAAATGTACGAAAATATTTAACACTGGGCCTCTTATTGTACCATAATTCATAAGGGCTCAGTTTATATTTTTTTCTAAGGTAGACTCTATTTATTATATGGACTAATGTGCAATCTGCTTCTTTCCAAATAATAAGTTCCTTGTCATGAATCAATAGTTGGGCATTTCTTGAACCGTCCTATTTTTACGCTCTACTTGGCCGTTTTGTTATGGAGTTTTGGGGGCACTAAACTCATGACTATGTCCATTAGTATTACAATATTATATAGTGCCCATTTCTTTAAATTTACCTCCCCTATCACTATATATGCGTGTTACTTGGGCATTTTTTTCGTTTTCAATACGACAAATAATTTTCAGAAATTCATCAAAAGTTTCAAATTTTTGTTTCATGAAAGCCACTCAATTAAACCTCGAGGAGTTATTTATAATAACTAGTATGTATGAATTATAAATTAAACTAACAATACTAGTTGGACCTATAAGATCCTTATGTAGTAGCTCTAGAGGTTTTCTCATGTTAACATACTTAACTTTCTTGTGTGGCAACTTGGTAATTTTTTCAATTTGACAAGGACCACAAATAACTATTGGACACTTTTTAATCGAAGTAAATACTCTAACAAGCTCTTGGGATGACAGTGTATTAAAATTATCAAAATTGATATGATCGAGACGATTGTGCCATAAGTCTCCATAATCCAATTTTGACAATTTACAAGATAGTTTACCTAAAGAAATATAACAGTTATCTATATGTGGCTACTCATAATAAAAAATTCTCCTTCTTTGTTTAAAATTTCATAGGAGTTTTTTAAAAATTTGACATGGTAGTCACTATCATAAATCTGACTAATAGATAACACTATAGAATGCAAATCTTAACTAATATCTTACACATCCGAGAGTCCCTCTTGATTGGGAATGCCTTTGCCAATAATTCATGAAGACTTACAATCCCCAAATGTCACTTTACCTCCTTTGTAATGAATTACATTTTTGAGTTTGGTAATATCCCCGGTCATGTAATGCGAGCATCCGATATCTAAGTACCAACCTTCTACCTTTCTTTCACAGTGAAGGGATAATAGAATGACATAAGCCAAAACAGATTTTGAAGTTGAGGTCATCCAAACTAGTCATGTTTTAAAAGGTTTATGGGCCATTTGAGATGTGGGGTGGGGCTTTTCCTTTCCTTGAGACTTTTTACTTGTCATAGATTTGGACTTGTTATTGGATTTCATAGTCCTATGATTATTGTGGAAACAGTTTTTAAAACATGAATTCCTATTACCACAAAGTAATTTAAAGTTGTTATAGGCATGTGATTTAAATCTATGGGTCTTAGGATAATTCTTCAAAGTATGCCCAAAAACATCACAACTAAAATAATATTGATTATTACAAGACTGTTGAAACATAGAGATAGGCTTATTATACTTAGGTAAAGCATTTTTGTTTCCTATCATATAATTGAGATTTCCCTTCCTGAAAACTCTACCATTAACCCAAGTGATATTGTTACGAATTCCTAATTTCGTAAGAAAATTGGAACATTTTTGTGTTGGGCAATATTTAGGTTGTTCGTCATTCAGTACACTAGGATATTTACTCTTAACCTAAGATTTAGAGACTTTTTGTTCAACACCTTTTCCTTTATCAGGTTTATAAAGAATGCTTCCTAACTCAGGATAAAAATGCTCTTTTGATTTCAAAAATTTAATAAGCTTACTTAAGTCAATTTGTTGAAAATGATTTTCTGAGCCCAAACCATTTGTGTCAACATTAAACCTCTAGCAGACCATAATTTTCAAACTTAGTGGTTCTCTCATTATAATCAAGACATTTCTTCAAAATTCAAGAGCATTTCTCCTTGGACTGTTCAAGTTCCAGAAGTGATGCTTTGTATTTCTTTTCCAAAACACAGTTTTGTTATTGAAAAGTTTGATTTGATTTTCAAAATCTTTCTTTTTAGTCTCAAATCTTTGATTATTTTCAATAGATTTTTATGCTTTACTTTTAACAACCTTATTGAGTTCTTCAAATTTCTCACTTAGTGATTTTACCATACTAACTGGTTCTTCCCTATTTTTAAGCGTCTTAACATACAAATATGCATAGTCATTAATTATGTCTATCATGCAAAGCATACAATCACAAACAAAATTTAAAAAAAATCCCCCAAAGGGTCAAAACCATTTATTTCACTATATGTTGTAAACCTCGACTTACAAATACAGAGAAATACAATGTGTTTTTGATAGACGAATGCCCACAGGTCTCGATTCTTTGTTATCGACTGGAGTTCCCGCAAGAGCTCTAAGAATCAACAGTGGAGACAACCTTTGTTCTCCATAAGAATTACTCTAAGAATAGGTATGATGAGTAAAAGGGGTTTAGTGATTTACATATATGAATTGGAATGATATAGTGAATCTCATGGGGGTTGGGTTTCAAAAAATTAAAGACTTGTTGTAGTATATCTCTCAAAAATGTTTTTCCAAAATCTTAAACAAAAAACCTCCCGAAATAGGTTTTTATAAAAAAAAAACTGATGCGGCGCGTTAAACCGGTTCGGTTTGCCCTTTATAAGAGGCGAACTGGCTCGATTTTCTAGTATGCCCAAGCTTTTTATCAAATTAAACCGGCTAAATTTTCCCTTTTTCAAAGGCGAATCGGTTCACTCCATATTTTTTCTGTTTCTTCCTTTCTTCATAACATGGTATGAAACTATGTGAAGCAAGCTTGAAAAGGTAATGATGCACGTTGCCCATTAAAGATGATGGGTGCATGATGAATAGGCATGATTCGGATAGTGTCCATTATGGATGATCGTGTTGGGATGTGACGAATGTAGCGTTATATGATATGATAGTACAAATATAGCACCCTGCCGCGGATGTATTCTCTCATACAGGCCGCGACCTAACCTCACTCAGGGCGCGGCCAGAACTCACTTAGGGTGAGGCCCTCTCCATCATAGGCTGCGGAACCCAACCTTAGGGTATGCAGCACCCCTCCAGCTTACAACACTGCTTGCCTTGCAGGCCACACCCCCCTTTTATCCACAACTGCCGCAAACTTGGTATACGCCACGTGCTCAGGGCATCTGACTCAACACATTTCCTCATAAATAGAGGACCACGCCTAAAAGGAAGGGGGATTGGTTCCAGACACACCTGAGGCACTACAACACATATTCTCTCTACATCACCCCAACATAGGCTTTGGAGGCCAAGAATCTGCATCACAGCCACCTCACGGGCTCACCGGAATCTCCAATACTGTCATGTACTCTCCTTTATTCTCATACTTGTATGCCTCTATAGGCATAATTAATTTGTACAATGCAACGCGCATAATGAGAATGGAGCAACACAGTGGACGTAGGCCTATTTTAGAGGCTGAACCACTCTATACCTTGTTTTCTCTCTGTTTGCTTCCTTTACTTGTTTAACACACACATTACTCTTGACATGCTGGTATGAGAACGTCTTATGGCCGATTTCTCGTATCATCAGTTTGGCGCCTTCTGTGGGATACCGAGATGTTCCAATCAGTTTCTCTACATATATGAGTTCTTAAACCCCTTATTCGACCCCTGAGGGTCCTATGGATCGTCTTCTCACGGGTCGATTACTGGTTATTGGGCTCCGCTTTACGTTTACCCCCTTTAACGGGTATTTCATATGTCATGATCTGCCTTTGGATCTCCATTTGATGGCTTCAAATCCATTTTACATACCCTTGTGATATCACTCCATCTAGATAATGCTGAAAGGCATGGTGGGCTTTAGTCCCTAAAAGGTGGATGATTAGGGAAGGGCTATATCTACTCCCATTTTTGTTGCCATCTACCTATGATCTAGGGGTTATCATTGAAGCTCTGTCGTATTGCGCACCGCAAGGGAATTCTCTCATCAATGGACCCTAGTAGGTTTCCCTCGCATAATTAAGGGAGAAAATGTCAATTCCTGTCTTGGACATCGGTTTGGATTTTTCCCAAACAAATCCTTGGAGACTCAGTTTGGATTTTTCCCCTGCCTAGACAGGGGTGCGGCCTGTAAGTTCAACAGCATCTTCTGCCGAGACCCCTACTAGTGCGGACCTATTATGATAGTTCAAAATCACCGTGGGAAGGACTTAAGTGGCCTTCCGCTTGACCTTGGTGAACAACGTTAAAAGGGTTGCGGCAGTGCACTTGTGTGCCATACTTGCCGCGGCCTCCTTAGCATATCATGGAGCAATTCATCCCCTCCTTCCCAATAATTCTGTGATTACTCACTTCTATTAGTTTTGTCTCAGATTTTATATACTTTATAAAGACTAACAAAAGCAGAAATGGAAGGAGAATCCAGCCAGAGTGCAGAAGTCAAGGATGAGATTGTGCAACTGTACAACAACCTTAATCACCTCTATGACAGCCATGCCTCACTTCAGACCCAGGTCAATTTTCTAACCCAGAGGGTGCTAATGCTAGAGGCCGCGGCCTCCAAGAATATGGGTACAGAAGCGGAGGAAACAAATCCAGGCTTGTCTG